>CM059198.1:73808426-74218582 GCA_030323885.1 Branchipolynoe longqiensis
ACAAGAAACAGACAAGAAACGGACAAGAAACGGACATGAAACGGACAAGAAACGGACATGAAACGGGCATGAAACGGACAAGAAACGGACAAGAAACGGACATGAAACGGACAAGAAACGGACAAGAAACGGGCATGAAACGGACATGAAACGGGCATGAAACGGGTATGAAACGGACAAGAAACGGACAAGAAACGGACAAGAAACGGACAAGAAACGGACAAGAAACGGGCATGAAACGGACAAGAAACGGACAAGAAACGGGCATGAAACGGGCATGAAACGGACAAGAAACGGGCAAGAAACGGACAAGAAACGGGCATGAAACGGACAAGAAACGGTCAAGAAACGGACAAGAAACGGGCATGAAACGGGTATGAAACGGACAAGAAACGGACAAGAAACGGACAAGAAACGGGCATGAAACGGGCATGAAACGGACAAGAAACGGACATGAAACGGACAAGAAACGGGCATGAAACGGACAAGAAACGGACATGAAACGGGCATGAAACGGACAAGAAACGGACAAGAAACGGGCAAGAAACGGGCATGAAACGGACAAGAAACGGACATGAAACGGGTATGAAACGGACAAGAAACGGACAAGAAACGGACAAGAAACGGACAAGAAACGGGCATGAAACGGGCATGAAACGGACAAGAAACGGGCATGAAACGGGCATGAAACGGACAAGAAACGGACAAGAAACGGACATGAAACGGACAAGAAACGGACAAGAAACGGACAAGAAACGGGCATGAAACGGGTATGAAACGGACAAGAAACGGACAAGAAACGGGCATGAAACGGGCATGAAACGGACAAGAAACGGACAAGAAACGGGCATGAAACGGACATGAAACGGACAAGAAACGGACATGAAACGGACAAGAAACGGACAAGAAACGGACATGAAACGGACATGAAACGGGCATGAAACGGGCATGAAACGGACAAGAAACGGACAAGAAACGGACAAGAAACGGACAAGAAACGGACATGAAACGGACAAGAAACGGACAAGAAACGGACATGAAACGGGCATGAAACGGACAAGAAACGGACAAGAAACGGACAAGAAACGGACAAGAAACGGACATGAAACGGACATGAAACGGACAAGAAACGGACAAGAAACGGACATGAAACGGACAAGAAACGGACAAGAAACGGACAAGAAACGGACAAGAAACGGACAAGAAACGGGCATGAAACGGACAAGAAACGGACAAGAAACGGACAAGAAACGGACATGAAACGGACAAGAAACGGACAAGAAACGGACAAGAAACGGACAAGAAACGGGCATGAAACGGGCATGAAACGGACAAGAAACGGACAAGAAACGGACAAGAAACGGACAAGAAACGGACAAGAAACGGGCATGAAACGGACAAGAAACGGACATGAAACGGACAAGAAACGGACATGAAACGGGCATGAAACGGACAAGAAACGGACAAGAAACGGACAAGAAACGGACAAGAAACGGGCATGAAACGGACAAGAAACGGACAAGAAACGGACAAGAAACGGACAAGAAACGGACATGAAACGGACAAGAAACGGACAAGAAACGGACAAGAAACGGACATGAAACGGACATGAAACGGACAAGAAACGGACAAGAAACGGACAAGAAACGGACAAGAAACGGACAAGAAACGGACAAGAAACGGACAAGAAACGGACATGAAACGGACAAGAAACGGACAAGAAACGGACAAGAAACGGACAAGAAACGGACAAGAAACGGACAAGAAACGGACATGAAACGGGCATGAAACGGACAAGAAACGGACATGAAACGGACAAGAAACGGACAAGAAACGGACAAGAAACGGACAAGAAACGGACAAGAAACGGACAAGAAACGGACAAGAAACGGACAAGAAACGGACAAGAAACGGACATGAAACGGGCATGAAACGGACAAGAAACGGACAAGAAACGGACAAGAAACGGGCATGAAACGGACATGAAACGGACAAGAAACGGACAAGAAACGGACAAGAAACGGACATGAAACGGACAAGAAACGGACAAGAAACGGACAAGAAACGGACATGAAACGGACAAGAAACGGACATGAAACGGACATGAAACGGACAAGAAACGGACAAGAAACGGACAAGAAACGGACATGAAACGGGCATGAAACGGACAAGAAACGGACAAGAAACGGACAAGAAACGGACAAGAAACGGACATGAAACGGACAAGAAACGGACAAGAAACGGACATGAAACGGACATGAAACGGACAAGAAACGGACAAGAAACGGACAAGAAACGGACAAGAAACGGACATGAAACGGACAAGAAACGGACAAGAAACGGACATGAAACGGACAAGAAACGGACATGAAACGGGCATGAAACGGACAAGAAACGGACATGAAACGGACAAGAAACGGACAGAAACGACAAGAAACGACAAGAAACGGACATGAAACGGACAAAAACGGACATGAAACGAAGACAAGAAACGGACAAGAACGGACAAGAAACGGACAAGAAACGCAAGAAACGGACAAGAAACGCACATGAAACGGACTAGAAACGGACAAGAACGGACACGAAACGGACAAGAAACGAACAAGAAACGGCATGAAACGGGCATGAAACGACAAGAAACGGACAGAAACGGACACGAAACGGAAAAGAAACGGACAAGAAACGGACAAGAAACGGACATGAAACGACAAGAAACGGACAAGAAACGGACAAGAAACGGACAAGAAACGGACATGAAACGGACAAGAAACGGACACGAAAAAAACGGACAAGAAACGGACAAGAAACGGAAACGGACAAGAAACGGACAAGAAACGGACATGAAACGGACAAGAAACGGACAAGAAACGGACAAGAAACGGACAAGAAACGGACGTGAAACGGGCATAAAACGGACAAGAAACGGACAAGAAACGGACAAGAAACGGACAAGAAACGGACATGAAACGGACATGAAACGGACAAGAAACGGACAAGAAACGGACAAGAAACGGACATGAAACGGACATGAAACGGACAAGAAACGGACAAGAAACGGACAAGAAACGGACAAGAAACGGACAAGAAACGGACATGAAACGGACAAGAAACGGACATGAAACGGACAAGAAACGGACAAGAAACGGACAAGAAACGGACAAGAAACGGACATGAAACGGACAAGAAACGGACAAGAAACGGACATGAAACGGACAAGAAACGGACATGAAACGGACAAGAAACGGACAAGAAACGGACATGAAACGGACAAGAAACGGACAAGAAACGGACAAGAAACGGACATGAAACGGACAAGAAACGGACATGAAACGGCATGAAACGGACAAGAAACGGACATGAAACGGACATGAAACGGACAAGAAACGGACAAGAAACGGACATGAAACGGACAAGAAACGGACAAGAAACGGACATGAAACGGCATGAAACGGACAAGAAACGGACATGAAACGGACATGAAACGGACAAGAAACGGACAAGAAACGGACATGAAACGGACAAGAAACGGACAAGAAACGGACAAGAAACGGACATGAAACGGACAAGAAACGGACATGAAACGGACAAGAAACGGACAAGAAACGGACAAGAAACGGACACGAAACGGACAAGAAACGGACAAGAAACGGACATGAAACGGACAAGAAACGGACAAGAAACGGACGTGAAACGGGCATGAAACGGACAAGAAACGGACATGAAACGGACAAGAAACGGACATGAAACGGACATGAAACGGACAAGAAACGGACATGAAACGGGCATGAAACGGACAAGAAACGGACAAGAAACGGACATGAAACGGACATGAAACGGACAAGAAACGGACAAGAAACGGACATGAAACGGACAAGAAACGGACATGAAACGGACATGAAACGGACAAGAAACGGTCATGAAACGGGCATGAAACGGACAAGAAACGGCAATGAAACGGACATGAAACGGACAAGAAACGGACATGAAACGGACAAGAAACGGACAAGAAACGGACATGAAACGGACAAGAAACGGACATGAAACGGACATGAACGGACAAGAAACGGACAAGAAACGGACAAGAAACGGACAAGAAACGGACAAGAAACGGGCATGAAACGGACAAGAAACGGACAAGAAACGGACAAGAAACGGGCATGAAACGGACAAGAAACGGACAAGAAACGGACAAGAAACGGACAAGAAACGGACATGAAACGGACATGAAACGGACAAGAAACGGACAAGAAACGGACATGAAACGGGCATGAAACGGACAAGAAACGGGCATGAAACGGGCATGAAACGGACAAGAAACGGACAAGAAACGGACAAGAAACGGACATGAAACGGACAAGAAACGGACAAGAAACGGACAAGAAACGGGCATGAAACGGGCATGAAACGGACAAGAAACGGACAAGAAACGGACAAGAAACGGACAAGAAACGGACATGAAACGGACAAGAAACGGACAAGAAACGGACAAGAAACGGACAAGAAACGGGCATGAAACGGGTATGAAACGGACAAGAAACGGACAAGAAACGGGCATGAAACGGACAAGAAACGGGCATGAAACGGACAAGAAACGGACAAGAAACGGACAAGAAACGGACAAGAAACGGACAAGAAACGGGCATGAAACGGGCATGAAACGGACAAGAAACGGACAAGAAACGGACAAGAAACGGACAAGAAACGGGCATGAAACGGGCATGAAACGGACAAGAAACGGACAAGAAACGGACATGAAACGGACAAGAAACGGACAAGAAACGGACAAGAAACGGACATGAAACGGACAAGAAACGGACAAGAAACGGACAAGAAACGGGCATGAAACGGGCATGAAACGGACAAGAAACGGACAAGAAACGGACAAGAAACGGGCATGAAACGGACAAGAAACGGACAAGAAACGGACATGAAACGGACAAGAAACGGACAAGAAACGGAGAAACGGGCATGAAAGGGACAAGAAACGGACAAGAAACGGACAAGAAACGGACAAGAAACGGGCATGAAAAGGGTATGAAATGGACAAGAAACGGACAAGAAACGGACAAGAAACGGACAAGAAACGGACAAGAAACGGAAATGAAACGGACATGAAACGGACAAGAAACGGACAAGAAACGGGCATGAAACGGGCATGAAACGGACAAGAAACGGACAAGAAACGGACAAGAAACGGGCATGAAACGGACAAGAAACGGTCAAGAAACGGACAAGAAACGGACAAGAAACGGGCATGAAACGGGTATGAAACGGACAAGAAACGGACAAGAAACGGACAAGAAACGGTCATGAAACGGGCATGAAACGGACAAGAAACGGGCAAGAAACGGACAAGAAACGGACAAGAAACGGGCATGAAACGGGCATGAAACGGACATGAAACGGACATGAAACGGACAAGAAACGGACAAGAAACGGACATGAAACGGGCATGAAACGGGCATGAAACGGACAAGAAACGGACATGAAACGGACATGAAACGGGCATGAAACGGGCATGAAACGGACAAGAAACGGTCATGAAACGGGCATGAAACGGACAAGAAACGGACATGAAACGGGCATGAAACGGACAAGAAACGGTCATGAAACGGGCATGAAACGGACAAGAAACGGCATGAAACGGGCATGAAACGGCATGAAACGGACAAGAAACGGACATGAAACGGGCAAGAAACGGACAAGAAACGGACATGAAACGGACATGAAACGGACATGAAACGGACAAGAAAAGGACAAGAAACGGACAGAAACGGACAAGAAACGGACAAGAAACGGGCATGAAACGGGCATGAAACGGACAAGAAACGGGCATGAAACGGGCATGAAACGGACAAGAAACGGTCATGAAACGCGCATGAAAGGACAAGAAACGGACATGAAACGGACAAGAAACGGGCATGAAACGGACATGAAACGGACAAGAAACGGACATGAAACGGGCATGAAACGGGCATGAAACGGACATGAAACGGACAAGAAACGGACATGAAACGGGCATGAAACGGACAAGAAACGGACAAGAAACGGACATGAAACGGACAAGAAACGGACAAGAAACGGACAAGAAACGGACAAGAAACGGACAAGAAACGGACATGAAACGGACAAGAAACGGACAAGAAACGGACAAGAAACGGACATGAAACGGACAAGAAACGGACAAGAAACGGACAAGAACGGGCATGAAACGGGCATGAAACGGACAAGAAACGACAAGAAACGGAAAAACGGCATGAAACGGACAAGAAACGGGCATGAAACGGGCATGAAACGGACAAGAAACGGACAAGAAACGGACAAGAAACGGGCATGAAACGGACAAGAAACGGACAAGAAACGGACAAGAAACGGACAAGAAACGGGCATGAAACGGGCATGAAACGGACAAGAAACGGACAAGAAACGGGCATGAAACGGACAAGAAACGGACAAGAAACGGGCATGAAACGACAAGAAAAACGACAAGAAACGGACAAGAAACGGACATGAAACGGGCATGAAACGGACAAGAAACGGACATGAAACGGACAAGAAACGGACAAGAAACGGACATGAAACGGGCATGAAACGGACAAGAAACGGACATGAAACGGACAAGAAACGGACAAGAAACGACATGAAACGGGCATGCAACGGACAATTAACTGACAAGAAACAGAGAAGAAACGGACAAGAAACGGGCATGAAACGGACGAAACGGACAAGAAACGGACAAGAAACGGACAAGAAACGGACAAGAAACGGACAAGAAACGGACAAGAAACGGACAAGAAACGGACAAGAAACGGACAAGAAACGGGCATGAAACGGACAAGAAACGGACATGAAACGGGCAAGAAACGGACAAGAAACGGACATGAAACGGACAAGAAACGGACAAGAAACGGACAAGAAACGGACAAGAAACGGGCATGAAACGGGCATGAAACGGACAAGAAACGAACAAGAAACGGACAAGAAACGGACAAGAAACGGGCATGAAACGGACATGAAACGGGCATGAAACGGACAAGAAACGGACATGAAACGGACAAGAAACGGACAAGAAACGGACGTGAAACGGGCATGAAACGGACAAGAAACGGGCATGAAACGGACATGAAACGGGCATGAAACGGACAAGAAACGGACATGAAACGGACAAGTAACGGACAAGAAACGGACGTGAAACGGGCATGAAACTGACATGAAACGGACAAGAAACGGATTTTGATATTGCACCAGAACATTGCTAAAGGTCCTAGTTGATAATTTTGAAGTAAATTAGTGACATTGAATTATTGTCGATATAGCCTAGAAACAATGACCATGACTAACCCACGATTCTGCACCAAATAGGTTATATTGAAATATGATTTTGATATTGCACCAGAACATTGCTAAAGGTCCTAGTTGATGATTTTGAAGAATATTAGTGACATTGAATTATTGTCGATATAGCCTCGAAATGATGACCATGACTAACCCACAATTCTACACCAAATAGGTGATATTGAAATATGATTTTGATATTGCACCAGAACATTGCTAAAGGTCCTAGTTGATGATTTTGAAGAAAATTAGTGACATTGAATTATTGTCGATATAGCCTCGAAACGATGACCATGACAAACCCACGATTCTGCACCAAATAGGTGATATTGAAATATGATTTTGATATTGCACCAGAACATTGCTAAAGGTCCTAGTTGATGATTTTGAAGAAAATTAGTGACATTGAATTATTGTCGATATAGCCTCAAAACGATGACCATGACTAACCCACGATTCTGCACCAAATAGGTGATATTGAAATATGATTTTGATATTGCACCAGAACATTGCTATCATGATGGGTACTGACTTGTGACAGTGCACACTCATGGTGACTTCATATCAGGATGGGTACTGACTTGTGACAGCGCACACTCATTGTGACTTCATAGTCCCTCCCTACTTGGAGACCAGCCCCCCAGCACGATGATCTGGTATCCCACTCATCTGCACCCATGCAATAAAATATACTCTCATGAATTGGCTCTACATTCAATGTAGACCAGACGCGATGGCCAATTGAGAAAGCTAGCAGGCTTCCCATGCGGAAGGTCAGGAGTTCAAATTCCAGCCAAGTCGAACAAATGATGTACAAAATAGATACTTGTCACCAGTAGTAGCCTGGCGCTCGACATTACTAGCATAGTGAAAAGGAGTGGTTATATCAATATCGGGATAATAGGACTGAATTGACTGGTCTCCCCAGGGGGCAGCACTATGAAGGCACCATGAGTGTGCACTTTTGTTGGGTCGGTACACGTCTGGATATGACCTGAGATGTTGCTAGGAGGCAAAAGGCTGCAACAAACAAAACAAACAAAATAAGTTGAAACGTTGCCGTGGTTGTAGTTAGAGCCCAGCTTCGTTCGGGTCATGCGGGAGGCAAGATGCTCGTGTGTTGTTGTTTTACATCCTAGCAACATCAAACGTAATATCAGGATGGGTACTCACGTATGACAGTGCACACTCATGGTGACTTTATGGTGCCTCAAAACTGGGAGACCAGGCCCCCAGCAACATGCATTGCCTGATATCCCACTCATTCACATTATCCTGACACTGTGCTAATCAGTCCTTTCCCTATCCTAGTAATGCCAAGTGCCAGGATAGGTAGCGACAAGTATCAATTTTGTAGGTCATTGGCTTGACTCGACCAGGAATTAAACGTCTGACATTCTGCAGGGGAAGCCTGCGCACTACCGATCCTCGTAATGCAGAAAACCAAGGAAAGTAGCAACGCACATACATTTCAACGCACATAGAAGTCATTGGATTTTCAATCAACTATACTTCTAATCGTCTTCTATAATTAAATTTCCATATAGGACATTTCAAATTGCATAGGACATTTCAAATTGCATAGGAGTATATTTTATTGCATGGGTGTCAGACGTTTAATTCATGGTCGAGTCAAGCCAATGACATACAAAATTGATACTTGTCGTTACCTATCCTGGCACTCGGCATTTGGTGTTCTCTGTGGCAGAGTGGTTAGAGTGTCTGACTTTTTTCTAGGTCGGACTCCTAATCTGAAGGTCGGCGGTTTGATTCCCCATGCCCCGCCCCACCTCTTCCAATTTGGATTTCCACCGCTGTGTATAACTTAGAGCGTTATCAAAGGCCAGTTGCTCTCATACCATGTCTATGTGGTGTGGGAGGTTAAAATTCCCTTGGGTCGGTAAAAGTGTAGGCTCGTGCTTTCTATTGACAAACTGTCTAATGGAGAAAAAAAGCCTATTCAGGCTTATCCATGATAGGCAGTATAAATCTTCAGGATAGTCCGATGCCTTTTGAAAAAATGGTTTCATTCGGCCGGGATTCGAACTCGTGACCTTCAACACAGGGGAAACTTACGCTCTACCGACTCAGCCACCGCGCCCCTGCCCCTCCTGCCCCCCCCCCCCCCATCACCACCCGTCCCTTCATCGTGCCGCTATTCCCAACCACAACCCTCTGGGGAAATTGAGCCGGGTGCTTCGCGGTGGTAACCATGACTACCTCCAGGCCGGCCTTCCGCGCATGCGCGATGTCAGCGTCCCTACGTCGGCGTAAAATGTTATCAAGGATTAGCTTACATTAACATATTTTAAAATAATTAAATGTTAAAAACCGACAGGAATTGACTTCCATAAGAGATCGATACGGTCTCTTCTCCCCCCTCCCCCGCAATGTAAAATAAAATAAAGTAAAGATCAAATAGAAAAGAGAGACCAGAGACGCTAAGTCTCCACATTTGGCGGAAGATCTCCCTAAGATATAGCAAAATAACCAAATCTCTTGATTCCCCATTTTAATTTGCAATCTCCCACCAAAGAATGATTTATAGCTTGTTTTTGACAAATCTTTGCATGTCTATTTGTTATGTCAAAATGCACGAGAATGCACCATTTTGTATCACCCTGTAGGAGGGGGAGATCCCTCCGTCCCCCATCCCGCACCCTCCCCCCTTCGGCCACGCTATTTCTCTCTGTTTACAATGTGTGTATTAAGAAGATCTCCTTACTCACACTCTCATCTACTTGGCACCTCTGAAAGATTAATACCCACAAATAAGAAAAGTAATCCCAACAACAAAAACCCATATAGAATGTTGCCACAATTAATACATGTAATGCTTGTTTATCCAATCTGGTTTGACCACACACACACACATCTTTTTAAAGCCGTGTTTACACGGGCAATTGTAAAGCGAATTAGACAAAGCGATTTATATGAAGCGAAGTAGTGGTGCGTTTACACACACCGAGTTTGAAGGCGGAAATCGATATCTGCACATGAGCAAGTCTATACTAACCAGCACCAGTTTTGGTTAGTCGACGTCGCCACGAGAGAGTGTGGGTTCGACCTAGATCTGTTTCGACTGAATCGTATTGTTTTGGAGCGGTAAAAACTTCTGCTGGGCAGTGAAACCCAAAAAATAAATGATGAAAAATATATCTGTGCACAGCTAGCAGTTTCATAGAACAAATTTACCGGAAAGTCAACAAACTCAGGTCTCGACTGTGGCGTCCTTAATCCGCCATATCTAAACCACTACCGTTCACACAGGCAATATGGGCCGACTTAAACTACTTTGCTTCATCTAGATTACCTCGCGACGTGGTTTACTTGAAGCGAACTAGATGAGGCGAATCAGCCGTACTCCACTTCAGCGTCGCGTTTACACGCCGAATGTAAGGCGAACTAGACAAGGTGCTTCATTTGAGGCGTTTTAACTCGCCCGTGTAAACACGGCTTTAGACAAATAAAGTAATCGTAACAACTGACGATGATCAAATGCTGTTAGTTGGCCTTGCTATAAATCTGTCCTTGACCCCTGGTAATTAATTGCTAAGGAGGTTTTAAATTACCGGTGCAGCCTTGTATTATTATTATCTAAGTTGCATAGGCTGATGGTTTTGTGGTGTTTTTTGTAAATATAAATATATTGGATTGATCATTATAATCTACCTTACTTTAGTATGAAGTGACTTTGCTTCATAATGAATATTTGAAGTGTAAAAATAACATACCAAATTAATTTTGAAATTTTTTCTTGAAGATTTCAAGATTTATACTGCCTATCATGGATAAGTCTGAATAGATTTGTTTTCACCATTAGACAGTTTGTCGATAGAAAGCCCTAGCCTACACTTTTACCGACCCAAGGGATTTTTAACCTCCCACAGCACTAAAGCTGTGTTCACACGGGAAAAATCTAAAGCGATTCAGCCAAGGCGAATACCAGGAATCGAATTAGCGGCCCTTTCACACGGGAGGTACTTGGGGCAGGAAATCGATATCTGCGCATGAGCAAGTCCAGTCTGACCAGTGCCAGTTTTCGGTTAGGTGACGTCACCACAAGAGAGTGGGTTTGACTTAGATATGTATGTACTGAATCGTATTGGTTTGGAACGGTCAAAACTTCTGCTGGGCAGTGAAACCCTAAAAATAAATGATGAAAAAAATATCTGTGCACAGCTAGCAGTTTAATAGAGCAAATTTACCGGAAAGTCAACACACTCAGGTCTCGACTGTCACGTCCTTAATCCACCTCAAGTAAGTCGGTTGGGTTCACACTGGCAAAATAAATCGCTTCACAGAAATCAAACTCACGTAATCGACCTCCACAAGTGGTTTACAGTATCCGCATCACAGAAATCGATTCAGCCCTAATTCAACTCAGAGACGCCTGTTCACACGTGAAATGTGCGTCGAACTAGGCAAGTCGATTTCTACGAATCGATTTACATTGCCCGTGTGAACACGTCTATAGACATGGTATGAGAGCAACTGGCCTTTGATGACGCTGTAACTTATACACAGCGGTGGAAATCCAAATTGGCAGAGGTGGGGGGGGGCACAGGGAATCGATCTACTGACCTTCAGATTAGGAGTCCGACATAGAAAAAAAGTCCGACACTCTAACCACTCGACCACAGAGAATGCCATGCTTATCACCACTCTGACCCCAAAGCCTTCAGCAGTAGCAGGTTCTCTTAAATCGATTTAGTAGGCCCTTCTGTATAGCAAGGAATATCTATCAAGCGCACGAATATTTAAGTTGGATATGTTCAAATGTAGATACATTCTTTGCTTCGGAAAATTTGATGCTTTTATCGGACTGTGCAATTTTAATTAAAGCTGCATAGTCCGATGAAATCATCCAATTTTCAAAACCAAAGCAATGATCTAAATTTGATTCTACATATGTAGTTTGGCTACTGCTGCACTTATTAAGCATTTGTCGCCACACAGAAGGGAATACTGAGGCAATTGAATAAATCATTGTACTGCAGAATGCTATGGTGTCAGAGTTTTGGCAAGCTTGCCAAAATTAATTATGCATGGTTGCACTTCAAGTATCTCAAAAGTTACCCACTTAAAATAAAAGTTACTTCAAGCTAAAGTAAGGTACATAATAACGATCAACCTAATGTATTTATATCAGAAAATTTCTGAAACTGAAAACCATCGGACTATGCAACTTTAACACAATCAGAAGACGATGGATCATTAATAAGACAGCCTATTTGATTCAAAGTGATGCTATCTTCAAAAGAGTACGTGTATTTAAAGGTCTTGGTCGAGTGATTTTGAAATGCATATATTTCTTGAATACTCGATATATCTTAAAGTTCCATAAACCGATAAAAGCCTCAACTTTTCAAAAGCAAAACACTTATCTAGATTCGAACCTACATATAGAACGTTGATACTAATGCATTTATTAACTATTGGTTGGTGCATAGAAGGTCACGCTAGGTCAATTCAATAGAACCTTTCACTGCTGAAGCCTATGGGATTAGAGTTTTGACAAGAACATTAACATTGATACGCAACACAAGAAGAGAGAGGACGCAGGGGTGGAAAAAAGACATTTTATTAATTTGACTTGCTTACACATGCATTAATCAAAATAATGCTTCGAACTTTGATATCCTCCTGAAAGCAAGAAACTTGTGTTGTTGTTTTATTAGGGGGGGGGGGGGTTGGTGATGGTCTATTTATGCTGCCCATAACGGTTAAATCTAATGATCTGTTTTCGCCGCTAGACAGTAATAGTCTCATGGTTCCCCTTGTTTTATTACTTTCAGTTGTTGTGTAGCTATCTTATTATTCATCAATAGGGTTCATGCCTCTTACAAACTTGCGGATGAGAAAAAGAAGTTGACGATGCCGAAGGTCTTACTCTTTCCTTATGTCTTTGCTTGAGCAGCTCAGAACCATTCCTAACTGGGTGGAACAGACCTGAGCAATTCCTTTTATACCTGGATTAGACATTCACCCACACATACACACTCCTGTACCAGGTGAGTGCTCAGGCGATAGATTACCCTTGTGAGGCATTGCTAGGTGAGACAGACAACTTTGCTATTTCATGTTATCAGAATTAATTCATTCTTTCTTTTAGCCATTATTTACGTATACTTTGTAATAGAGATAACATAGGAGCTGTAAAGGTTGGTGTTATTTCAGTTTATCACAATTAATGTCTCTCTGTTTTTAACCATCATTTATGATTTAGGTATACTTTGTAATAGCAATAACATAGAAACTGTAAGAGTGGGTGTTATTTCAGTTTATCGGAATTCTTTTTTTCTTATTTAGCCATGATGTAGGTATACTTTGTAATAGCGATAACTTTGGACCTGTAAGAGTGGGTGTTATTTCAGTTTATCACAATTAATTTATTTCTGTTTTTAGCCATCATTTAGGTATACTTTGTAATAGCAATAGCATAAGAGCTGTAAGAGTGGGTGTTATTTCAGTTTATCAGAATTCTTCTTTTTTCTTTTAGCCGTAATTTAGGTATACTTTGTAATAGCGATAACTTAGAAGCTGTAAGTGTGCGTGTTATTTCAGTTGATAAGAATTAATTTCTTCTCTTTTTAGCCAGTAGGTACACTTGGTAATAGCGATAACTATTGAACTGTAAATGGTGTCATTGTACTTGGGAAATAATTACCTAACATATGCTGACGCTCCCTAGCATACAGATTGTTCCATTTATGGATATATTGAAATATGTGCAAATAGCTGTTAAAATTTGACTGTCTAAATCTATATATGTATATATTTATATATATATATATATATATATAGACATAGCTCCAGTACAAAAGGAGGAAGAACAAACAGGTAGTGGGTTGAGTAGTGCGACCGACACTGACTCTGGTACGGCTGACATTGGTCTACATCCGGTGGAGTGAACAGGCCACAGGTGGCGCCGCCTGTACAGTGTTGGGTCTTACCATTAATGATAATAAGTCACTTATGTATCTTTATACTTGCACAATGCGCTACACATCACATAGGCCTATATATAATTAGTAAAGAAACATATGTATGTATACGTAATGAATACATTTGCAGTGGTACTTATCATAGTTAATATATATATGTCCTGTATAATCATTATCCAAGTATAATTATCCGTAAATTATTATCCTTTAATGGTGCCTCTGGTTACACCTTATCTGCACACCTCATAACTATTGACACTTACCAACTCAGGTGAATGTACAGGCTCTCTGCCTTGCCTGGTGCTGCCACCTGGCCTATTCAGCTCTCACCACTCAGTGACTTGGCCACTGTACCACTCGCTTAAAAATGGAGATGGGTCCACAGCGAGGAAAGGAGGAAAAACGGGTCAACACTGTCCGATATTGAGAAACCCTTGCAGGAATAGTTTCCCATTCTTTAAGTCCTGATATTGTGTGATTTAAACAGAAGTCGATGCAGATAAATTAAAAATATACTTCAAGCACTTTAATCTGTGCAAAAGATACATATATAAGTGTTACTATGTCTGAACAAGAAACTACTAAAAAAATAATGGACGTATTGGATGGAACCTTTCCATAATTTGAGCCAATCAGAGCTTTTCTTTTCGATTGCAAATAGCTGCCCCTTATGGGGGCTGCCATTTGCAATAAAAAAGAACCGCTCTGATTGGCTGACACTGAGATGGCGGCCCCCATGGAGGTAGCCATTTGCAATAAAAAAGAAGAGCTATGATTGGCTGACAATGAGTTCTCGCAAAAATGAGAAGATGAAAATCCATTTCCTGCAAGTTCAAACAGGCTCAGACAAGTTTAAACGTGGCTGGTTGTCCCTCTCCTTTCAGCACTGAATATGCTTATGTAAAAATGTACGCATATAGTACAAATGCACATATACACATACACACATACACACATGCATCTGGTGAAGGATATGGCTGAGAGGGGGCACACACGCAACTTCCGGTGTGCAAGCTGAAGCTGCGACCTGGTGTGCAGGGTCGCAGCTTCAGTCCTTCATGAGGGACCAAAGAAACTCGGAACAGCCATATTGAGGAGATGCATAAGAATAGTATGTATTTCAAGTTGTATATTAAACGAGGAAAAAAAGGAAGAAAATGGGGAAAAGGGTGACATAATTGTTGGAAGAGTAAGTTAGTTATGATGCCTGTGTTGGGCTAACTATAGATAAGCAATGCACTGACCTCTCAGGCAAGGAGCCACACACAGACAGGTAGGCGTGGATATTAGGGTGATTGCATAGGGAGCCTATGAAGTGAAATGGTTAGGATGCCATCCAATAATGGCAAGAAGTGTGGGTTCGAATCCTGCTATTGGTGCAATGATCCCTTTGTCTGTGGCATCACTCCTATAACTGTATTCTATGGTATCAGGCAGCAAACCTGTGGTATATGTCTACATTGCAAACGTGTTTATGCTGCTAACACGCACTGCAGTTAAGCTAGTTTATTCAAGTCCCTTCATATTTCAGGAAACTCCTAAATTTCATGTCTCGGTTTTGATTAAATTAATTACTTCTACTTCTTTATTACATGTTTGGCAGTTTACTAGATTATTCCTAATTCTAGTAATTCTAGATTTTGCGAATCTCAAATACTGGAATTAAATGATTTTTTTAAGTTCCAATATTTGGCATTTTACTAGATTAATCTGAATTATATTAATTCTCATTTACAGTGACCCACTTCTAGACTCCGTCATTCTCTCATATTTGAATTACCCTATATGTCCGAATAGACGTACACTGCAGGAATGCAGACACATGGATGCATGTCTATTTATTTCCCATGGGCGCAAAGTAATTATTTGCGATGGTTTTGTAAAGTCGTCGGCTGGCAGCTGTAGTTGTGTAGGCAGGCTAAATAGGAAATCACTACAGGCAAGTAGAAGGAAGGCAGAGTATAGAGTCAAAGGTAGAGAGAGCTTGCACCCTCAGGTTTATTATTATATAGTGGTTTTAGAATCCAAGATGGCCTGTCACATGACCAGATCCTCCAATCAACAGTAAGCATTCACATATCCACCAATTAACAGTAAGCATGCTTGTATCCATGCCTTGGTTGTTTTGGCCTCACTGCCGTGTTGTGTTTGGGTGTGCAGTGATCCGTATCTACCAGTTTGGGGGGGAGGGGGTTGTGAGTAGAGTTGTTAAGGCCCTATCACACTAACAGTATTGCTCCTCTTACACTATCTATAGAATACACAATGTCTATTTAATCAAAGTAAAGGATCACCAGCACTACACAATACCACATGCATCTGGTCACATTACATCATTTACCTTATATATAACATTTGTAATCCCTTATAGACCAGCATGATTGGTTGGTCGACCACAATGAAATTGAATAGTTGCTAGCACTTGTTCGACGGCCGCCATTTTTGCTGTCACGTGGAGTACAAAAAACAACATTCGGCATCATGTCTTCTGCTCTTATGCCAGCTAACTATCATGAAGGAGCTTCTGCTATATAAGGAGTTGAACTAGCGCGGTTTATTTATTTTTTCGACCATAATGAGCTTTGAACTATAATTGCGAAAAACAAAAGAAAAACAAAAAAACAAAAGAGGAAGAGGAGTGTGCCGGCTGGCGGGAGTGTCGCTGTGTGTGGGATGATGGCGACAGCCTATCATGACAGCTAATTGTTTGCACATTTAACCATTCCGCATGCCGGATATTTATTGTGGACCGTGTGGTGTTCATCACCAGCCTCCAGTTGATTCGAGGTGTACTAGGAATAAAGTAGTTCAACTCCGGCGTTCGACGCGGGGACAGGCAGTAATGGCGGACAAGGCGGTCAAAGCGGAGCGAGTCATGGATAAAGTGGTGCCAGTGATAGCTGGGGATGATGATAATGCGTTTAGCGATGAGGAACGTTTGCTGGAAAGCAGGTTACGGGTTCTAGAACGTCGAAAGCGCCTTGCGTCGATGGCGGCAAGGACGAGACAACTAGAAGAGGAAGTTTGTGAATTGGAAGTAACGGATTCGAAGCCACGGGGACGAGCATCTACCACATCATCCCATCGTCGTCGACGAACCAGGTCGTCGTCGGGGACGTCCACTGAGCGAACGCCGAGTCGGGAGAGGCGTTTGAAACGTAAGTGGTCTATTAAGCGACATACAAGGGATAAGAAAGCAGTTTTGAAGTTGAACCCACACGAGTTAGTGGAGGCGAATTGTCGCTGGATTCTGGACTTTGACAATGCCACCATAGATGACTACCGACGTGTTTTTCAGCACAGATCATATATCTCTGGGAAGGCGCGTGCAGACAGATTCTTGTATTCTGCACACACATCTTATGATACGTCAATTCGCAAGGATGCGTTACAGGAAGGGTTCGCCGCGTTTGGACCGGGCTCGGCAGAGCACTCGTTGACTCACTACGCATTTGAAAACATTCGTACCCGGAAAGAACCGACTTCAGCTAGCGTGGACGGGTCTACTGCTTATACGAAGGATGGCAAACGACCGTGCTATGCTTTCAACAAAGAGTCGGGTTGCCCGGTGTCGGAAACTGACTGTACCTATGGTCATTGGTGCTCAAAGTGTGGCTCGAACCAGCACAAAGTGTTATTGTGTAAGAAAGATTGATTGTTTCCTGGAGTCAGCCGTGGCGCGCTGGGCGACACGGATGTTGTATCCGCGACGCACAAAAGTGACTGGGTCGAGGAGGTTCGCGCAGTTGTTGATCCGATATCCTGTTCGTGGGTGACTAAGGCGCATGTCTCGCCTTCGCCGCTGGTTCAGGCGTCGTTCGAAGAAGACTTGGGCGCCGACGACATTCACCTCGACACGCCTGATCAATTGCAGGCCCTTCACTCGGTTAGCTGGGACGATTGTGTGCTCGTGCCGGCCGGTTGTGTGCGTCCGACAGCCGATTGGATAACAATACTCGCCTATCAGAACTATGTGCAAGTTACGGCGGTTGACTTAGGACATGAACATAATACAAAATCTTTTTCAATAACTGAACAATGTGACTTATCGGTATGCAATTGTCTCCATTATATTGCTGGGACTCGCACCCAATTGAAACCATGCCGTGCATTTTGTGAGTCGGTTTTCAGAGGCTCGCTGGATCATGATTGGAACTATATTCTGCACGGCTTAATATTTGGTTTTCAAGTAATTAATCTTGGTTGCCCGAGTGTTTACTCGGCACCGTCCACATTTAAGTTAACCACTGATGAGAGGATGTTTGTTCATAGTAAGTTGTTGGGAGAATTGGAGGCAGCTATATAAGTAGGACAACACAGCAACCCGATTGCAAGCATAACATTTTTTGTGTAGCCAAGGGCGACAAAAGTTATAGAGTAGTAGTAGATTGTTCGAAGCCTTATGACAAATTGGTTAACAATTATGTTGATGAGGTGGCTCATGTATTTTCATATAGGGGGTTAGAGGCCCTGGTAAGTAACATGAATCAAAACGACTACATTGCAATTGCCGATATCAAGAACGCTTATCGTTCGGTAGCGATTCATCTGTTAAACCGGTCAAAACAGGGTGTTACCTTTGATTTTGGTTTTGGTAAGGAGTGGTTTCTGGACAATAGAATGTGCATGGGCCTGTCCTCAAGTCCGTATGTATTTACCCAAATTGGAAAATTCATAGTTCGCTGTGCCGCCCGTCAGGGGGTGGAGATAGTGATAAACTATCTTGATGATCTTGCTGTTTTGGGTCCCACATGGTCAATTTGTGCACAGCATCAATTAACAATCACTAGAATTTTGCGTCATTTGGGATTTTTTATAAATTGCCAGAAAATGCGGTCGCCGGCACAAACTACTCGATTTCTCGGGATAGACATAGACACGGTTAAATTGCAATTGCGTTTACCTCATGATAAGATTGTTAAATTGAAAGATCACTTACGCCCCTTTTTGTCTATGCGTAAGGCGACAAGGCGCCAATTAGAGTGCTTAGCTGGTCGCCTAGCGCACTGCTCCATGGTTATTCGAGGTGGGCGTTCATTCTGCGCAAGAATTTATGAGGCGATTGCCGCGTTAAGAAGACCCTATTATAGATTAAGATTAACAGCAGAATTCAGGCAAGATATAAATTGGTGGTTACAGTTCATGGATCGCTTCAATGGTTTCGCGCAGATTCTGGGCAGGCATGCGCCGGTTTACTCAGTTTATACGGATGCGTCGGGGGACGGGTTTGGTGCAATTCACTTGACCGATTGGTGTGCGGGCACCTTCCATGAGCGAGATTCAGAATTAAGACTAGAATTAGGTCATCATTTTGCAGGCTGTGATGATGCTTGCATCGGCGCCCATATTAATGTTACTGAGATGTGGGCGGTTTTGGCGTCGGCTGCTAGATGGCAATCCTCTTGGCAGGATAAATCAATAATGTTTATTACGGACAACAAAGTGGTCCAGTCAGCCTTAAATTCAGGCAAGTCAAAGAATAAGATAATTATGTCATGGATCAGAGCCCTATTTTGGGCATCATGTGATTATAATTTTGACATTACGTCAGCTTATATTAAATCTGAAGATAATACTATCTGTGATGCCTTAAGCAGATGGTCAGACAGTAAGACTAAAACTCGCTTGCAATTAGCGGACAGGTCGCGTATCTTATGCTGTCAGCATCTGTTGGGTGATCATTGAAGCCATCAATATTGTCACATTATTATTGATTTATTTCTAGCTCTTCGCCATGAGATGAAGCTCTTGCAGGACCAATATTACGCACCAAATTCCCTGTTGGCTCGTGATACGCAAGTGCGCACCTACATGCGGTTTATCGACGAGTTTTCTGGCCTGCTGCAGCCTACGCCATGTTCTTCCACGCAAATTGCCCTATACATAACTTGGTTGTCAAAATTCTTAAAATATTCATCCATTACAAATTACCTGAGTGCGTTAAATTTTTTTCTTAAGTCAGAAGGTGTGACGCCAATTGATTACAAGGCACATGTAATTAAAACAGTTTTGGGAGGAGCAAAGCGAAAGTTAGGTTGTGCGGTTAAAAGAGCGGCTCCATTACTTCCCAAAGAACTTTTGCTGATGTTTTCTCATTTTTCTTCATCAGTTGGGCATACAGCCACAAGAGCTGCGTTGTTATCGGGCTTTCGTGCCTTGTTACGTAAGTGTCAACTTACCGAATCAGATTCTATGTTACTACGCCAAGATTTTATATTCTATCACTGGGGCGTTATTATCAAAGTTAGAAAGTCAAAGACTATTCAATTCAAGCAGCGTGAATTACTTTTGCCAGTGGCCAAGGTCGCAAACCAGGGCCTATGCGCAGTCTATTGGCTAACAAGACATTTTGCGGAAGTCCCGGCGTCTGATGACGCACCGGCCTTTCTAATCCCGTCAGCTGACGGTACGTTGTCGCCGTTATCTTACGATGCCATGCAGGCAACAATTAAATATTTTGCAGCCCTGTCGGGGCTCGACCCCCGCTGAATATTCATGCCATTCACTGCGCAGGGGGGGGCTGTACATTCCTGGCTATGCAGGGGGCTTCGTTAGAAGAAATAAAAACAAGGGGGGATTGGGCTTCGGATACGGTCTTTAAATATATCTGCTCGCCGTTGTCGGAGCGGATTTTGGCTGACATGCGTGTCGCGACAGCCCTCGCGACAACTTAGTGGCTGGGTGGACTTGGGTCCGTGGCATCTTGCCCAGCCAGATACGGTCAATTTACTCAGATAACTGTTATGAATAAATACCTGTGTCCGCCCTTTGTTGTTGGTTATCTGCTTCCACTACACTTGCGTATATCTGGATAGATATGACGGTGTAGTGGGAATGCAGTACCTCCCCCTTGTGTCGGTTTAAGGCATTGGATTGTGTTAGTTGGGTTCGAATCCACCAGGTGGCGTCCGAAGCCCTTGTCTCTACCCTTCTGCCTTGCCCAACCCCACTCATGCTTCGGACCCTGCCCGTGCCACTGCTTCCTCGCTGCTCCTGATTTTTTTTTTTTTGATTATTATTTTACCTAATACTACCTCGGTAGGGCATCTTGCCCAGCCAGATACGGTCAATTTACTCAGATAACTGTTATGAATAAATACCTGTGTCCGCCCTTTGTTGTTGGTTATCTGCTTCCACTACAACATTTGTAATCCCTTATAGACCAGTTCACATCACCCACCAATGTGTAATTATCGGAATATTTTACAGTTTGTTTCAAATTAACATGTACTATGATTACATATGCAGATATTGTGAAACAATCATCACTGTTTATTATTTCATGGATTTGTTTTTGTAGTGCCTCTGAAATAAAGTGTGATTCTCCTATTTTATGTGCATTCGGTCAGAATATGATCGTAAATTTGTGCACGCTTTCAATCTTGAAATGGGGGGGGGGGTGCTTGTATTGGGTAGCATGCTTCTATTGGAACATATACGGTAACTGTTTGTTATTGTGTAAATTGTTGGCATTTCACGAGATAATCCTACTTCTAGTCATTCTTAGTTGCAATAAGGCACTTCTAGGCCCCGCTAATCTCTCATATCGGAAATAACAGTATTAAGGGTGCCTATGTTTTGCCAGTGTGCTAAGATAATCCTAATTCCATTCATTCTCAGTTGCAATAAGATATATCTAGACTCTGCTAATGTCTCATATTGGAATAACATGGTATTTTTCATACTTTATATTTTACTAGATTACTCCTGATCCGAATGAGGGAAGCCAGAGACTGTGTGGGTAGAAATGGTATTTTTATTACACAGAGGGGAGGAGATACAACCAGGGGGACCTAGTCGATGGCGTCGATGTCTAGGGGAGATTCCTCGATCGCTGGAACCGCTGAGGCCGCCGGGGCCGACCCTGACGCATTAGTCCTTTAAAACGAGGGTATAGTGGGCATGGTAAATTGTTCTGGTTTACCGGTGGAGCGAGGCCAAGGTCTGGGGGTCAGTGATGTTCGACCCGCCTACTTGGGCCGCGGTGGGTACCCAGCCCCCCTCCTCAGATCAACCACAATTCGGAAATTATGCACCAATTGAAATAAGGCAAGCCCGGCCTACTTTAATATTCGGATTTATTATTGTCTTCTTTTTAGCATTACAGATCAGAGTTCAGTGTCATAATTTCAAGGCTTTAGAGAACTTAACCCTACAAAGAATGACAAGTTTGGGTGGGCGGGATGGCTTAAAAAAAGGTGTAAGAGTAGGGGTGAAGGAGCCACAGCCGGGGTCGAAGTGATTTGAAAGGCCACCTTTCCCACCTTTCTACGCTAGGTGGGGGAGGCATCGGGCCATCGGGTCGTCGGGCCATCGGCCCATCGGGCCATCGGCCAGGGTTTAGTCCATAAATAGCATAAGAGATGCTTTGTATCCAGTCGAAATGAAACGTCGGCCATATGTATTCAACTACCCATGTTCTCGTAACATGCACAATTCTATCCATTCTCAATTAAAATAAAACACTTAAACACCCTGCCAATGTCTCATATTACAATTAAATGTTTTCATTTTGCCAATATTTAGCAATTTACTAGATTGATCCTAATTCCATTCATTCTCAGTTTCAATAAGATATTTCTAGACTCTGACAATCACTCATACTGGAATTAAATGCGTTCATTGTGTCAATATTTAACATTTTACTAGATTATTCCTAATTCTATCCATTCTCAATTACAATGAAACACTTAAACACTCTGCCAATGTCTCATATTATAATTAAATGTTTTCATTGTGCCAATATTTAGCATTTTACTACATTGATCCTAATTTGATCCATTCTCAGTTTCAATGAAAACACTTCTACACCCTGCCAATGTCTCATAGTGGAATTAGATGTTTCCATTCTGCCAATGTACAGGAACGGACACTCAAAGCTAACATCATGAACGTCATCCTGCCTCTGGTCATCGTGCTCCTGTCTGCCTTAGGTAACTATACACCTATGATACATCTACAATGACACACCTGTGGCCTGTCCCTGGTCATCCTGCTCATGTCTGCCTTAGGTAACTATACACCTATGATACATCTACAATGCCACACTCGTGGCCTGTCTCTGGCCATCGTGCTCCTGTTTGCCTTAGGTAACTATACACCTATGATACATCTACAATGCCACACTCATGGCCTGTCCCTGGTCATCCTGCTCCTGTCTGCCTTAGGTAACTATACACCTATGATACATCTACAATGCCACACTCATGGCCTGTCCCTGGTCATCCTGCTCATGTCTGCCTTAGGTAACTATACACCTATGATACATCTACAATGCCACACTCGTTACCTGTCTCTGGTCATCGTGCTCCTGTCTGCCTAAGGTAACTATACACCTATGATACATCTACAATGCCACACTCATGGCCTGTCCCTGGTCATCCTGCTCCTGTCTGCCTTAGGTAACTATACACCTATGATACATCTACAATGACACACCTGTGGCCTGTCCCTGGTCATCCTGCTCATGTCTGCCTTAGGTAACTATACACCTATGATACATCTACAATGCCACACTTGTGACCTGTCTCTGGTCATCGTGCTCCTGTCTGCCTAAGGTAACTATACACCTATGATACATCTACAATGCCACACTCATGGCCTGTCCCTGGTCATCCTGCTCATGTCTGTCTTAGGTAACTATACACCTATGATACATCTACAATGCCACACTCATGGCCTGTCCCTGGTCATCGTGCTCCTGTCTGCCTTAGGTAACTATAGACCTATGATACATGTACAATGCCACACTTGTGGCCTGTCTCTGGTCATCGTGCTCCTGTCTGCCTTATGTAACTATACACCTACGATACATCTACAATGACACACCTGTGGTCTGTCCCTGGTCATCGTGCTCCTGTCTGCCTTAGGTAACTATACACCTATGATACATCTACAATGACACACTCATAGCCTGTCCCTGGTCATCGTGCTCCTGTCTGCCTTAGGTAACTATAGACCTATGATACATGTACAATGCCACACTTGTGGCCTGTCTCTGGTCATCGTGCTCCTGTCTGCCTTATGTAACTATACACCTACGATACATCTACAATGACACACCTGTGGTCTGTCCCTGGTCATCGTGCTCCTGTCTGCCTTAGGTAACTATACACCTATGATACATCTACAATGACACACTCGTGACCTGTCTCTGGTCATCGTGCTCCTGTCTGCCTTAGGTAACTGTACACCTATGATACATCTACAATGCCACACTCATGGCCTGTCTCTGGTCATCGTGCTCCTGTCTGCCTTAGGTAACTATACACCCATGATACATGTACAATGCCACACTTGTGGCCTGTCCCTGGTCATCATGCTCCTGTCTGCCTTAGGTAACTATACACACACTATGCATCTACAATGCCACACTCATGGCCTGTCTCTGGTCATCGTGCTCCTGTCTGCCTTAGGTAACTATAGACCTATGATACATGTACAATGCCACACTTGTGGCCTGTCCCTGGTCATCGTGCTCCTGTCTGCCTTATGTAACTATACACACACTATACATTTGCAATCCCACAATCGTGGCCTGTTGTCACAAATGACAAGAATGGTCATTTTTTATTTCAATTAAATACCTGACCAGCTGATTTTGGCTCTTATTATTTTACGAAAGAGCAAAATAGCGAATGGTAGACAGGAAGTGTAAACACTTATGTGCCTCTCATTTTTGCTTGAGTGCAAGTAAATAAGCAACACAAGGAATAATTAGTAGCATGTGGTGAATAAAGGGTCAAATTTCCATGGATCATCAGCCCATGTTTTTCTAATCTATTCTTGAATGAATTTATTGACTCGGCATCAATAACATTTTGTGGGAGACTGTTCCATATATTTATGATCCTGTTTGAGAAACTGTGTTGCCTTAACTTTGAAATGGCTCTGGGTTTTACTAGTTTGAGAGTATGGCTCCGACTGCCTTCTCTTTTATTCATGTAAGGTATGTGAGTATCACTCCAGATCTAAAGCAAACTAGTGAAATTCTAGAATTATTAAAGTTGCATAGTCCGATAGTGTGAAGTTTCTGCAATTTTCTGAGAAAAATGTATGTTCTGATGAATAAACTGTTTTGCCAACACAAAACAAAGAGGTTATTTCAACGTATCAAGCATAACTAATCATATTCGATCATGATAAATGGGAATAAGCAAAGTTATGTTGTTATGTTCCTGGTCCTTTTTACTTTCCTTCAAGTGGTTTTATTACTCGGAATAACATTTTCTCAGTGTTGACAGGCCAACATACGTAATGATGCACGAGTCCTCCAGCCCTATTGACAAATCTCACTACACAGTAAACAAAGTTGTAAAATATAGATGGATCATTCCGAAAGAAATAAGGAAAGCATTGAGATGAATACCCCCCCCCCCTCGCCCCCACCACATTCCCCTTTCCTGTTCCTTGATTGGTTGTGCTTTGACTGGCAATGCGGTGTTAGCCAATCAGGTGGGTGGATAGGCCGGGTTTAGTAGGTAAGGAATGATTTGGCGGAGAGTTCTAGTGGTGACAGGGCACGGTGGCCGAATCGGGAGAGCGCGGGCCTCGCGTGTAGAACGTCAGAAGTTTGGTTCCTGGTCGAGTCAAACCAATGACTTATCAAATTAATATGTGTTGCTTCCTAGGCTGGCGCTCGGCATTAATAGGATAGCGCAAGGACTGGTCAGCTCAGTGTCAGGATAATGTGACTGAGTGGGACATCGGGTCATGGTTCCTGCGGCCAGATTTCCCAGCGGGGCAGCACTATAAAGTTGCCATGAGTGCACACTGTCACAAGTCGGTACACGTCCTGATATGACCTTAAATGATTCCAGGAAATAAAACTCCAACAACCAACCAATTATTGTGGTGAGTTCCGTTGCTGCCCAATGAGTCCCTAGCAATGGTCGGGAATCAGCGTTGGCGCTCATTCCTGACCAGTGCTGGGCTCGGTGGGGAGGTGAGACTGCCAGCCCCCCCCCTCCCACCGACGGCTCCCCACCCCTTCCCTCACACACTCAGACCAATCAAATCACACACAGCTCAGCCAATCAGACCAACTACCAGAGCCCCGCTCTCCACAACAGAAGGGAGTCAGTCTGCACCAGCGCCTCCGATTGACCACTACTACACCTTCTTTTTAACCCAGCTACCCACACCTGCACTTTAATTAGCACAGCTAATCAAAAAACGCACTCAAAAAAGAAAAAGAAACACCCAAAAAACAATTAAGTCAATTAAAGACTCAATTGACAGTTAATGAATTGACAACCGTGCAAATGGTAAATCACCTTGAAATATCTTAGCACATGTTACGGTAATTATTATACTCATGTTCACCTTATTTACATGTAATTGTTCATATTCTCATATCTATTATCTTGTCCATATGTCGCATCTCTCATCGCATGCTCTTATGCTGTCACCCTGCATGACCTTATGTCGGCCATGGCCCTTCTTGGATCTAGCCTGAACATTTCCATTAGAGGCCAGGGGCCGCGCCCAAATAAAAGCCATGTTTTCCCATCCAGTCTCATCATCTTCTGTGCCCGTGAGAAATGACAGGGAATGAGCATCCTCCGCTCATTCTGTCCAATTGTCTCTGCGAGGAGTAGATACTGGCAGTACTTAGGTACCACTGGAAGAAAGTATGAAAGTATTGAAAAATTCCCAATTTTTAGACACAACTGTTTGGGTGTATGTTTAAATTAGAAATACCCGGCAAGCACTGTGAATGAAGTAAAAGCTTTACTTTTTATTTTGATACTAAAATTACTTGGGCTGTATATTAAGACAACACACCAAAAGGCACTTCATTACGGGAACATTTGCTAATTAGCACATTCTTTTGCATCACATTAATCAGAACAAGTAGCAAAGCATATGGTTCGGTTTTGCTCAGCGCTGAATCGCCAGTGCTTACACTGGCTATTAATCGATCCTATCAAAAAGACCACTAAATGAGCTTTAATTTGGTATATGGTAGATATATATGTAAAACAAAATGAAATTATGCCAAACAAAAATACACACCTGATGTTTCATTCAGTGTTGAAGGCAAATGTTCTAAAAGTAAATAAACAAATATTAAAAATGTGAATATCTTGAAAAGTAAACAAGGTAGAACCTTTCTGAGATTTGTTTTTGTCATTCTGTATTTAACTAGCACTATGTGATTAACATTAATTAAATGCCCAGTTTAAAGATCTAAAACAATGACTTCCGGTACCTACAGGAAGTGAGGCCATTGGGAAATGCCAGTCCTGTGCTTACACGAACATCGCCTCCATCAACAAGAACCAGGGAGATGTGGACTGCAAAGGCAATCCGCGCCACACCAAGTTCTCCGTCAAGTGTGGCGCCGCCAGCGCCACAGATTCATGGCAGTGCGGCGTAAGTTGGAACTACTACTTTTTTCTATGTCGTTCTCTGATATGCACTTTTTAGACTAAACAGACCCGGCATAGGCCGCTCAGACTGGAACTGTACTCCTCCAATAAATGCTCTCCAAGCAAGCACATGCCTTCAGTTGGTGTAACTGAATATGTGGAGCGAGAGCGCCACAATGGCTTGTGTGCATGTACAACCTAAAGGGATTCCCCGGTGTTCCCCGGTTTGTGGGGAACCATATTTGGTCATGTGGGAAACCATGTTAAGTCATGTTATGAGGGAACCCAACCTGTGACGTCATTCATATATTACCTTCCGAGTTTGTTTCTCATCTCAGTGGACAATACCGGGTGACGTGAATTCACTGATTTTGAATTTAGATGTGTGTAAACTGACGTTATACTTTATTTATATTGCTTGTTGTTTGATCATAAAGTTTGCATAATCCAGCGGTTTAGAATTTCAGCCATTTTTTTATTTTATCTTTTAAATAAATAAATATGTTGGGTTTATTATTATAATATACTTTTACTCTAAAGGGTTAATACTTGGTGATATGGAATGAATACATGCATGTACTGGGTACAGCCTTTGTTTGGAATTTGTTAAGTTACATAGTCCAATGGTTTTAATTTCTGTATTTTTTCTGAGATAAATATATTAAATCGATCACTAGTATCTACTTTACATGAGTTCAAAGTTACTTTTATTCTAAATGGTAAACTTTTGAGATATTTTGAGTGCAAAAATGGAAAATGGGTTTTGGCATACTTGCCAAAACTCTGACGCCATAGACTTCTGCAGTAACATGTTCTGTTAAATTGACTCAGTATTGCCTTCTACACAGAAACAAATGCTTAATAAGTGCATCTGTATCTAAGTTAGATATGTAAGATCAAATCTAGATAATTGGTTTGGTTTTGAAAATTTGATATTTCATCGGACTATGCAGCTTTAAACATAACAGCATAACACAAGAGGACCAAGCTGCTATAAATGGGTAATAAGTACACCAGGACATAAGTTGGATTTTTTTGTTTTTCTTGAACATTATATACTGCCTATCATGGATAAGTCTGAATAGACTTGTTTTCACCATTCGACAGTTTGTCAATAGAAAGCCCAAGCCTACACTTTTACCGACCCAAGGGATTTTTAACCTCCCACACCACATAGACATGGTATGAGAGCAACTGGCCTTTGATGACATTGTAAGTTATACACAGCGGTGGAAATCCAAATTGGCAGAGCCTAGGGGTGGAATGGGGAATCGACCACCAACCTTCAGATTAGGAGTCCGACCTAGAAAAAAGTCAGACACTCTAACCACTCTGACACAGAGAACATAAACAGGATTTAATAGAGGAAAGTGTTTTGCTTTAGAAAACGTGAAACTGTTATCGGATTATGCAGCTTTAATATGTTTAGCGTTTAATTGTTTACTTACAGGAAATTAGTCTCCACACCTTTCACTGAATTTCACACTGGTGTGCCTTCAATATTTTTGATTTTGGAAGAAGACAAAGAGAAAACAAAAGAAAAAACTAAAATGACAATCTTCGTCCTGTCAATATTCTAGATCTATTAGACATTCATAGGGAAAGATGTCCATAAGTATCTGCTTCCAAAAAGAATGGGGAGATGTGTACCAATATTTTATTTGTTGGTTCTTTATTACATTTGTTGAATAGCCAGAGTAAATTTCAATCACAGCCAATTGGTCTTCCTCATTCCACTGCTCCTTGCCCTATCCTAGTAATGCAGAGCGCCAGGCTAACTAGCGACAAGTATAACTTTGTAAGTCGTTGGTTTGTCTTGGCTAGTGTTTAGACCTACGACCTGTCAAGCAGGAATAGTTGTGTCTAGCTACATGAAAAGAATTACTGATATAAATATCAACTTGTGTGTACATTGATCATGTGGAAATAATATTTTATTATTATTATAAGGATGAATGACAAAAACGGCCTTGATAAGAATCACTTAAACAGGCTGTGGATGCCATTGTTCCAGTGGGTAGTACTTATCTATATTGGCACGGAGTTGCTGAACTAGTAGAGAATGAAAAAACAAAAACAAGATGGCAGCCACATGATTTCAGGAAGTCTTTCTCAAAGTAGTGGGCTAGGACACACGTGCGGGGGCACAACGACTCTACTAAGCGCAACCAACCTAAACTCACTTAATTGGACCGAGGTCTCTGGGAATTATTTGACGCTCAACCCTGTTCTGAGGGTCTCTATGGCCAAGCTGTGGGTATTAGTGTCATTGAGCCATAATGATCCTCCTCAGCTGTTTTTTGTTGTTGTTTTTTTATTGAGGCTGTATTTATTTTGTCCATAGCATGTAAGCCTGGGTACCCAGGCTTGTTTTCAATGCTCGCCAGCTGTAGTGTTGGTGTTGTCTTACCAAACAGTAGCTGCTGATAAGGTATTTGATTGTCTGCATTTCAGTAGCAGATAGATAGGCTGTTGGTACGTTTATTCTTATTACTATGTTAGTTGTTTTCTTAAAGGTCTATGTTAGTGTTTTGGGGGTTTTCTAGGGAAGAGGTTTCTGCTTTTATTTCTAGTTAATTCTATACTAGCCTATTTTATTTTATTTACATGTCCATAGGCTTGTATGTAATGGGTGGTTGAGTTACGTTTGTTTGGATTTGAGTACGTAATGGGTGGTTGAGTTATGTTTGTTTGGAGCTGTAAGAGTGGTGCAGGTCAGGGAATACTTAGACGTGGAAAGTAGGGCAAACCTTGCTATCATTTCAAGTAAAGTCGAAGTCTTTTTAATATGCCTTGTAACCTATGTTAGTCCACCCTTCCCGGTGTGACGTCACAGAACTACAAATAATAGCCATTGGGTAAACACTGATGGTGCTGGATAAATCAATACCTGCCTCCTGAGCCCATTATAAGTGTAGCGCAGTTGATCTTCTTGGAATGTGGGTATTTTGTTTAGGTACATTAAAGTTTAGGTACATTAAATATTCATGAAAGGGACCAGATGCGGTGGCCGAATGAGTAGAGCCTCCGTCTCCTGTTTTGGGAGATTGGGAAATCCGAACCCATGAGTTTGTGGGTTCGAATCCTGGTTGAGTCAAGCCAATGACTTAAAAATTGATAGTTGTCGCTTCCTAGCATGGCACTCGGCCTTATTAGGATAAGGCAAGGACTGTTTGGCTCAGTGTCAGGATAATGTGACTGAGGGGGATATCAGGTCATGGTCCTGGCAGCCTGGTTTCCCAGTGGGGCAGTACTATAAAGTTGCCATGAGTGCGAACTGTCACAAGTCGGTACCCATCCTGATATGAACTTAGATGTTGCTAGGACATAAAACAACAACAAACAAACAAACTATTCATGAAAGGAAAACATGGTAGAATTGCGTGACTAGATCTTTGAATTGCTGTTCCACATCATCATCATTTATCACCATCAATCCCTTAGCCGCAATGGTTGTTGGGGCACCACAGATAACTTTCCAACTACATGTATTTTTCTCCATTTTCTCCTGTTCTCCACTGTCCTCTGGGACATGCCTGGCCATTTCCTGATGTTGTCTTCCACCTCTTCCTTTGTCCACGTTGTGTTCGTCCCCCTTTCAGGGTGCCTTGCAAGATGGTTCTGGCCAAACCTGATGAATGGGGGGAATATGGCTGTACAACTGCAGTTGGTGTCTCTTAATATTATCAGGATAACTTTATGTGGTCCAATTGCCTGTTGGATATTGGCACAGACTTCGTTGTTGGTAATATGGTCTTTTTATGAGATGTGTAGGCCTAGAGTAGACTGCCTAGCATAGATACCTTGCGGATTTCAAATTGAAGGCTCTTGGAAGCTCTTTTCTTTCTTTTCATTTGTTGGGTGACAGTGTATTTATGTTTTGTGTCACAAGCTTCTGGGCAATGTTCAAGTTGTAAATATGTATATATGCACATACATATATATACACATATACATAAACAAAATCCTGGTAGTTAGGAAAGCTGACGGTGGTGGCGCCAGCGGTCATGTGGGAGAGGGGTACTCCGCACCAAATGATACAACGAATAGCAGTAACATATAGAATAGTAATAATGACTCCGTTCTGTGCCTTTATACTCGCATAAAGCTTAAGATATACATCACATAATACATACACATATATATGTATGTACATTCATATATATAAATACCCGAATGTATGCGTATATACACAGGTACATATATACATATATACGCATAATTATATGCATGCATGCATCAATATGTAGAAAACATTGCCTTCATATGAGTTATGACGTCACGTTGAGTTTGGAGCTAGCTCTCTTCTTCTAGCCTTCCTTGTTACTTGCAATAAAAGACACATAACAAATAGATGTATGCCAGCAATGCAGGTTGGAATTAACACTTTGTTTTCTGTATATTCTTCCCTAAATGAATACTGGGTAGGTAAGAGTTTGGCTCCTACAGGACTTCGAGCAGTCCTTTCCGCTCCGCTTTGGAAAAGTAGCTATAAATGCTTAAATCTAGCTATAAATGCTTAAATGTACACATGCTAAGTGATCACAGGCGATAGACTTGATTCGATTTGATTTCTTTTCTATTTTTAACCGCCTCTTTTACAATAATAAAAGTATATTTATTATTTCATTATCATACTTTGTTTGGTTATCCCTAAGAAGCTATGTGTTTGTGAAATAGAATATTGAAGAGCTCTTTTCCAAAACGTGATAAGCGCCAATCAAGAAAAATGAGTTTGCAATGCCATGTCAAGTTTCTAGACGGTGTTTTCGAAAAGAGCTCTTGACATATATAAATACAAGGGAGCTATATATATATATATATATATGAAGAGCTCTTTTCCAAAACATCATCTATGAACTTGGCATTGGCATTGCAAACCCATTTTTTTCGATTGTCGCTTATCGTTTTCGAAAAGAGATTTTCAGATAGACACTTGGTGTTGTCGTTATCGGAAGCCTTGCCTTATACTTTAGGATGGTGCATGGGTGTATTGTGGGCATGCTGTGTATTCCTGTCAGGTGTGTTTTTGTTGTTGCTCTAATAATTGCTACAAACGTGGTAGACTGTAAAGGCCTGGTCACATTCACTTTAGTGGACATAGTTGGACGTAGTGGAGGCTAACGTAGTTGAACGCAGTTGAACGTAGTTGAACGTAGTTGAGCGTGGTTGAATGTAGTCCCATCCATACTTCTCCGTCATGCTAACTTGGTAATAACATGGGTGGGCCGGGAGTTCTGATTTAATCTTAGGACATGTTCAAAGGAGAGCTACGTTAGAGGCTAACATACTGTGGTCAAGTAAGTCTCCGTACTCTTAATGTAATCTGCATAATCTAGGGTACTCTAGCATACTCTAGCGTACTTGAGCATACTTGGACGTAGTTGAACGTAGTTGACCATAGTGGAGGCTAATGTATGTCATACATAGTTGAACATAGTTGAACATAGTTGAACATAGTTGAACATAGTTGAACGTACTGGCATCTGTGCCATAACGTATTTATCTGTACCAAAACCTGCCGTACCTTAACGTGTTTCACCGTAGTTTAACATACTTACACCATGTTTGACCCACGTTAATATATCCTACGTTCAAATACGTTCAACTACGTTCACTAACGTGTACGTGACCAAGGCTTCAGAGTTTCATTGTCGGTGTGGATCATGCATTAAGTATTGCTGTAGTGATAACCAGGACAGCCTGCAAGTAATAGATAGCCAGGCAAATCTATCAGACCGAACAGGTTAGTCTACAGGACACCCAACACTCCTATCCTCCATCACAACTCACAGTACAACCCCGTTAAACCAAGCTCGGTTAAAACAAATGATCGGTTAATCCAAACTTGTTTTGGCGACCCGGCAAAATACTACCATTTATCATATAAAAAGTTGGTTAAACAAAAGTTGGTTAATCCAAAGTATTGGTTAATCCAAACAAAATTGTCGGCCCCAGGCCACTTCCGGTACAGTTAAACCAAACTTTCATGTGGTTTTAAGGTCATCTGAGACTTTTTTATATGATAAATGGTAGCATTTTGCCAGGTCACCGACAAAAGTTTTGATTAACCGATCGTTTGATTTAACCGAGGTTAATTTAATGGGGTTAAACTGTATATACATAAAAAAACTATAATCATAGTGTCCAAATACATTGTACATTCATAATGCACCCCTGTTTTTGCCAAAGCCAAGTCAAAGTCAAAGCTCAGTTAAACCAATGATTGGTTAATCCAAACAAATTTCTAGGATCCCTTCAAGTTTGGTTTAACGGGGTTATACTGTATTATATAAACTAACTCTGTTAATTAAGTAGTGTGTTGCGATTTGGTAACGACGAAGGTAGCGCAGGTAAAAAGAGTTTAGTTACATTTCCCTCTCTCCCTCTCTCCCTCTCTCCCTCTCTCTCTATCCATGTATCTCTCTCCCTCCCTCTCCCTTCACCTCTATTCCTTCTCCTTTCTTCCCTTCCCGCCTCTCGATTGACCTCCTACTTCTCCCCTCTCTCTCTTTCTGTTATCTTTCCCTTCACTCAAAGATACCATCCTTCCCTCTGGCTCTCCCTGTCTCTCTCCCCCCCTTCCCCATCTGCCTCTATCTATCCCTCTCTCTCCCTCTTCCTCTCCCTCCTCATTTCTCTGTCCATCTCTGTCCCCTCTCTCTCCCTCTCTATATCGGTCTCTTTCCATCTTCCTCTCTCGCGCGCTTCCCCTTCCTCTTTCTCTCCCTCTCCCTCCTCCATTCTTCATCCCTCTCTTTCCCTCTCTCTCGCTCTCTCCATACCCCTCTGTCTTCCTCTCCCTACCGTCCTCCTTCTCTCCATCTCTGTCTCAATTCACTCTCCCTTCCTTCACCCCTGACCCACACCTCCCCAACCCACCCCACCTCTCCCCAGCCAACCCCACCCAACCCCACCACTTGCCTCCTCAACGCAGGAGCAGTAAGTACCGTCGAAACCTAACCGGATTTGAAGCTGGCGAGGAAGGTTTCGATTTACATATCTAAAACACCGATCAAAAAGGAAGAAAAGGGGGAGCAAAGGGGACAAATAGTGAAAGAAGAAAGGAAAAGGTGGGAAAAGAGGGGTTTGGAAAGCGGGGGAAAGTGGGGGGGGATAAATAAGGGGGGGGGGGAAACAAAAGGAGTAAATTTCAATTTGATTATAGCTGCTCATGTCAACAAAAGATTCCTTATCTAAATGGAGATATCGCATGCTTGGCTCATTGACTGATGCCTGGACTGCAAACCCCGTGGTACGAACACAGTCTAAGTTTCTTTCTACGCAGGGAACATCGTCTTCTCTTTTATTGCTATTAGATTCATCACATTTATTTAATTCAGCTCCCTGAGGTAAAAATACATTGTGATATGAAGATAATTGTAACTCTCAGTACACAAAGATTATATTGATATATATATTAATATATAATATGAAGATAACGTTAGATCTCAGTGCACAAGGATTATGTTCATATGTTTATATTAATATATAATTTAAAAATAATTTGACCTTGGACACTACACACATTATATTACTATATATGTTATGATATATATATTATGATATATTAATATAATCTTTGTGTATTTCATTTGTGTGTAATACATTATCATAACATTAAGCTAAGCTTATATGTCAGTAAACAAGAATTATATATATATAATATATATTAATAAATATATAAAAAAATTATATTTTTGAACTGCCAGTTAAAGTTAGTGTCATATCACATTGTGTATTTTACCTATATCCAGCTAGCATACATGTAGATCAAAGACAGTTATATATATTATTAATTGCATACATGTATGTATGATATAACCTCTGTAAATATTAATAGCCTTATTTACTATATGGAGAGATTCAGAGAACTATAAAGAAACACATATTTTAAATAGGATTATATTAATATATATTTTAATATAATATAGTGCATTCATATAAAAATTATAGAATGATTTACATCAATATATTGTATATGATATATATTATATATATTAATATGTAATATTGGAAAAGACAACAAACAAGATGCAAATGAAAATAAAAATTTCCTGATTGTGTCAAATGGTCAGAACCCCTCTAATAAATGCTGGTGTTGTCCTTCTAATTATAACAGACATTGTCGCGAAACGGATCAAATGAATATACTCAAAATTAAATAAAGATCTCTTCGAAATGTCTTTCAAAACTGGAATTTAGGCGTTCAGGCGTTGTCCTTCTAATGGAAACAGCAATTGTCAACGATGGGATAAAATAACTAAACTCAAAACAAAATAAAGAATTTCTTTTAAATTTCTTTTTTCAAAAATGGAGTCTTTCGGTTGCATTTGAGGCGGCTCCCTCTCCCTGGATATCCATGCACGCTCTCCGCTCTCCTCGGGGAGGCGACAATGCTCTTCTGCTGATATTGTGTAGGAGTTCTTCTGTCGTGACTAATTAAGTAGATCAATCGAGGCCGGTTTCATTCATGTTGCGCTGGAGGAGACACGAGATCTCCTTCAGAATCAATTCAGAATTCTCTCTTAAAATGTGTACACCAAAAGAGAAGATAAAAAATAGATGGGGGGGGGGGGGGGGAACGAAGACACACTGCTTATCGTGCTTCGTGAATACAGTGCACCCTCGTAAAAATGTACTGATACTAGTAATAGGGGAAATGGTGTCCGTTTTAGCTGGTTGTCCGAGTTAATCGATGGTAAGGGTTAATAATGTAGGGGTTAAGACGTACACTGCATGGTAACAATGCTCTAGAAAAGGGTGTAAACATAATAATACGCCATAAAACGTGTAAATGTATATATTATATTTAATTGTGTAGCATGAGAGCATGTAATAAATTATTTGTTTAATTGACTCAGATTTTGTCAAAAATCGCAAAACATGCGCAGAAAACAGCCTTTATTCACAGATGTCATCACTGTGGCCATTCTAAAGGGCAGGTAAAGAGTAGTTGGGTTCCAGTACCCATGTTTTCCACTAGGGGGTGACCTCTGTTGAAACAAAGGCCAGGGGACCAGGCTAGAAAAAGAGGTGCAGCAATATCCTGGTATTATCACTCAGTTTCAGGATCAATGTCATTAGCAAAATGGCCTTCTTAGTTCCATCTTCAGTCACTGCATACACTAAATAGAACCATTTTAATATTCCAAATTCTTATTGTGCATGCACCAAATATCTCAATGAGCCATTATTTACTAGTGTGTTAGTTGAATATTACAAAATGCTACAAAACATGGATGGTTTGCGATTTCCAGGGGGGGGTGTTGTGATTTCCTAGGAAATCTCAAACCCGGGGTATGCAATTTCCAGGGGTTTGGAATTTCCTGCTACACCGGCTTCGCGGATGGTGCTTTAATGAGGGTTGTCTGAACAAGTTTAATATACAGTATTCACGGCACTCATAGAGGGTTGGGGTGGTGGCACCACCTGTCCCAACCGTGAAAAGGGGTCACCCATAAGGTAGTACACAACATATGGTGATCAATAAAGGGAATCTTCCCTTCCGCGCCTTTGGTCGTAATGCTTGCATTGCGTTTGATTCGCGGCAAAGGAGGAGTGCCCCCCCCCCCTCTCTCCTCCCTCCCATGCCGCTGACCGTTGGGTCATGCAATACCCCTCCCTCATCCCTTATAACCGGGCCCTACCCCTGCCTCCAGCCATTCCGCCTCTTGCCGCCTCCAGTAGCGCTCCCCTCCCATTTTCATTTTTTTCGGCATCTACACTATCCTGCACAAGGACTATCTTCACCGCCATTGGCCGACCTACACAAATCCTTGGCCCACCCACACTACCGTGGCCACTCTACACTGTCGTTGGCCCATCTGCACTATTGCTGGCCGACCTACACTATCCTGCACAAGGCCTATCTCCACTGCCTTTGGCCGACCTACACTATCCTTGGCCCACCCACACTACCATGGCCACTCTACACTGTCGCTGGCCCATCTACACTATCGCTGGCCGACCTACACTATCCTGCATGACGGCCTCTCTCACCACTACCGTGCACTACGCTGTCCTGCATGACTCGCCTCTCACCACGCCTCACCTCGCCTCTACACGCCTCTACATGCGGTTTCTGCCTCCCCTGCCTCTTCACCACCATTGGGCGATCTACACTGTCGTTGGCCTTTCTACACTATTGCTGGCCGACCTACACTATCCTGCATGAAGGCCTCTCTCACCACTACCATGCACTACACCATCCTGCATGACTCGCCTCTCACCATGCCTCTACACGCCTCTGCACTGTCGTTGGCCTATCTACACTATCCCCGGCTGACCTCCACTATCCTGCACGAGGCCCATCTTCACCGCCTTTGGCCGACCTACAATATCCTTGGTTGACCGGCGAGTACAACTGCCCCCGAGCCGGCGGGGGGCCATCTGATGACGTCATAGCCCCGGTCACTGACCAGCCCCCCTGCCACCCCGGCCCTGTCATCTCTGACCATCCAGCCTCACCGGAACCGGAAGTTGGCCGCCGGCCCGAACCGACCCATCTGCCGGAAATGCACCGCCCACCGGGCGGTGAGCTCTGTACTCGAGCCCATCTGGCATTGCGTAACCAGATGGGTGGTGGGCCCGCCCGGCCCTCTGACGACGCCACACCTCTCGTTGGCCCATCTACACTACCGAGGCCGATCTACACTGTCGTTGGCCCATCTGCACTGAGTCGATTTAATAGAACCGGTTGCTCCAGCGCTACTGTTACTACAGAAGCCTATGGTGTCAGAGCTTTGGCACGCTTCCCAAAATGAATATTGCCTGTTGGCACTTCAACTATTTAACCTAATAGTTACTTCAAACTAAAGTATGGCATGTTATGACAATCAACCTAACATATTTATCTCAGAAAATGACAGAAACTCAAAACCCATCGGACTTTACAACTTAAAGGAGGTTTGTCTCATACGACGTGGGGGCGGGGGGCGTGAGTATTTTATCTATGGCCCGTGTGTAGGAGTACCTTTAGGTTTGGTGGGGTTTTTTTTTTGGGGGGGGGGTCTGTGGTAAATATGTTTTTTCTGCTGAATAAGTCTTTTGTCAGTGCCGAAGCACTGGTCTTCCAGACATTTTTCAATTCGGGGTTATTTACACAAAAGGTATATAGAATAATGTATGCAACAACTGTTGAATACACAATTTACAGCATGTAGCACAATGAAATTCTGTATCCCAAAAGTTCCATAGCAATATGGTAACAGTAGTGTCATATAACTAAATCAATATTAGTCAGATCAATGTGAGTATTTACATAGTATTTAGAATGTAAGCAGAAGTTATCTTCTGTATTCATTTGGCAAAGTTGTAGTAAGTTGTAATGTTCAGTTGCAGTTAAGGAATATAAATGTCAGTTTGTTAGAAATATTCTAGTGTAACTCTAATGTAGTTAGTTATGTGAGTTTATGAATTATGTTGTTGGGGTGGGGTTGTTAATAATACACTAGACCAGCTGTGACTAGTGAAGCTGTGGGACCAATGCCAGTGCATTTAGGGTCTTAAATTTTACATTTTTATTTGGACTGTCTCTGTCATATATGGTTGACTGTATATGGTCCGGCCCCAAGAGACGGTGCCACAGTCGCCCTGTCTTTAGACTTGGCACAAAGCTTCTGTTAGTGCTTTTAAAAAAAGGTCTTAAGACACATTTGTTTAAATCTGCTTTTAACTAGGTGAAATTTATTTTCCTGTATATTTGTTTGTTATGTAAAGCGCCTGAGAATGGCTTGCTGGATCGGGCGCTATATAAATGTATTATTATTATTATTATTACATCACCAGCCCACAATGTATTGAGCATGTAATGGGGGACCAGTGTATGTGTTCCTCCATGCGGTGCGTGCTACTCTGCAGCGGAGCCATCAAGGCGCTGAGCCCATAAGCTATCAAGGCATTAAGTATTAACACATACAGATTTTACCATACTTAAAAACTCCGGCATTTATTTTGGGATTGATATTTACATTCTCTATGCATATATAATTCAAATACTCTCAAAGTGAGATGCCAGTACGTAGTTATTAAACAATAAAACCATAAATGATCATGAAGTTTTAGCATTTTCTTTATCTCAAGCATGGCCGCCATTTCATTTCTTTGAATTACGTTTAAGCAATTCTTTTTTATGATAATATCCTGAAATGTAGCGTCGGTATTTGCTCAGACCATAACAAAGACCCTATAATACTAAGACGGCTCACTCAGCCTGTACTGTGTAATCAAAATGATCAAACCCACCACTTGGTGCGCTGGCTGTTCTCTTGGTTAAACAGGTGCTATATTATATGTATAAATATATATATGAATGTGAAAGATGTGTGATGATGGTGATGATGATGATGATGCTGATGATGATATGTATTTGTTCATAGCAATTTCATACTGATGTGTATTCATACTTACCTCTCTGATGTATAATATAATTGTATGTGTTTACATGTGAAGGACCAACCAGCAGCTGGGCTGATCAAACCCACCACAATGTGACACTGCGAAATTTACATTACCATGGGAGAGATAGGGAGTGAGCCGTCTTAGTATAGGGTCTTTGACCATAACAATGTTGCTTAAGCTATGTCATTGTAAATAATAGATAGTATGGAACCGGTAAAGAGATGCTGTAAAACTGTCGTTTCTGTCTAACTTACCACATGTGTTGTTAGTCCGGCTCAATTCATTGTGGGCCGATGACGTAATGCTTTGTGCCAACCCTAAAGATAGGGCGACTGCGACGGTGTCTGTTAGGGCGGGAACCAAGCAGAGTGCCTTTGTAATAAAATACCCTAAACGCCTGTTTATACTTTTGATGGCGTGTGACGGTGCTAAACGGTGTTAGACGGTGCAACACGGCACAAGCCAATGCTCCCATTTGTATCTTACATCGAGCTTGACGGCGTTAGACGGCGCAAGTGTTGACCAGAGTTCAACTATGTTGAACTTTCAAGGTCAGCACTTCCACATGTCGCGCACTCCCCACTGTTTTGCGCTTTCACATGGTGCTAACCAGCGTCAAGTTGATGGCATCACACGCCGTCAAAGGTATAAACGGGCCTTCACACTGCACCATTTATCCACCAGGTGGCAGCCTTCACCAGTGAAACCGGAAGCTTTCTCTACGAACGCCAGTGCGTCAGAACGTCAGACTGCAAAGACGGCAAAGTACGTCACGTGGTTGATGGCAAGAACATGGACATCAAGTGGAAGTGCTGCGACGACCTTGACAACTGCAACCATGGCAACGCGCTGCATAGCAACGGCGTCTTGTACGCGGCGGCTGTTGCCATGGGACTCCTCATGAGGAGGGTTTACTAAGAACATGATGATAATTACACTGGTGCATGTTTGTTAAGGGCAACTTTTCATCCAGACCAAGGTTGTCCTGATATAGCAGATGCCCTGTCACTGGATGACCAGTCAAATGAGACAGATTGCAGTTTGTACATTGAGGGCCTTTCTTTGAAACTGGGCACTAAAGTGTGACATGGAAGCCAAAAGTGAAAGAACTTTCTTTTTTAAATAGCAGAAAACATTCGAAATAATAGAAGAATTCAGGTTCATATGAAGTTATGTTGAACATAATTATGTCGAAGTTGAAAAAAGTTATTTAAATTTTTTCATTTTGATCTTATACAAATTGAGAAATATGTTAATATCAAGCACACAGCCAGAACATCTTTTTTAGCATACACAACAAATTCAAACAAGCTGTTATTCAATTCAGTTAAACAAAGAAGATTATGTCTTACAAGAAAAGAAATGAAAAAAAAGTGGATAAAAATTCTTGGTATCGATATGTAGATTTTCACATTTCATTTTAGCACAAAATTATACAAGCGTACTTCTGATGCGTTGTGTGGGGTAGATTAAATACATATCCTATTGCTAACATACTTAACACACGGGTACCAATAACTATCTGACTTGCTACCATTGGAAAGAAAGACTTATGTATAATCATCGTAATGTCAAAACCCAAATATGTGGCGCCCAGTTTCAGCGAATGATCCAAGATCTTTCCCACATGGCCGTGTTGGCCAATCAGAGGGGTCGATGGACACAGGTTTCACTTACTCTATAATCACGTGGTATAATGTTCCTTCTTTGTTCTACTTGCCCACTCGGGCGTTAAGAATATTATGACTATTACATCAATGGGGAGTTTATAATGGCATGGCTGCCCAGGACCCTGACCAGTGGAATCCTATCACCCTAACCACAAGTGTATCTTAAATCTGCAAAGTCCGATGAAAGTGTACAGGATCATGTCACGGCAACCAGTGTCGTGGGTGTGATGAAAATGGGAAATATTGTGCCTAGAGCGGGACTCGAACCCACATCTCTTTGGATTCCGGGCCAGGGTGCTAACCATTACACCACCTAGGCTCCCTTATATCAACACACTACCCATGCCTACCTGTCTATGCGGCTCCTTGCCTGAGAGATCAGTGCAGACCACTACACTCGTCCCCCTGGAATTGTAAGTATGTTAATGCTTACAATTACGTACATACAGGCAATGCACTTACACATACACAGGGTAGGTTCAACAACTATACAGCACATAGCTTGTACAGGACCCTAGTCACGGAAACCAGTGTCCTGGGGGTGATGAAAATGGGAAATATTGTGCCTAGAGCGGGACTCGAACCCACATCTCTTTGCATTCCGAACCAGTGTGCTAACCATTACACCACCTAGGCTCCCTTATATCAACACACTACCCACGCCTACCTGTCTATGCGGCTCCTTTCCTGAGAGATCAGTGCAGACCACTCACTACAAAAGCATCAAAATTTCAAATAAACTAAAATCTTATCTAAATTTGATTATACATTATGTAACTTACAAAGTTAGATATTAATTCGGTTAGATACTTGATTCGCAGAATTAGTAATGCAGCTCCATCTGTGGTACAAAAGCAAGCCTATGCAAGCTTCACAGTACATGGACCCCGTCTCTTTAATATAATGCCAGTGAATGTAAGAAATCTGACAAACTGTTCAGTTGACCACATGAAAAGGCAACTCAATAAATTCCTGGCAGCGGTTCCAGACGAGCCTCAGATACAAGGCTACACTGCACAAAGGAGAGCTGAAACCAACAGTCTCCTAGACATGGCCAGATTCACAGATGCCCTACAGATGCAGAAAGGTGTTGGCTGCGAGTCCATCACAGCGGGCGGCCATCCATGGTGACCCAGGGACTGATCTCAGAAGTAACGCAAGAAGCAAGAAGAAGCACTAAGTTTGCGCACTTATTAAAGCTGCATTGTCCGATGAAAGATCAATTTTTCAAAACCAAACCAATTATCTAGATTTGATTTGACATATCTAACTTAGATACTTATGGACTTATTAAGCATTTGTTTCTGCGTAGAAGGCAATACTGACTCAATGTAACAGAACCTGTTACTGCGGAAGTCTATGTTGTCAGAGTTTTGGCAAACTTGCCAAAACTAATTTTCCATGTTTGCACTCAAAATATCTCAAATGGTTACCATTTAAAATAAAAGTAACTTTGAACTAATGTAAAGTAGATTCTAGTGATCGATGTAATATATTTATCTCAGTAAAAATTCCTGCTTCCTGCAGAGTCCATTGATGGTGTTGCGGGACTTTGGTTAGTATATGTTTTTGGCGCATCCGTGATCAGTCCGGTACGTGTCCGTTTGACATTCGGTTGTCGTCCGGTTATTGTCCGGTTATCGTCCGTTCATGTCCGTTTCATGTCCGTTCGTTCATCATCCGTTGACACGATAGCGCAACATTTCGACACATTTTGATGCCTAACCCCACCGGATAGAGAATTCTTTGTCCGGTTTATGTCCGTTGCTCAATCCGGTATGGTGTGACAGGTGCTTTAGTGTCATATTTTTCCCATACTAAATCTTTTTACAAAATACACTCCTTTCTTTTAAATGTTGTCCTTACAATTTTCTGAAAGCATTTTCTGAAGTGTGCTTACAATTTGTTAAATTCAGGCTATGCCCGTGGAATCGATATTCAAAACTCAGTGACAATTTATTGACCAATCCCACACTCGCATTATCTTGATTCGAAAACGAGGTTGTTTCACAACTGATCCTACTAAAATCCAAACAATGCCATAGTTTAATGTGGTGGGTTTGGAAGCAAGAGCGGATCAGATAGTTCAAGTGTCTTTCCAATAAGCTTTTAGGTATTTCCCAATTTTGCCAACCTGGAAGTATTGAGAATCCTTGAAGTATTAGGTTGCGGGCATGGAACCCTAGTGGCGGTGCCCTCGAGTTTGCTCGCGGATTCAGGGAGGGGTGCTCCACCCAGAAACGTTTATTTAAATGGCTTTAAAATGGCATATTTGATGGCATTACCAAGGGGTTATAGGCTGATATTATAAGCATACATATAACATGATATTTACTTTATTTAATCAAATGTGCAGAAATGTGTTCAAAGGTACAGACATTTGTGGGAATTTGTACAAAAGTACAGATATTTGTAGGATTTTGGGTTTGATCTATGACTCGTGAGGTGACTGATCAGAACCTTTAATTTCCATGACTGTCACGGGAATTTCGTGAGAGTTGGCAACACTGATTTCCCAACAAGAACACCGATAAAGAAATAATCCTCAGGTGGATGGCGAAAACTAAGCGCGATTTCTGCACTGAGACCTTAGTAGATACTTAGAGGAATCGCAGATCTCTCAGCATTGTTTGTGAAAGGTTTGAGAAGGGTAAGCCATAGCTTGGTTCCCCGCCACAATCCTATAGATTTTAGGCTGGACACAAAGAATTACGTCATCGTCACCATATATGGAAGCCATGTAGGGAGGGACCAGTGTAGGTGTTCCTCCGTGTGGCATGCGCTACTCTGCGGCAGAGCCATCAAGGGATTAAGCCCATAAACAATCAAGGCATTAAGTGTATAACATATACCAATTCTGGCATCTATTTTGGGATCGATATTTACATTCCCTAAACATACATGATTCAAATAAAACCCTTAGAGTGATATGCCGGTACATATATATATATATATATATATATATAATATATATACATTAAAACCTCTCTAACTGACCACCTCCACATATCGACCACTCCCCTATATCGATCACTTTATTTGGGTTGCAATAATACCATTGTTACGATGTGGTAACTACCTAAACCAACCACCTCCCTAAATGGACCACTTAAAGTCGGTCCGTGGTCGGTCGATTTAGCGAGGTTTTATAGATATAAATATGTGTATATATATATATATGTATACATAAATACATAAGTGTATATATGTATATATATATATATATATATATATATATATGGTTTTGTGTGTTTTATTTGTTGCTGGTTAAATGTCATCTTTCAAGTATCTGATTGCTTAGTGGCCAATTCTATTAGAAAAGAACTTGTGTCCATTTTATCATAAATACAATTGTGACTCTCTACTAATTTAGGGGTTGTAGATCTGCACTATGGCTCTGCAATCTGCATAAATAACTACAAGAGCCGTTAGACCCAGGTATTTTTCACACATCTCATTTACAATTATATCACAAACACTTTCTCATTAAAGTCTACCAACTTATATTGTTAGAGACACAAAGCGCCATTTACTACGTTGCAATCAACCAATCAGATATGAGAAAGGTAATCATTGAAATTAAATTAGGCAGTTTATAGCATAATGGTTATCTTCATATTTATATCCAATTTAACATCGTCAGCCATAGCCATATCATGCTTTGTTATACTTTAAGCATGCGAAGATATGTACATACTGTTCTATTCCACATGTACATGTATTTATCATACTGAGAATAATATATATTTCTTAAATGCCTTTGTTGTGTTGAGAACTCATTCTTTAAGATGAAATATCTATTCGCTATATATATATATATGTGTGAAATTATTAAGGATTTGTTGCTGCATAAAAGGAAATATACTAACCCTATGTCCACCATAGGGTTAGTAGGCCTACCTAGCAGGTGTTGGCTCACCGAGAGCTGCTTAATCGACATCGCTGTGAGGTGGACTGTTAGACTTAGAGGCGCTGTTACTTTAGTTTGGAGTAATTAATATGAGGTTGGCTGTTATATAAGCATTGCTAGTTTAGTTTGGAGTAAGTAATGAGGTTAGCCGTTAGACATGTGTTACTTTAGTTTGGAGTAAGTAATGAGGTTGACTGTTAGAAGCGTGTTACTTTAGTTTGGGGTAAGTAATATGAGATTGGCTGTTATATAATCGTTGTTACTTTAGTTTGCTGGTATGCAGGTATAGCAATACCTCAGGGAGTTTGACGCCCCTGCCTTGCAGAGTTCTAAACCACTGCCTTGTGGTACAGGTCCTTGACAGAACCGAAGGCTAAGGGAGCAAACCCTAAACAGAAATCCATGTCACTGTGGCAGCATTAAGGGCGGTTGATGTATGGAACTCCCAACATCTCCCGACCAGTCACTGCAGGGACAAATAGTTTTGCGCCTGTCTTGACATGTTCTTGCCGGTGTGAAACCTCTATTTGCTCCCCGAGAGAGTGCCGCTGGTAACTTGCAAAAGCCAGCAGCACTTCAACACCATTGCAGGCAGCTTTCATGAAATGTAAAAACCTGAAGCTGAGAGACATTAAGACCGACTCATGGACGCAACTCTCACAGCAGAGAGCTAAATGGAGAGCGGCAGTCAAGTAATGAAAGCAGTCTTTGTCGCATCGCGACCGACAGCATGATGATGATGATGTCCACCATATACATTGGTGAAATTATTAAGCATGTGTTGTGGGGGGTGATGAAAATGGGAAATATTGTGCCTAGAGCAGGACTCTTCGCATTCCGGGCCAGTTTGATAACCATTACACCACATAGGCTCCCTGATATCACCACACTACCCATGCCTACCTGTATATGTGGTTACTTGCCTGAAAGGTCAGTGCAGACCACTACACTCGTCCCCTTGGAATTGTAAGTCTTTTAATGCTTACAATTACATACATCCAGGCAATCCACTAACACATATATACACAGGGTAGGTTTAACAACCATACAGCGTGTAGCTTGAACAGGATCCTGGTCATGGAAACCAGTGCCGTGGTCGGTGATGAAAATGGGAAATATTGCGCCTAGAGCGGGACTCGAACCCATATCTCTTTGCATTGCGGGCTAGTGTGCTAACCATGATACCACCTAGGCTCCCTGATATCACCACACTACCCACGCGTACCTGTCTATGTGGTTACTTGCCTGAGAGGCCAGTACAGACTACTACACATGTTTTGCTGTATAGAAATTAGAAGGGAATTATACCAAGCTAATTTAATAGTACCAGTCACTGCTGAAGCATATGGAGTCAAGCATTTTAAATTGCACTGCCAAAATTAATTTAGCAAATGTCTTTATTTTTTCTTCAAAGATCTCCTAAATTAATCCTATTAATATAAAAATCACTTCAACCTGACCTAAAACGGATCAACCTAATATAGTTCTATTTAACATATCTTTTTTTTTTTAAATTGCAGAAATTGAAAAGAATCGGATTTAGCTAAATTTAACACATATTCTGAAGCCACATACCTGAGGAATATCTAAATGAATATTCCGTCTTTAGTTGTTGACAGGATGAAAAACACCCAACAACCAACTAACTGAATATGGCGAATGTGTGTATTTCACCCCGTGGTATTCCTCACCCGTGCAATGTACACACACTCAACGCTACTACACTTACTTACACTAACACTTGTATACCCGCCCACCACCCTCCCTAATGCTACTACACTTACTTACACCAAACTTGTATACCCACCCACACGCCCTCCCTAATGCTACTACACTTACTTACACCACACTTGTATACCCACCCACCCACCCTCCCTAACGCTACTACACTTACTTCTACCACACTTATATACGCACCCACCCTCCCTCCCCAACGGTACTACACTTACTTATACCACACTTGTATACCCACCCACCCTCCCTCCCTAATGCTACTACACTTACTTACACCACACTTGTATACCCACCCACCCACCCTCCCTAACGCTACTCCACTTACTTATACCACACTTGTATACCCAGCCACCATCCCTCCCTATCGCTACTACACTTACTTACACCAAACTTGCATACCCACCCACCCACCCTCCCTAATGCTACTACACTTACTTATACCACACTTGTATACCCACCCACACACCCTCCCTAACGCTACTACACTTACTTACACCACACTTGTATACACACCCACCCACTCACCCTAACGCTACTACATTTACTTGTACCACACTTGCATACCCACCCACCCACCCTCCCTAACACTACTACACTTACTTATACCACACTTGTATACACACCCACCCACTCACCCTAATGCTACTACATTTACTTATACCACACTTGTATACACACCCACCCTCCCTCCCCCACGGTACTACACTTACTTATACCACACTTGTATACCCACCCACCCTCCCTCCCTAATGCTACTACACTTACTTACACCACACTTGTATACCCACCCAGCCACCCTCCCTAACACTACTACACTTACTTACACCACACTTGTATACCCACCCACCCTCCGTAATGCTACTACACTTACTTATACCACACTTGTATACCCACCCACCCACTCACCCTAATGCTACTACACTTACTTATACCACACTTGTATACCCACCCACCCACCCTCCCTAACGCTACTACACTTACTTATACCACACTTGTATACCCACCCACCCTCTCTCCCTAACGCTACTACACTTACTTACACCACACTTGCATGCCCACCCACACACCCTCCCTAACGCTACTACACTTACTTACACCACACTTGTATACCCACCCACCCACCCTCCCTAACACTACTACACTTAGTTACACCACACTTGTATACCCACCCACCCTCCCTAATGCTACTACACTTACTTACACCACACTTGTATACACACACACCCACTCACCCTAACGCTACTACACTTACTTACACCACACTTGTATACCCACCCACCCTCCCTCCCTAATGCTACTACACTTACTTGTACCACACTTGTATACCCACCCACCCACCCTCCCTAATGCTACTACACTTACTTGTACCACATTTGTATACCCACCCATCCACCCTCCCTAACTCTACTACACTTACTTGTACCACCCTTGTATACCCACCCACCCACCCTCCATATTGCTACTACACTTACTTATACCACACTTGTATACCCACCCACCCACTCACCCTAATGCTACAACACTTCCCTATACCACACTTGTATACCCACCCACCCTCCCTAACTCTACTACACTTACTTACACCACACTTGTATACCCACCCACCCACCCTCCCTAATGCTACTACACTTACTTACACCACACTTCTATACCCACCCACCCTCCCTCCCTAACGCTACTACGCTTACTTACACCACACTTGCATACCCACCCACCCACCCTCCCTAATGCTACTACACTTACTTACACCACACTTGCATACCCACCCACCCACCCTCCCAAATGCTACTACACTTACTTACACCACACTTGTATACCCACCCACCCACCCTCCCTAATGCTACTACACTTACTTACACCACACTTGTATACCCACCCACCCACCCTCCCTAATGCTACTACAATTACTTATACCACACTTGTATACCCACCCACCCACCCTCCCTAATGCTACTACACTTACTTATACCACACTTGAATACCCACCCACTCACTCACCCTAATGCTACTACACTTCCTTATGCCACACTTGTATACCCACCCTCCCTATCTCTACTACACTTGCTTATACCACACTTGTATACCCACCCACCCTCCCTCCCTAACTCTACTACACTTACTTACACCACACTTGTATACCCACCCACCCACTCACCCTAATGCTACTACACGTACTTACACCACACTTGTATACCCACCCACCCTCCCTCCCTAACGCTACTACGCTTACTTACACCACACTTGTATACCCACCCACCCACTCACCCTAACGCTACTACACTTATTTAACCGTTGGGCTAATCCACCCCCACTTAAGGCGAGCCTTTGTGTTAATTTATATAATAATTTCCATGTGAAATTCCTGGGCCAGCCGCGGGCCGCCGCTGCTCCTCGTCCCATCTGCAGGTAGTCCATGTCCGTCGGTGTCCTTCCCGGTCTAAAGTCGGCCAGCCAGAGTATCGTCTAAATACAGAGGTTTGCCCCCTCTCGCATTTATCGGCCTAAAGCACTTACTTGGTTATTTCAACTAACTGGCTGGTCTACTCGCCTTACGGTGTATTTAATATGTTTAAATTGATCCAAAACTAAGCAGATGCGCTAGTGTCACTACCACTGTCACTGATAATCAGCCTAAGTTACTGTCTTATTTTAGCCAAAAGATCTATACGTTAAATATGTTCATATGTCTGGCATAATCTCCCCGCAGATGGGCTAAGTAGCTGCAAAAGGCCTATCTAGGCTTAAGGCCCTTAATTATATATATAAAGCAATCCAATGTTAAGTTTGACCATAGCAGTTTACTCCATAGAAATCTGGAGGATAGTAAAGAATGCAAGGAACATTTCAATTCACTTTTCCAAGAGCTCACAGCTTTTTATTCTTAACCAAAACTAAAATTGTTCGCAGCATATGTCGTAGAAGTATCATGCAAACCCCTCCCCTAATCTTTAATTTCAAACACGTTTAGAATTTCGATAAAATAGGCCTAAAACTCGGCTAAAACATCAGAGCGTCATTAAATACGTCTGATCGGTCTGGGTCCGAACGCCCGACCTTCCATCGTTGCCAGGTGAGTCGCAATTTGCGTCTCCTAGCAACGCTTTACGGCCGGAAACCCGGTGCCCCATGAATGTTTGGTATTCGCGGTCTGCCATGGCGAGTAGCCCGTATTTCCAAATACGGGTTAATCGGCGCACGCCCGTGAATGCCACAAGGCCAGTAGTCTCGCCCACTTCACTTACTTACATCACACTTACATACCCACCCACCCACTCACCCTAACGCTACAACACTTAGTTACACCACATTTGTATACCCACCCACCCTCCCTCCCTAACGCTACCACACTTACTTACACTACACTTGTATACCCACCCACCCACCCTCTCTAATGGTACTACACTTACTTACACCACACTTGTATACCCACCCTCCCTCCCTAACGGTACTACACTTACTTGTACCACACTTGTATACCCACCCACACACCCTCCCTAACTCCACTACACTTACTTACACCACACTTGTATACCCACCCACCCTCCCTCCCTAATGCTACTACACTTACATACACCACACTTGTATACCCACCCACCTTCCCTCCCTAACGCTACTACACTTACTTAAACCACACTTCTATACCCACCCACTCTCCCTCCCTAACGCTACTACACTAACTTACACCACAATTGTATACCCACCCACCCTCCCTCCCTAAAGCTACTACACTTACTTATACCACACTTGTATACCCACCCACCCACCCTCCCTAATGCTACTACACTTACTTATACCACACTTGTATACACACCCACCCACTCACCCTAACGCTACTGCACTTACTTGTACCACACTTGTATACCCACCCACCCTCCCTCTCTAACGCTACTACACTTACTTACACCACACTTGTATACCCAACCACCCACCCTTCCTAATGCTACTACACTTACTTGTACCACACTTGTATACACACCCACCCACCCTCCCTAACACTACTACACTTACTTACACCACACTTATATACCCACCCACCCTCCCCCTCTAATGCTACTACACTTACTTACACCACACTTGTATGCCCACCCACCCACCCTCCCTAACGGTACTACACTTACCTACACCACACTTGTATACCCACCCACCCACCCTCCCTAACGCTACTACACTTACTTATACCACACTTGTATACACACCCACACTCCCTCCCCAACGGTACTACACTTACTTATACCACACTTGTATACCCACCCACTCACCCTCCCTAATGCTACTACACTTACTTACACCACACTTGTATACCCACCCACCTACCCTCCCTAACGCTACTACACTTACTTACACCATACTTGTATACCCACCCACCCTCCCTAACGCTACTACACTTACTTATACCACACTTGTATACCCACCCTCCCTCCCTATCAGTACTACACTTACTTATACCACACTTGTATACCCACCCACCCTCCCTCCCTAATGCTACTACACTTACTTACACCACACTTGTATACACACCCACCCACTCACCCTAACGCTACTACCCTTACTTATACCATACTTGTATACCCACCCACCCTCCCTAACGCTACTACACTTACTTACACCACACTTGTATACCCACCCACCCTCGCTCCCTAACACTACTACACTTACTTACACCACACTTGTATACCCACTCACCCTAATGCTACTACACTTACTTACACCATACTTGTATACCCACCCACGCACTCACCCTAACTCTACTACACTTACTTACACCACACTTGCATAGCCACCCACCCACCCTCCCTAACACTACTACACTTACTTACACCACACTTGTATACCCACCCACCCACCCTCCCTAACACTACTACACTTACTTACACCACACTTGTATACCCACCCACCCACTCACCCTAACTCCACTACACTTACTTACACCACACTTGCATAGCCACCCACCCACCCTCCCTAACACTACTACACTTACTTACACCATACTTGTATACCCACCCACCCACTCACCCTAACTCTACTACACTTACTTACACCACACTTGTATAGCCACCCACCCACCCTCCCTAACACTACTACACTTACGTATACCAAACTTGTATACCCACCCTCCCTCCTTCCCTCCCTCATCGCCCCATCTCTCTCTTCCACTTCTTCAATCCTTTACCGATCGACCTTGTTCTCGTGAGACTTTGCCACCAGGGTAATTAATACCCGATCGATTTAGTAGGTAGAGAGAAGAGAGACGTGAATATTTCATGACGCCACCAAGCACCGACTTACCGCAGTCTCTGTGGGACCTCATCATCTTTCTCTTTTTTTCTTCTTTTTTTTTCTTTTGAAAAAAATGTTTTTTATTTTGTGTATTCTTTGTAAACATTTTTATTCTGATGGATATGTTCTTCCTTCAGCGCCGAGGCATGTATGTATATGTAATTGTGTATGGTCTTCCGATCAAGTCCATTGTCAGTTTCTTTGTTTTTTGGGGGTTTTTTTATTCACCAGAAACAAATTATCGAGTAAGATAAGACAACTAAGTGCAATACACTGCTACTGTTTTACTTAAAGGTGCATAGTGCGATTAAAGCATCAAATTCTCTAAAAACGAATTAGTTATCTGGATTTGAACCTACATATCCATCTTTCTTTTTCTTTTTTCTTTTTTTTTGGTGCATTAGTTGTTTAAACAGGGAAAATTTCAGTCGCAGACGACTGGTCCTCCTCATTCCACTGCTCCTTGCCCTATCCTAGTAATGCCGAGCATCTGGCTAGGAAGCAACAAGTATCAATTTTTAAGGCATTGGTTTGACTTGACCAGGATTCGAACCCACAGTCTACAAAAACGGGAGATGGACGCTCTAACGCATTGGCCATCCCATCTTAGATACTGGTACACTAATAGACTACATCAACATTCCAGCGCCGCGGTGCATTGTGGGATGCGTGGAAGAGAAACAAACCGGTGAGAAGCACATGGCACATGCTAATACACTGGGTGCAGCTATGAAATCTGCTAGTTTCAGCTCATCTCAGCTCTTGTTTGGTACATAGAATGCCAACTAAAAAAATATATATAATAAATCAGGATATTAATCTTTTATCCAGCATTGCATTTACATCAATGTAATCAGCACATCTTATGTGATGTGTAATTAGATTTAGAAAAATTGGGGCACTCAGACTAGTGTTAGAGCAATAGCCAGTCAGTTTTACTTATTTTATTCATGTTTTTATTTATATCCTATGGTTAATGACATATGTAGAACTAGGAAATTAGTAGGGTTAATCAAATATTGGTTGTATATTTCTCTGAAACAAGTGTCTCTTGACACATTTGACATTTTAATATGTAGAACCAGAATTAATAATAGTGATGTCAATATCAGCCTTAAAGTGACTGATTGTTTTGTGTGGAATTGTATGTTTCTTAGCTCAAAATGTTTAACTATGGCTACTTTTGTCTTAGATATATTCATCAGATTATTATATTGCATGTGTGTATACATGTTTATGCCAAATTGTTATGTATTTCTATTAATTTTGAATAAAATGGAAGTTTTGGAATATGTGTATTGGCAAACTCAATGGCTGTACGCCTTTGCTTTGCTGCCAGCGCCGTTTTCAGCGCATGCGCACTCGGAACGGTGGTCTCGTGTATTAAGCATGTGTTTTTACATAGAATGGCCTAATACGTCAATTGAATAGAACCTGTTTACGCACTGAACCCTATGTTGTCAGTGTTTTGACAAGCCTTCCTAAATTAATTCCTTGTCCTAACCTAATAATGCTTAACACCATTCTAGGTAGTGATAAGTATCAATTTTGTAAGTCATTGTTTGGACTCCCGATCTTCCGCGCAGGAAGCCTCCGCTCTACCGATTCGGTCACCGCGTCCAGTCTGGTGTGTAAAGATGAATCGCCTTCGGTGTACACTATGTGAGGGAGTTGCTCATGGACAAGGTCCTGCACACGTGTAGCTATCTGCTTGCGGTGAGGGTGTGAGGGTGTGAAGGTGTGAGGGACGGTGAAGGGGTGAGAGGTAACTTTATTGTTTTTTGTTTTTGTTGAGGGGTTTTCCTGTTGTTTTGTTTTGTTTTGTTTTGGTTTGGGTTTGTATTTCCTGGAAGCGCCTAGCTATCTGAAAACGCGCCTGGGGCACTCAATCGTCAGGGGCTAGGGAGTGGGGTGGCTGGGGTGGAGGTGAGGGGGTTGAGATGGGAGCGGGGAGGGTACTTGGGATGGGATGGGGTGGGGGTGGAGGTGAGGATAGGGGACTTGGTGAGGGGGTAGGGGACTTGCGGAGGGGTGGGGGAGGCGGGGGAGGATGGAGCATGGTGGAGCGGGGTGCGGGTGGAGTGCGGTGCGGGTGGGGTGGAGTGGTGGTTGGGTGGGTTGAGCGTGGGGATGGACGTGGGGACTTGCGGAGGGGTGGGGGAGGGGGGTTGTGTGGTGAATGTGGGGGGGGGAGCGGAGTGTGGGTGGAGTGGGGGTGCGGGTGGAGTGGGGTACGGGGGGGGGGGGGGGGGGGGGGGGTGGGGGGTAGAGTGGGGTGGGGGTTGGGTGGGTTGAGTGTGGGGATGGACGTGGGGTGGGGGCGTGGGTGGAGTGGTGGTTGGGGTGAGGTAGGGCTGGGGGTGGAGGTGGGGGTGCTGGAGGAGGTGGAGTTGGGTTGGAGTTGGGGTATGGTGAGTATGGAGGTGGGTGAGGTGGAGAGATGAATGTGGGTGGGAGTGTGGGTGTGGGGGTTAGAGTGGGTTGTGGGTGTTTGTGTGTAATGTGGAGTGTGATGGAAATGGTTGGTTGTTCAGTGAGTGATTGTGGGATTAACCTTGAACAACATCTTTATATTTGCTTACCAGATCGTCGGCTCGCATGCTTGGGACGTTGTTCGGGGTGGAAATGTTCGTCGGCATGCTAGATTTCACCTCATCAACCCATGCCAACAGGTTCAATACAACACAAGCCTGTTTACCCAAAATAGCTGGGCAGTCCCGTACCACTTGGAATACAAAGTCTCTGCTGTCGATCTCGACCGTAGCCTCCCCATCGAGAGTGATCCAATGCCCCGAGAATGGCACGAGTGAACACCTGGTGTTCACCAGTCGCACCGATGCGATCCTGTTGAAGACGTTCCTCGGAAGAAAGTTTGCCTCCGAGCCTGTGTTGAGCTTGAACTTGACTGGATGACCATTCACTTGGATGGTCGCATACCAGAGCTCAGTGTCTTGTTCGGTGTTGCACTCAATAACACCGACAAACAGATCCGTCGTCAACACATTGACTTCCGTCGGATCTGGCTCTTGTGCGACAATGTGAGGGTCGGGTTCTTCTATGGTCAACTCATCGACTCTGCCAAGTTTGCTCCGGCAAACCTGCTTGAAGCGCCTGACCTTCTCTTGCCCTTCACCGGACAAAATCCATGTTGGTGTTCGTCACCAGAGTTTTGACATTGAATCTTGAATTCGCTTGCACCGGTGGTGTTTCCGGCCTTCCAAGATGGTGATTTCCAAGATGGTGGCGCAGCCGGGCGAACCACCTGTGCACCAGTATGCGCATTTGCATATCTGTTCAGACCATCGATTTCTTTTACCTCCATATCTGATTTTTTTTCTTCCAACTGGTCAGCACTAAATTCACTGAGTTTGCACATATTAATGGACTTTTTCAGTGTAAGATTGGCTGTTTGAAGCATCTTGTTTCTCAATGTCATGTTCTTGACACCAGCAACCAAGCGATCGAGCAACAGTAATTCTTCAATCGGTTCATATTCACAATCTTTCACTCTGTCCCTGAGGGCCGTGATATATGTGTACATATTTTTGCTGGCTTGATTATGTGAGTTGAAACAGCAATGTATTATTATTAAATTTGATTTACCGGTACAGAATGCTTCAAATGCCACCGTTAACGGCCCGATCTTGTCCTGCTCGGCAAGCATGATGGCCATGTTGGCGAAAACTTTCTGGGCTTCTTTGCCAGTGACATGAAGGAAGATACAGCATTTCACTCGTTCTGTTTTTGTAACGACTCCTGAAGCAGTGTCATATATATTACATGCTCAGATCCATGTTTTCCAGTTTGATCATGCTTTGTTGCAGGGGATGAGCTGACCTGCCGGTCTGAGGCCTGGTAGTGTGTTTGCAGGCAGCATTGTCCTTATCTGACACCATGTGAAAGTATGACATCTGAACATTTTGAATTCTGGATACAGAATGCTTTATTCGCCGTCCAGGGACCTGAACAGTCGGCACCCTGTGCCTCTGACGTCATGTCATTTACATATTCCTTTGTTCTCTGCTCTTGCCTGGATGTCTTTTACGCATATATTACACTACCTGCCCCCAAATGGGGCGACCTTCCTAAAGTAAAGTAAAGCTTGTATTATTTAACGACACCTCTATAGGACATTGATTTTCATATCATCGGCTATTAGACCTCAAACATATGGTCATTCTGATATATTTCTTTGGAGGAAACCCCTTGCACCCAAATGGGCTACTCTTTTCAATCAGCAGCAAGGGGTCTTTTATATGCACTTTCCCACAGAGAGGACAGGAAATGCCACAGCCTTTGATGAACCAGTTGTGGACCACTGTTTGGAACAGAAAATAGCCCACACTGCAAATATGTCCACTGAGCAGGATCGATCAGATGACCCACACCTTCAGAGGTAGACACTCTACCGCCTGAGCTAGGTCCCGCTCCGGTGCGGCGACCTTCCTATGCACTCACAAATGAACCTCTACAAACTAAATATTTACATAAGCACCCAGACCAATCCTGTCTCGAGATGCTACTTTTATCTACTACTCATACCGGTATGTTCCTGCTACATAAACTCTGTGAATAATGAATTAAAAAGATATTAAAGTAAAGCCTTAGACCATTGTACTGTTCTCCGCTGGTTATCTTGCTTGTCTGTTTGCTTGTTTGGACTTTACGCCCTAGCAATGTATAAGGTCATATCAGGACCGGTACCAACTAGTAACAATGTGCACCCATGGCGACTTTATAGTGCTTCCCCACTGGAATACCAGGCGATCAGCACCATGACCTTATATCCCACTCAGTCACATTATCCTGACACTGAGCTAACCAGTCCTTGCCCTATCCTAATAATGCCGAGCGCCAGGCTAGGAAGCAACAAGTACCAATTTTATAAGTCATCGGTTTGATTCAACTGGGAATTGAACTCTTGACCTTCAGCACCGGAAGCCTGCACTCTACCCATTCGCCAACCGCATCCAATTTATACACAATGCAATATCCCAAACACTTTCCCATTATCATAGAGTGTCCGCTTTCTATCATTCAGTTGGTGTTAGTCTGAGCCCTTTGCGGGCCTGGGGTGCATGACATGTAGTTATTTGCGGACACGCCTATAGTATTTCTGAGTACCCGGGCCGCTCAGAGTACCATAGAATACCATAAGCTCTTCCCCTTCATTTCACATCTGATGCTGCTCTTAAACAAACTCCTAAACAAACTCACAAGGAAGAAAGGGAAGACAAGTCACACAGATTGACAGTGAAGAAGTTGTGCTTTATTGGCATCCTGTTCACCTGCTAGTGACCTATGACCCTCACCCCTTACCTTCTGTCCACACAGAGTCTCATTACCTGATCAGTAGGTCTAGGAATCAGTGCCTACAGCCCATTGAACCGAAGTCTCCCGGGTGTTGCACACAGCTCAATTTGGATATATGAAATTTGGTAGCATCAGACAGAGTAGGTGTGTCTCACTCAAGAGCCAGTGTGTCTGGACCAGTTTCTTGAATAATTAATCAAAGTGAGACTAGTGTGGTCAGGTGGCCAAGGGAGTGCAGGTGACTGGGCATCCCACAGCCAGCCAATCAGTCACCCCCCACAGCCTGGGAGGGTGACACCCCCCAGTATGGGTGGCTGTCACTCAACCCAGCTGCAGGTGGTGTCTATGTAAGTATGCAGATTAGGCTGGTGTGCTTGCCCATCGGCACCCTGGTAACAGGTAGTTGCAGACAGTTACAAATAGGTCCAAATTAAAAATGTCCTTTTCTCCAAACATGAACTGTCTCTTATATAGGAACATCTCTTCATTATCTCAGGCATCATGTATGAACATATATTTCACATAGCTTATATCATGTCATAATGTGAGTGGGGCACCATTGCTTTTAGATTACATAACCTTGTCCCCACTCCGTCGCCCAAGAATAATAATTCTCTCTGCCAATATATAATTCCGAACCGAAAATCCGTATATTTGTACAGGCCTACACAGGCCCGCAAGAGTTCACAAGTTTGGGTAAAGGTATATTACTGCATCCCGTCGCTAGGAGGCGCACCATGGGCTCCTTGGGGACTCTCCTAGCGAGGCGAGAGGTTCGAGCCTCCGCACTCGGACCCATCGGACGTATTTGGGTCACGCTTCCTGTGCTTTTGGGGTTTGTTTACGTTATTAGTTGTGAAGCAAAGGTTCTTAGACTATGATATATATTACAAACATTATCATACGGGTCGTTCCCGACAACAAGAACATTATTGACATCCTATATGGATAATTTGTAGTAGGCCTATTCACTAAAGATGTGTGCTCTTAACTGTAAACCTGATGGATTCCTTGTCTTCATTTAGGCCTACCGGCCTACTGTTTAAATTATTCCCCAATATAACTAACTGTACACGCGTCAACTTCTCTATACACTATTAATTCCCTTATTTCAGAACATATCATACACTTATTATATATACATGCATCATACAAGTTTATGTACAAGATGGCGCCGGGATGCTACGATGAGCTGAGACAGCGGGAGAAGTTCTGGTAACAGCAGCGAACGTCATCTTTCAGGTTTTCACCTGAAACAGCCCCAAAAGTTAGCTATTTTTTAACAACTATTATATTAAGGTGTATGCCCACCCCCAAACTAAAGTACGGGTAACGTAAGTTGTAGCGATCATTCTAATACAGCTCTCCAAATATAGGCCCTGTGACTGAAACTAAGCAAAGTAACAACACCAAAACCATCAGCTTATAAATTCAACTTCAAAGTGTTATACTTCGATGGTTTTGACCTTCTGCTATTTTCTTAGATAAATATATTAGGTTGATCATAATACTCTACCTCACTTTAGCTTGAAGTACTGCAACTATAGGCCATAATTAACTTAGGAGATAATATAATATGAATAAGCAATGCTCAGGACCGACCCCCACTAAATGCTCAGATAATTATTTATTTATTTATCAACATGAGTATATTATTAACCAATCACTGTTGTCCACCCTGTGTGCTGCGTAACAAAGTCCGACGAGCGATTTCCTTTTCCATTTGCTGGATTTTTATTATTCAACATGAGTATACAAATGGCAGTGGCCCCCATATAGGGCCATTTCCGTTTCTCTTTGCTGGATTTTGGTGATTTCATGTTCCACCTCTGGTACTCTGGGTATTGTGTATGTATATATGTACACATGTCAGTCCTTAGCCTCCCCCTTGGTGGGGTCGGTATTAGAAGTGAAGGCCTAAACCTGCCAGATTAATTTGTTTGTGATTGTCAAAAGTCTGGAGACATAGGCTTCAAGAGCAAGAGGTACAATTAAATTGGCATATTATGCCCTTCTTTGTAGCAACAAAATGCAATGCTTCATAATTGCACTGGTCAATATCTAAGTTAGATATAGGTTCAAATCTAGATAGAGTCTAAGTTGAGTTTTTTTTTTTTTTTCAAGTGTTTATATTCCTCTGAATAACATTATGTCAGTTCTGATGCACTGGTCTTCCAGCCCTAATGACAAGACAGTAGTGTCATGCGTTGAGTAGTTTAAAAAAGAAGTTCTGCTTTTGAACAACAACAAAAACTTGCCGCTTTTATCGGAGCATATGCAGCTTTAATTACCTCAGTCAAAGTCGTCCATCTTGGGCCTTGACCGCTTCTCGGGCAGTGGTACCTCGTAAACGTTCTCCCCCGAGTTCCCACAGACGGCGCCACCGTCAAAGTCACTCAAGTACGACTGGTTGTCGATCGAACAGACGTAGCGCAGCGGCGGGTGTTGGGCGTGCGCCGGCGGCAGTTCGGGCAGGTCGGGCAATCGGACTCCCCTTTTGGTTCGCTGCGGTGGCGCCGTCTGGTGTGGAGAGGCGGTCGCGCCCTGATTTGTTAGCTGGTCGTCTGTGTTGACTGCCGTCGTGACGCCATTAATCAAGTTCGCCTTGGTCTTGTTCTGAGCAAGGTGTCTGGAATTTAACAACAACAATTTTGAATGCATCCTGTTTGTATGTTTGTTCATTGGGGTTTCACATCCTAACAACGAATAAGGTCGTATGAAGATGAAGGCACTGTGTCAATACCGCAGGAGTGTGTGTGTGTGTGTGTGTGTGTGTGGGGGGGGGGGGGGGGGGGGGGGGGGGGGGTCCGAGAAGGGAGGGGGTGTTGTCTAGATCAAAGATTCACCCCATACTTGCAGTAGAGGGCTGAACGACAACGTAGTCTAAATACGGGGCGAAGATAGCTTTATTATGGAACAGGAAGTGGAATCCCTAGCACCAGTATCAAATGGCTACATATATCGGCACAGAGTTGGCGAACTGAGCGAGACTGCAAAAAGACAAGATGGTGGCGATAGAACGGGGTCGATTTCACTTTTAAAGTTCATTAAACAAGATGTTTTAATATATTTTTCAACTCAAAAGTAGCGGGTAAATATGAAGGTGTATAGCCTATAAATAATATATTTTGCTTCCTATATTAAGCATTTATATGCTCAGTTCATTTCCCGGTTCTTATGGGTTCAAACCGGTGTTGACTGGTTCAAACCGTTGTTGACTTGTTCAAACCGGTTCTGACTGGTTCAAATCGGTTCTGACTGGTTCAAACCGGTTTTGACTGGTTAAATCCGGTTCTGATTGGTTCAAACCAGTTCTGAACGGTCCTGGCTGGTTCAAACCAGTTCAAACCGTTTCTGGCTGCTTAAAGCCGCTTCTTTAAAAAGAAAAAAATTGGAGGCTGTATTTATACTGTCCATAGCATATAAGCCTGGCCAGCTGTAATGTTGGTGTTATCTTATCAAACAGTAGCTGCTGATAAGGTATTTGATTGCCTGCATTTCAGCAGCAGATAGATAGTTGGTTGGTCTGGTTAGTAATCTATGTTAATTTGTTTGGATTTTCTTGGCATATATGTGTTTTATTTTTTCTACTCTTACTACTAGACTAGCCTACTCCTATTTACATATCATAGGCTTGTACATAGCTGTGTGGTGTGCTATCTGGCTACTTTGCAGTGCAGCTTAGTGGGGGGTTCCTGGCCTTATTTTGCACAGATATTTTTTGTATGTTTTTAGGTCAGGAATTTGTCGTTCCTTTACTGTTTGGGCATTCCACACCTTGGCAGCCATTTCCAGCGTGCTTCTCTCATGAGCTTTTATTTGGCTTCTGGTCTGCTTTAGTAGTGGCGCATTATTTGCTCTGGTAGCCCTTTGTGGTCTTGTTAGGAGTTTATTGTCTTGACTGTAGCTGTATGCTAATGTTTTCAGATGAATTATTCTCCTATTTTTTAGCAGTTTTACTTTGGTTCTTTTGTGTATGTCATAGGTGGGGTGCAGCTTGTCTACTCTGAGGCAGATTTTCAGGGCTCTGTTCTGTAGTGTTTGCAGTTTTTTTAGAAGTTCTTTTTTCGCACCCATGTAGTTTACATCTCCATAGTCAAAATAGGGGTAGCACCATGCCCTTGAAGATTTTTATTGACATTTCTTGTGTCATGTAGTCTCTTAGCTTTGCAAATAGCCACAGTTTGTGGTTTACCTTTTGGACAATTTTGTTTATACATAGGTTGTAGTTTAGTTGGCTGTCCAACTCAAGGCCTAGGTATTTGTAATGGTCTACATTTTCTAGTGTTTGGTTTCCTAGCTTACACTTACAGTGTAGTTTTCTTTCTGGCATTTGTTTATGTGAGAAGAGAACTGTTTTTGACTTGCGTGTGTTGATGGTTATTTTGTTGGACTCACACCACTCATCCAGTTTTAGTAGGAGCTTGTTTAGTTTAGTTATTACCTCCTCTTCTGTGGTGCCATTTGCATATATGACTGTGTCATCTGCATACAGTTGGAGGCATTCGGTTTGCAACCATTTTTCAAGATTGTTTATGTAGATTATAAAGAGTAGTGGCCCCAACACTGACCCTTGGGGTACACCACATGTGACAGGTTGGTTGTCTGATAGTCAGACCGGTTCTGACTGGTTCAACCTGGTTTAAACTGGTTCTGATGGGTTCAAACTGGTTCTAATGGGTTGAAACTAGTTCTGAATGGTTCTGACTGGTTCACACTGGCTCAAACCGGTTCTGGCTGCTATGAACAGGTCTGGCTGGTTCAAACCAGTTCTGAACAGTTCTGACTGCTTCAAACTGATTCAAGCTCATTCAAGCCGGTTCTGGCTGGTTTAAGCTGGTTCTGATTGGTTCTAACTGGTTCACACCGGTTCTGACTGGTTCCAACCGGTTCTTACTGGTTCCAACCGATTTTGGCTGCTTAAAACCGCTTTTGGCCAGTTCAAACCAGTTCTGACGGGTTCAAACTGGTGCAAACTGGTTCTGCTGGTTCAAACTGGTTCTGACTGGTTCTGACCAGCTCAAACTGGTTTAAGCCGGTTCTGATGGTTTAAAACCGGTTCTGGCCAGTTCTAACTGGTTCTGAACAGTTCTAACTCATTCAAACTGGTTCAATCTCGTTCAAACCGGTTCTGAACGATTCTGGCTGGTTTAAACTAGATCAAACTGGTTCTGGCTGGGTCAAACCGGTTCCGACCAGTTCTGAATGGTTGATACAGGTTCTGATTGGTTCAAACCGGTTCTGACCAGTTCTGAATGGTTCTGACTGCTTCAAACCGGTGCTGACAGGGTCAAACAGGTTCTGACTGGGTCAAACCGGTTCTGACTGGTTCAACCTGGTTCTGACTGGTTCAAACTGGTTCAAACCAGTCCTGATGGGTTCAAACCTTTCCTGACTGGTTCTGACCAGTTCTGACCAGTTAAATTTGGTTGTGACCAGTTCAAACCGGTTCTGGCTGGTTAAAACCGGTTCAAACCAGTACAAACTGGTTCAAGCCGGTTCAAACCGCTTCTGATGGGTTCAAACCAATACTGACTGGTTAAGTCAGAGTGCATGTGGTTCAGACCAGCCTATTAAAAGGTACGGCCCAATTTATGAGATGCAGTGAAATTGGCAGCCATTTTTTGCATATTTTCCCAATTATTTCGACAAATAGTGAACCAATATCCATTTAGTTTACATTAAGATATGACATACTGAACATATCTTATGTAGGGGTGCATGTACCCCAGACCAGTCTATTAAAGGTTACAGGTAAATTCATGAGATATGATGAAACTGGTGGACATTTTGGAAAATGGCTGCCAAAATCGGTTTAGCTATGGAATTGTGTGATCTTACACCCATACACAACACTACACCAACTTGTGACAGTGCGCACTGATGGCGACTTTATAGTGCTGTCCCACTAGGAGACCAGGCCACCAGCATCATGACAGAGTAGTCATGTACAGCAAGGTCAGTCTATATGTTCATGTAGGCAATAACTAGTCATAACATGGAAGTCAGGAGATTCACTTCAGATGGAGGTACTTCATTAATTGTTTATTGTGACAGATTTAGTGCATCAAGCATACGCTGTTTCTTTGTTAGTGATGTTTAGCTTGTTGGTGTGTAAATAGTTATTTGATTACTGTTGCAGATATATCAAAGTCCAGTGGTTAAGCATGTCAATTTAAAGCTGCAGTCCGATGAAAACATCAAAATTTCAAAACCAAAACAATTATCGAGATTTTATTCTACATATCTAACTGAGATACTGATGCACTTATTAAGCATTTGTCGCAACATAGAAGGGAATACTGAGGCAATTCAATAGAATCTGCTATTGCCAAATCCTAAGGTGTCAGAGCATTGGCACGGTTGCCAAAATTAATTTTGCATTTAAGTTAGCCATTTAAAAGTTACTTCAAATGAAAGTAATGTAGATTATAATTATTTGTAGATTATTGATTGTTATTTTTAAATGGGGAAAGCCCCAAATAAGTATTGTACTTTTGCTTTCTCCTTTTTCATGTGAAAAAATTACTGACAAAAATATCAACTTGTGTGTACAATTTGTTGTTGCTGTTGTAAATATGTTTACTCAGCTGAATAAGTCTTTTGTCAGTGCCGAAGTACTGGTCTTCCAGCCATTTTTCAATTCAGGGTTATTTACACAAAAGGTATATAGAATAAAATTGTATAACTGATGAATACACAATTTGCAGCATGTAACACAATGAAATTGTGGAAATAAATATTGTATTATTATTATAGCAATCAACCTAAGAATATATTTATCTCAGAAAATGTCAGAAACTCAAAACCATCGGACTATGCAACTTGAAGTTGTTGTTTTTATACAATTGTCTGGTACATGTGATGTGCTACCTGGTAGTGTATTGGTTAATCAATGTATTTGTGCATCGTTTGTTTGTTGTGTAGTTGTATTCAATAATTCCCCATATCCCCACCTCTGCCACTTTGGATTTCCACCACTGTGTATAACTTACAGCATCATCAAAGTCCAGTTGCTCTCATACCATGTCTATGTGGTGTGGGAGGTTAAAAGTCCCTTGGGTCGGCAAAAGTGTAGGCTTGGGCTTTCTATCGACAAACTGTCGACAAACTGTTTAATGGTGAAAACAAGTCTATTCAGACTTATCCATGACAGGCAGTATAAATCTTCAAAGAATAGTAAAGAGGCCTACCTCAACCGCCGCTCCCTCATCAACAACAGCATCAGGCCAATGAGAAGCAGCACCAGGACACCGATAACTACTATCAGAGCAATATGCACCATGGTGAGGCCCTGTGGTGGTTCAAAGAGAATTGAAAGTGGGACATCAGGGTCATTCTCTGAAACTGGGCACTAAAGTATCAGATGAAAACCAGAAAGGAAAACCTTCCAAATACAGTAAAACCTCTCTAATTGGACCGACCATGGGACCGCTTTTAAATTGTCCATTTAGGGAGTTGGTTGGATTAGGGAGGTTTTTTTATTGTTACAATGGTGTTGTATGGGCAATTGTTGGGGAGCCAAATAAAGCGATCGATATAGGGGAGTGGTCGATCTGTGGAAGTGGTCGGTTGGAGAGGTTTTACTGTAATAAAAGAAAACATTCCGAATAATGGCTGAATCCATGTTCGCATGAATGGGTACATGCTGTGCATATATGTCAGAGTTGAGAAAAAAAAAGCTATTCACTTTATTATTTTGATCTCATCAAAATTTAGCAATATGTTAATATTACTTCTGTATGATAGAAATCAAACACACGTTACCATATTGCTATGGAACTTTTGGGTTACAGAATTTCATTGTGCTATATGCTGCAAATTGTGTATTCAACAGTTATTGTATGCCTTATTCTATATACCTTTTGTGTAAATAACCCTGACTTGAAAAATGGCTGGAGTACCAAAAAAAGACTTATTCAGCAGAATAAACATATTTACACCCCCCCCCAAAAAGATTTGAATGTCCAGAACATCATATTACCGTACATAATACATTCAAACAAATTATTGATTACAGTTAAGCGAACAAGATTGTGTCTTACAAGAAAAATGTTATAGTGCTGCCCCACTGGGAAATCAGACCACCAGCACCATGACCCGATAACCCACTCAGTCACATTATCCTGACACTGAGCTAACCAGTCCTTGCTTGCCCTGTCCTATTAATGCTGAGCGCCAGGCCAGGAAGCGACAAGTATCAATTTTAAAAGTCATTGGTTTGACTCGACAGGGGATTGAACTCCCGATCTCCCGCACGGGAGGCGTGCGCTCTACCGATTCGGCTACTGCGTCCGGCATCGCCGCGGTTCGCCGCTGAGAAAAGAGCCTAGTCAGCAAAATAAACATATTTACCAACAGAAATTACTATTAACCGAGAGGAGAGTCCAGTGGAAAGCCAACTAAGGTATTACTCTACAGTAAAACCTCTTTAAATCGCCGGACCATGGGACCGACTTTAAATGGTCCATTTATGGTGGTGGGCGGTTTAGAGAGTTTGTTTTCTTAATCGGTACAATGGTATAGTTTGGGCGATTGTTTGGGACCCAAATAAAGCGATTGATATAGCAGAGTAGACCATATATGTGGAGATGGGCAGTTAGAAAGGTTTTACTGTACAGTAAAACCTCTCTAACCGACCACCGCCACAGATCGACCACTCCCCTATATCGATCGTTTATTTGGGTCCCAACAATACCATTGTAACCATATTCTAACTCCCTAAACCGACCACTTCCCCAATTGGACCACTTAAAATCGGTCCCAAGGTCGTTCGATTTAGAGAGGTTTTAATGTACTTACAATTTGAAAGGCCGTACAATAAATATGCACATACCGCTGACTCTTTTGGTCCGGTTCTTGACCGTTCTGGGATTGGGTTGCTGAGGTTGTCACGGTTGTGAAGGGGGGTTGTTGCGATGCACGGTTGCGCGGAGACGGGGGGGCACTTACAGACACACTTGTACGACCCGGGCGTGTTCTCACAATGCGACGTGTTTGCATCATCACACAGCGTAAACCTTATGTTGCCATGGTTACACTCGTCAATGTCGAGTGAGCAGTCTTCTCCTGGTGACAAGAGACAGTTTACACAATCAATCTATGTGATATATAGAGAGAGCAGGAAAGTGTGAGTTACTCCTACTCCTAGTCATAATAGACAGTTTACACAATCAGTATATCTGATGTATACAGAGAGCAGGAAAGTGTGAGTTACTCCTACTCCTAGTCATAATAGACAGTTTACACAATCAATCTATGTGATATATACAGAGAGCAGGAAAGTGTGAGTTACTCCTACTCCTAGTCATAATAGACAGTTTACACAATCAGTATATCTGATGTATACAGAGAGCAGGAAAGTGTGAGTTACTCCTACTCCTAGTCATAATAGACAGTTTACACAATCAATCTAGGTGATATATACAGAGAGCAGGAAAGTGTGAGTTACTCCTACTCCTAGTCATAATAGACAGTTTACACAATCAATCTAGGTGATATATACAGAGAGCAGGAAAGTGTGAGTTACTCCTACTCCTAGTCATAATAGACAGTTTACACAATCAGTATATCTGATATATACAGAGAGCAGGAAAGTGTGAGTTACTCCTACTCCTAGTCATAATAGACAGTTTACACAATCAATCTAGGTGATATATACAGAGAGCAGGAAAGTGTGAGTTACTCCTACTCCTAGTCATAATAGACAGTTTACACAATCAGTATATCTGATATATACAGAGAGCAGGAAAGTGTGAGTTACTCCTACTCCTAGTCATAATAGACAGTTTACACAATCAGTATATCTGATGTATACAGAGAGCAGGAAAGTGTGAGTTACTCCTACTCCTAGTCACAATAGACAGTTTACACAATCAGTATATCTGATGTATACAGAGAGCAGGAAAGTGTGAGTTACTCCTACTCCTAGTCATAATAGACAGTTTACACAATCAATCTATCTGATGTATACAGAGAGCAGGAAGGGGTGAATTAGCCCTAGTCATAGTCAGAAGAAACAGTTTATGTATGTGTATATATATATATATATGTATATATATATATATATGTTCGTATATGTATATATGTATTATTATGTGTATATGTATATATGTATGTACGTGTATATGTGTATATAAGGGTATATGTGTATACTGTATGTATATATTATGTGCATATGTATATATCATTATATCTATATCTCATCATCATCATCATGCTGTCGGTCGCGATGCGACAAAGACTGCTTTCATTACTTGACTGCCGCTCTCCATTTCTTTCATGAAAGCTGCTTGCAAAAGTGTAGAAGTGCTGCTGGCTTTTGCAAGTTACCATCGGCATACTCTCGGGGATAAAACAGAGGTTTCACACTGGCAAGAACATGTCAAGACAGGCGCAAAACTATTTGTCCCTGCAGTGGCTGGTCGGGAGATGTTGGGAGTTCCATACATCAACCGCCCTTAATGCTGCCACAGTGACATGGTTTTCTGTTTAGGGTTTGCTCCCTTAGCCTTCGGTTCTGTCAAGGACCTGTACCACAAGGCAGTGGTTTACAACTCTGCAGGGCAGGGGCGTCAAACTCCCTGAGGTATTGCTATACCTGCAATATCTGCATACCAGTTATATATATGTATGTATATGTATATATGTATTCTTATGTGTATATGTATGTACGTGTATATGTGTGTATATGGGTATATGTGTATATGTGTATACTGTATGTATATATTATGTGCATATGTATATATCATTATATGTATGCATGCATGTAATGCAGTACCTATCTGCTCAAATACCTCAGGGAGTTTGACACCCCTGCCTTGCAAAGTTGTAAACCACTGCCTTGTGGTATAGGTTCTTGGTAGAACCAAAGGCTAAGGGAGCAAACCCTAACAGAAAACCATGCTTCCATGGCAGCATTAAGGGCGGTGATGAAGGGAACTCCCAACATCTCCCGGCCAGCTACTGCAGGGACAAATAGTTTGCGCCTGTCTTGATGTGTTCTTGCCAGTGTGAGACCTCTATTTGCTCCCCGAGAGAGTGCTGCTAGTAACTTGCAAAAGCCAGCAGCACTTCAACTCTTTGCAAGCAGCTTTTATGAAATGCACAACCGCACGAAATAGTGGGGGTTAAGAAATAAAAGCAGTCTTTGTCGCATTGCGACTGACAGCATGATGATGATTATGATGTGTATATGTATATGCATATATGTATGTAAGGGTAGTAGTCTGTACATGAGCTCCACTACCACGCTGTGGCTGCAAAGACTACACCACACACCTACGCAGTTACACCGTGCTAGGTGGCGGAATGCTAGCCACCGGGCAGTCCCATGACTGGGCTGCCCTCTACTGTGTGTGGCTAGCACCACCCACCACACCCCACACCCACCTGTAGAGGTGATGTGGGACCTAGCGAGTGAGGGGGCAGGTCATTTGACTGTGGACTCCACGGTGGGCATATTGTGGACATAATAAACGTCTGAAGCATATATATATATATATATATATGTATATATATATATATATATACCTACGTATATACACGTATATATACAGATGTAAGCAAATAAGCACGGTGCTTCCCCCGGCGGCTTGGGGCGGAACTAGCTTAGTTCACCGCCCCGTCGCCGGGTGCTTACATATATACGTTGGGCTGTAGCCTCCCTTCAGCCAGTCGCTATAGGCCTCCCTACGGTCAACAACAGTAGTACCTGTGAATCCCGATGGGCAGATGCAGTTGAACGACGTCTTGCCGCCAATACATGTTCCATTGTTTTGGCATTCACGGTTACGGCAGCTTATATTCGCTGAAGTGCAGTTTGTGCTGTCATCAATCCAGCCTGCACATTGCAGAGACAAGCAAATCAGCAATAAGAACATCTCATGTTGGGTATGTTGGTGATTTAATGTCCTCGCAACATCTAAGGTTGGTTACCAACTATACTACACCCCCGGTGTCGCAGTTTCAACGCCCGGTCAGTTTCAATGGCCCGTATAGACTCAAACTCAAGGTATTGTCAATGGTCGTGAGCAATCTTCATACAGAAAATACAGCAAAAGTGAAATATCTCTAAAACTACACCACCTATTAACAAATCGCTTGGTACACATATAGAAAACATCTTTACCAAAAAGACTGTATTAAATTTATAAGGTTAGGGTTCTTGATTTGTATTAATTTTGAATAAAACTAAGGTTTTGCACTGCGCGTACCATCAAACTCAAGGCATTGTCAATGGTCGCTAGCAATCTTCATACAGAAAATACTGGAAAAGTGATATATCTCTAAAAGCACACCACCTGCAAACAAATCGCTTTGTACACTTGTAGAAAACATCTTTACCAAAAACATTATATTAAATTTATAAGGTTAGTGACGATGATGTTAGATTTTGACGCATGCGCATGAAACTGACCGGGCACTGAAACTGACCGGGGAAACTGCGACACCAGTAAACCAAGCTCGGTTAAACCAAACGATCAGTTCATCCAAACTTTTTTCGGCTGCCCGGCAAAATACTACCATTTATCATATAACAAAAGTTGGTTAAACCAAAGTCGGTTAATCCAAACAAAATTGTCGGACCCAATGCCACTTCCGGTATGGTTAAACCAAACTTTCATGTGGTTATGAGGTCATCTAAGACTTTGTTATATGATAAATGGTAGTATTTTGTGGGCCGCCGAAAAAAGTTTGGATTAACCGATCGTTTAACGGGGTTATATTGTATATATACATAAAAAAACAATAATCAAAGTGTCAACATACACTGTATATTACATTCATAATGCACCCATGTTTTTGCCAAAGCCAAGTAAAAGTTGAAACCAAAGCTCGGTTAAACAAATGATCGGTTAATCCATTAAATTTCTAGGGTCCCTTCAAGTTTGGTTTAACGGGGTTATACTGTACTAGCGTCGACATAGATAAAAGATTTACCCCGTAATTGCTTGCCCGTACTTAATGACAATGTAGTCCAAATACTGGTGAAAACTCCTTTAGTATGGAACAGGAAGAGCAACCCCTTGCTCCAATATCAAATGGCTACTTCTATCGGCACAGAGTCGGTGAAATGGGAGAGAATCGAAAAAGACAAGATGGCGGCGAGAGAATGCCGTCAATTTCACTTTTAAGGTTCATTAAACTACATGTTTATTATATTTTTCAACTCAAAAGAGTGTTAAGCTCAATATGATGTTGTTTTGAATTTAAGATGATAGTGTTTAGGCTAGTACAAATGAAGAGTGGCATATTGCGTTACCTTGACAACACTTGATTTGGCCCTTGTCAGTACAAATGAAGAGTGACATATTACGTTACCAAGACAATGCTTAATTTGGCCCTGAACAGTACACATGAAGAGTGACATATTGTGTTAACTTGACGACTCTTAATTTGGCCCTCGTCAGTACAAATGAAGAGTGGCATATTGTGTTACCTTGACGACTCTTAATTTGGCCCTCCTCAGTACAATTGAAGAGTAACATATTGTGTTACCTTGACAACACTTGATTTGGCCCTCGTCAGTACAAATGAAGAGTGACATATTGTGTTACCTTGACAACACTTAATTTGGCCCTCGTCAGTACAATTGAAGAGTGGCATATTGCGTTACCTTGATGACTCTTAATTTGGCCCTCGTCAGTACAAATGAAGAGTGACATATTGCATTACCTTGACAACACTTAATTTGGCGACCAGACGGGATGGCCGAATCAGTTAGAGCGTCCATCTCCCGTGTTGTTAGACCATGGGATCGTGGGTTCAAATCCTGGTCGAGTCAAACCAATGACTTAAAAATTGATACTTGTTGCTTTCTAGCCAGGCGCTCGGCATTATTATGATAGGACAAGGACTGGGTGGCTCAATGTCAGGATAATGTGACTGAGCAGGATATCAGGTCATGGTGCTGGTGGCCTGGTCTCCCAATGGGGCAGCATTATAAAGTCACCATGAGTGCGCACTGTCACAAGTCGGTGCCCAACCTTAGATGTTGCTAGGATGTGAACCAACAACAAACAAACAACAAACTTAATTTGGCCCTCAACAGTACTAATGAAGAGTGCCATATTGTGTTAACTTGACTCCGCTTAATTTGGCCCTCGTCAGTACAAAATGAAGAGTGACATATTGTGTTACCTTGACGACACTTAATTGAGCCCTCGTCCGTACAAATGAAATGTCCCCTCTTGTTGTCATCCTGCGGTTGGCAGAATTTGTCACACACCCTGGTAGTTGTGTAATAGTTCTCTGAACAGTACGCCACAATGTCGACTGTCAAACTGGGGAAAGACAAACATGAACGCTTGTTTTATTCAACAACAGCTGTAGAGCTCATTGATTTTCATCATCGGCTATTGGACGTCAAACATGGTCATTCTGACATATTTCTTTGGAGGAAACCCATTGCCGACACATGAGCTACTCTTTCAGATAAGCAGCTTTCAGAAAAGCCTACATAATTATATTATATATGTCTAGATCTATACATCTGCATAGATGATTGTGTGTATGGTATATAGCCTATATGCCAGTATTATAGTATCTTTGCTCCTATTACTAACTCCATATCAGATTCTCATATCGTTGTCTCATAGGAGATATGATAGACACTTATAAGATTATCGTATTACTAAAGTATATGACACTGATGTCACAATGGGTTTGTTCAACCTCAGAATAAACAGCGACACCAGAGGCCCTGCTTATATGCACTTTCCCACAGACAGGACAGCACATACCACAGCCTTTGATGAACCAATTGTGGACCACGGGTTGGAATGGAAAATAGCCCAAACTGTAAATGGGTCCACTGAGCAGGATCGATCGGATGATCCAGACGTGGACACTTTACTGCCTGAACTACGTCCCGCTCCACGAGAAAAGAGAAGAACATACAACACAGACAACATACAACACATGATCAGACTGAAGCTTTGCAGTTAGAGAAAGAGTAAATGGGTCATTCTCAGAACCTCTGTCCCATATATTTGGTTTCCCCGTTATATTGTTAATGGACAGGACAGAGTAGCCGAATGAGTTGAGCATCCGTCTCCCGTTTTGGTAGATCGTGGTACTCGAACCCACGGGTTCGAACCCCGGTTGAGTCAAACCAATGAATTAAAAATTGATATTTGTCGCTTCCCAGTCAGGTGATCGGCATTATTATGACAGGGCAAGGACTGGTTGACTCAGAGTCTGAATAATGTAAATGAGTGGGATGTCAGGTCATGCTGGTGGTGGCTGTAAGATCCCATAGAAAGTCAAGACGTTGACGGCTGCAGTTCATGATACCAAGTGAGGTTTATTTGGTCTACTGTTTACCTTGTTAACTCCGCCACGTGACCCCCTCGCTGGGTCCCGGCGTACCTCTGTACATACGTATACACAGTGTGTTACATACATTACATCTTCCTTTTTATAATGAAAGCACATTGTCTAACGACATCGGAACATTTTATAACATAATCTGATAACTCACACCTTTTGTTTTACATACTCCCTTCTTTAGCAGTTAGGCTAGTCATCTGTGTAATTTACATTTTACAGGTCATCATAAACACTTGAAACACAATCAATATAAATATCTCTACGGTTTGGCATTTTCTTGGTGGTTCTCATATGACCAGCCCTTTATTGAACATCCTGTAAGGTAATACATTGCTTTATGACATGGTAACTTCTTTTGTTGAGATTGCCCTTATTGGCTATTACCTTTTACTAAACAAACATTTTATCAACTAAATCTTTGTTTCACGAATGTTTCAACTTAATACTAACATACTACGTACCTTTGCTTACATATGTGATCGGTGACTTCATACCTCTCATTCACCTTCTGAGTCACACTAATTGCGCACCCATATGTCGTTAATAGCTTAGCCTGCAGCTTGGCTTGACTACTCTGCTGTGTCGCGTTGTGTACGGTGCCTTAATTGCCTTTTGTGCTGACTGGTCATTGTCCTGTGGCATGTGTGTTGTTCGTGTGTTTGTTTGTTTATGCTTGCATTGGTGGTCAGCTGTGCATTTTGACCGACTTTGTACATGTGTGTCCTCTTTTAGACTGTGCTCTTTTATCATAAGAGTTCTATTTCTTCGTAATATTTTATTTTCACTGTTTTTTATTTGATAATCTCGTCTGTTCTTGTGATTTATACCTATCACCGTGCCTTTTTCCCATGCCCCTTTATGGTTTATATATCGTATTTTGTCATTTTGTTGTAGTTCCTTATGGGATCTTCGCGCGTTGCGGTCATGGTAGTATTTCTGGCTGTTTTGTACCTGTTTGAATTGTAATTGTTGTGTCTTTGGTACTGCTGGTTTTAATAACTTTGGTATCGTGGGTATATTTGACCTTAGTTTTCTGCTCATTAAGAGCTGGGCTGGGGATGCTTTTAGTATACCAAGGGTGGTATTCCGGTATGCTAATAAAGCTAGATGAACATCTGTATCATTTACTTTGGCCTTTTTTAGCAACGCTATTACGGTTTGAATCGTCCTTTCAGCTTGCCCATTACTCCGTGGGTATAATGGGCTAGAACGATTTGACTGAAACCCATATTCTGCTGCGAATTTTTTGTATTCTTCACTTACGAATTGAGGTCCGTTATCAGAAACAATTTCATTCGGTATCCCATGGCGGCCGAAACACTCTTTCATCCCTTCGATTACTGATTTTGTTGTGGTATTTACTAACTTAATTACTTCCGGATACTTTGAAAAGTAGTCAACAAGCAATAAATAGTTTTCATGTTCATAGTAAAATAAGTCTGCTCCTATCTTATAAAAAGGGATCTGTGGGATTTCGTGGCTAATCAATGGCTCTTTTTGTGGCCGATTTCTCTCAGCTAGACATATAGTGCATCTCGATACCGTATCCTGTATTTGTTTATCTAGCCCCGGCCAGAAAACATAATCGCGCGCCAGCTGCTTACATTTAACTAAACCCAGATGCGATCCGTGTATCTTCTCAAGCATATGCTTTTGCAACTTTTGTGGAATTATTATTCGCGTGTTTTTCATTACTAAATTTTTATGTATTGTTAGATCGTCTTTGTATGTTTGATATGGCTTCATTTCAAGAGGAGTGTCCTTCTCTGCGGGCCAACCCTGTTGGATGTATTCTGTCAGCTTGTTTAGGGTTGGATCTTTGTTGGTTTCATACGCTATCTTTTCCAATTCTTCCTCAACGTAGCTTACAGCTGCAATAGACATGGATGCATCATATAAATTATGCGGTTTCACATTTTCTGTATGCGCTCTGGACAGCGTATCCGCGAAGTACATACTTGTCCCCTTAATGTATGTTACCTTTAAATCATAATTCTGCATTCTCATTCTCATTCGCTGTAACCTGGCAGTTAGCTGATGTATTGGTTTATTCATGATATTGACGAGAGGCTTGTGATCCGTCTCGACTGTGACTTCCTGCCCGAAAATATATTCATGAAATTTGGCACAGCCGAAACAGATCGCAAGCATCTCCTTTTCAATAACAGCATAGTTACTCTGACATTTATCTAACGCTTTGGATGCCAAACTGATAGGCTTTTCTTCCTGAAACAATGCTGCACCCAGCCCTGACATGGACGCGTCTACTTGCATCGTCAGTTTTTTTCCCACTTCATAATACTTTAATACAGGAGCTGTGACTAATAACATTTTTAATTTCTTGAACGCCTCCTCTTGTGGTGTGTCCCAATGCCAGGCTACACTTTTTGATAACAGGATTCTCAAAGGCTTTGCTGTTTCCGATAAATTAGGGATAAACTTATGGACATATCCTATCATCCCCAAGAATCTTTGTACCCCTGCCCTGTCAGACGGGGTTGTCATTTCATTAATTGCCTGAACTCGTTCTGGGTTTGGCTTAAGGCCCTCGGCTGTTAATAAGTGTCCCACGTATTCTACTTGTGTTCTACAGATACGTGATTTATCAGGGTTCAGCTTTAAACCAACTTCTCTAGCTTTTACCAGTACGGCTTCCAACCTTTCATTATGTTGTTCTACAGTGGAGCCGTAAATTAGAATGTCGTCAGCTATTACTGTTACCCCTTGGAGACCTCTAAGTATTTGATCCATTTCTTGGATGAAAATATCCCAGCCGTCTTTATTCCGAAAGGCAGCCGGGTATATCTATAGCGACCCCAAGGCGTATTAAAAGTACACAGGCGTGAACTAGGCTCATCAAGGACAACTTGCCAATACCCGCTCTGAGCATCTAATACTGTAAAATATTGGGCACCCGCGGTTTTCGCTACGACCTGCTCGACAGTTCTTATTGGATATGGTCCCCGAAGAATAGCCTTATTTAATCTAGTGGGATCCAGGCACACCCTAATTTTATTCGGTTTCTTTACAATGGTAATAGAATTAACCCACTCCGTTGGTTCGTTTTGCTCTACTATCACTCCCATTTTTAACATGCGATCTAATTCGTCTCGCACTGCACCGCTAATCGCATGTGGTATGCGCCTGGGTGGGTCTATTACTGGGGGAATTTTACTGTCGACATGGATCGTAGCATTAACCTTAATACAACCCAACCCTGAAAATACATCATCATATTTCTTTACCATGTTTCTTGCTGCTTGGTTTGCTGCCCTAGGCTGCACTTCCACGTCTACAGTATGCACCCTCTGGATGAGTTTTAGGCTAACACACGCTTCCTTGCCTAAGATGGGGCAGCCACTGTCAATTACTTGGAATGTCAGGGGTATTCCTCGCACCTTGATTGTTACTTCTCCTCGTGGATGTATTCTCTCTCCGGAATATGTGATGAGTCGACACCGTGGTTTATTCAGTTTCAGATTCGGTAATGTCATGAAGATATTCTCAGGCAAAATATTTGCCTGCGAACCGCTGTCTAACTTGAAGCTCACACTCACATCACATATGTTGATATCTTCAAACGACAATCTCGGGTGTCCACTTCCGTTGGTCCTGCCCGCCCCGACTTGCCTCTCTGTGCTGCACGACACCGCTCCGACGAACATGTCGTCCAAATCTTCTTCCTCTTGCCTCGCTGTTGCCCCTTCTTGTCCGTACTCATACGAGTCTTGGTCGTCCATATTTATGGCATTTACTGGTGTTCGTAACCGCTGTTCACTCCTACACACTTTAGCGAAATGTCCGATGCGCCCGCACGTAATGCACTGCTTTCCTTGTGCAGGGCATGTATCGCTTGTGTGTATGTACCCGCACCGTGTGCACTCGTTGCGGCGGGGGGCGTTTCCCCTCGGTGCCCACCGCCTGTTGCGCACTGGCGGAACGGCTGGCGGGGGGCGTGTAGTCACCTGTGGTCGTGCTGTCACAAGGGGGCGTGTCCTTCTGCTATCCCACCGGCTCACCTCATGCACTTCAGCGTCTGTCTGTCTGTCACTATTACCGGCTAACCGAGTTGAATCATGCTCACTGAGCCTGCATACTTCTAAGCAATGTTGTAATGTCAAGTCTGGAGTTTGTAGCAGCTTATCCCTTAATTTGTCACTCTTGACACCACATACCATCCTATCACACAAAATCGAATCTTCCGTGTCACCAAAATCACATAGGGTGACAGGGTGCTGTAGCTCTCCTATGTATGAGTCGATTCCTTCGGATCCCTGGTTGTACGTATTAAATTGGTATCTTACAATTGTTCGGTTCGACTTTCCCGTGCAGTACTTCCTGAAAGCCTCCGCTAATGGGTTCATTTTGTCCTGTTCGCTTGGGTCGAATTGCATCGTTTCATAGACTTTCTGGGCCTCCGTCCCCGCTACGTACAGAAACGAATTGCACTGCATTTTTTTCACTCTTGGAGCTTATGCCTGTTGCTCCGGCATATAATGTGTACATACGGTACCAAGTGCGCCAATTTAGCGCCACATTTCCCTCCAAATTTAGGGGAGCCGGTGGTCTCAATCCTGTCGACGTCATTTTAGCAATTGTTCGTGTACATCTGACACCATGTAAGATCCCATAGAAAGTCAAGACGTTGACGGCTGCAGTTCATGATACCAAGTGAGGTTTATTTGGTCTACTGTTTACCTTGTTAACTCCGCCACGTGACCCCTCGCTGGGTCCCGGCGTACCTCTGTACATACGTATACACAGTGTGTTACATACATTACAGTGGCCTAGACTCCCAGTGGGACAGCACTATAAAGCCACCATGAGTGTGCACTGTCACAAGCCGGTACCTGTCCTGATATGACCTTAGATGTTGCCAGGTTGAAAAGCTCCAACAACTAACCAACCGACAACCAACATTGTTAATGGTTTGAGTTTCTATTTGATTTACAGTCTATTGGCCCTGTCACATTACGACGTATCTCGCCAGCGCGCCGCCAATGCAGAAAATCACTTTTTTACGTCGAGATACGTCAAACTTTTCGGCGCAGGTGGAAAAGTTGGATGTATGCATACCGTATACACAGCGTATGGCCAACGTATGACCAACGTATGGTTAACATACCTCCCGGCAAAAAAATGCTCGAATTACACTCACGGTATGTTCACAGAACGCCAGTGAACGTTATATACGTTATTCGATTGCCAGAACTATGCGTCATATGTTACATACATCAAGACACGCTGGAGAAATGCTAAACGTACGTTAGACGTACATTAGGCATACGTTATCCATACATTGTCAGTACGCGGACTGTACGTTCCCACTGCCTTTAAAGTAGGTCAATGTAGTGCAACGCAGTGAACAACGTTTGACTAACATACGTCTAACGTACATCAACGTATGCCTAGTGCTTACATAACGTATGGCAGACGTAAAATCCACACGTTGTCGAACGTTGTCGTGGGTCGAATGTTTTGTGCATGCACAAAACTTTGCCGACCCCCTGCCGTGCGATGTCGTATCTCGACGAACGTCAACGTACATTGACCTACACCAACGCGTGCGTAATGCATACTGACGTATCCCGACGTAGTGGCAAAAAATCACATAGGTCGACGTACGTTGGCGCGAAGCGTCGTGATGTGACAGCACTATTAGTTCCGAAATTGTTGCGACGGATCAACAGAGCTAATACTAATAGTCATTGTCATGTTATTATACTACCTAGGATCCTTGATACCATCACCCTATCTACGCCTACCTCTCTAAATGCTGAGAGGTCAGTGTAGACTATTACACTATGAATTCCTGATGCAATCCCCCTATCCACGCCTACCTCTCTAAATGCTGAGTGGTCAGTGTAGACTATTACACTATGAATCCCTGATGCAATCCCCCTATCCACGCCTACCTCTCTAAATGCTGAGTGGTCAGTGTAGACTATTACACTATGAATCCCTGATGCAATCCCCCTATCCACGCCTACCTCTCTAAATGCTGAGTGGTCAGTGTAGACTATTACACTATGAATCCCTGATGCAATCCCCCTATCCACGCCTACCTCTCTAAATGCTGAGAGGGCAGTGTAGACTATTACACTATGAATCCCTAACGCAATCCCCCTATCCTCGCCTACCTCTCTAAATGCTGAGTGGTCAGTGTAGACTATTACACTATGAATCCCTGATGCAGTCACCCTATCCTCACCTACCTCTCTAAATGCTGAGAGGGCAGTGTAGACTATTCCACTATGAATCCCTAATGCAATCACCCAATCCACGCCTACCTCTCTAAATGCTGAGAGGTCAGTGTAGACTATTACACTATGAATCCCTGATGCAGTCACCCTATCCTCACCTACCTCTCTAAATGCTGAGTGGTCAGTGTAGACTATTACACTATGAATCCCTAACGCAATCACCCTATCCACGCCTACCTCTCTAAATGCTGAGAGGGCAGTGTAGACTATTACACTATGAATCCCTAATGCAGTCCCCCTATCCTCGCCTACCTCTCTAAATCCTGAGAGGGCAGTGTAGACTATTACATTATGAATCCCTGATGCAGTCCCCCTATCCTCGCCTACCTCTCTAAATCCTGAGAGGGCAGTGTAGACTATTACACTATGAATCCCTAATGCAATCCTCCTATCCATGCCTACCTCTCTAAATGCTGAGAGGTCAGTGTAGACTATTACACTATGAATCCCTGATGCAGTCCCCCTATCCTCGCCTACCTCTCTAAATCCTGAGAGGGCAGTGTAGACTAGTACACTATGAATCCCTGATGCAGTCACCCTATCCATGCCTACCTCTCTAAATGCTGAGAGGTCAGTGTAGACTATTACACTATGAATCCCTGATGCAATCACCCTATCCACGCCTACCTCTGTAAATGCTGAGAGGTCAGTGTAGACTATTACACTATGAATCCCTGATGCAATCACCCTATCCACGCCTACCTCTCTAAATGCTGAGAGGTCAGTGTAGACTATTACACTATGAATCCCTGATGCAGTCACCCTATCCTCACCTACCTCTCTAAATGCTGAGTGGTCAGTGTAGACTATTACACTATGAATCCCTAACGCAATCACCCTATCCATGCCTACCTCTCTAAATGCTGAGAGGGCAGTGTAGACTATTACACTATGAATCCCTAATGCAGTCACCCTATCCTCACCTACCTCTCTAAATGCTGAGAGGGCAGTGTAGACTATTACACTATGAATCCCTAATGCAATCCTCCTATCCATGCCTACCTCTCTAAATGCTGAGAGGGCAGTGTAGACTATTACATTATGAATCCCTGATGCAGTCCCCCTATCCTCGCCTACCTCTCTAAATCCTGAGAGGGCAGTGTAGACTATTACACTATGAATCCCTAATGCAATCCTCCTATCCATGCCTACCTCTCTAAATGCTGAGAGGGCAGTGTAGACTATTACATTATGAATCCCTGATGCAGTCCCCCTATCCTCGCCTACCTCTCTAAATCCTGAGAGGGCAGTGTAGACTATTACACTATGAATCCCTGATGCAGTCACCCTATCCATGCCTACCTCTCTAAATGCTGAGAGATCAGTGTAGACTATTACACTATGAATCCCTGATGCAGTCACCCTATCCTCACCTACCTCTCTAAATGCTGAGTGGTCAGTGTAGACTATTACACTATGAATCCCTGATGCAGTCACCCTATCCATGCCTACCTCTCTAAATGCTGAGAGGGCAGTGTAGACTATTACACTATGAATCCCTAACGCAATCCCCCTATCCACGCCTACCTCTCTAAATGCTGAGTGGTCAGTACACCCTATTTCAATATGAATCTGTGATGGATGCATGAGTTAAGCATCCTCCTGCTGAATGGCAGAGTCTGAACCCCATGGGGTTCGAAGCCCTGCAGACTCAAACCCAATCACTTAAAATTTGGCACAACTCGCTATCATGTCCTTGGAGATTACATCACTGAGTAAATGTACGACAACAAAAGAAAGGAAAGTTTGCTTTTTTAGGGTTTACGTCCTTGTAACATCTATGGTCATATCAGGACTGGTTCCGACTTGTGAGATTGCAAACTTATGCTGACTTTATAGTGCTGCCTCACCGGGAGATCAGACCGCTGACACCATGACTCCATATCCCACTCAATCACATTATCCTGATACAGAGTTCACCAGTCCTTGTCCTATCCTAGTAGTGCCAGGTGTGCGGCTAGGTAGCGACAAGAATCAATTTTGTATGGCATTGCGTTTGACTCGGCTGGGATTCGAATTTTCGACGTTCTGCATGGGAAGCCTTCACTCTATAGATTTGGGCTACTGCATCCGGTAATGAAAAGAAAAAGAAAGAAACGCGGGGGAAAGAAATGTTTTTTAAAATAATAAAAAAGGGAAGGAAAGGGAAAAGAAGAAAAGAAGAAGAAAAGATATGGGGGTAAAAAATGAAAAATCTTTTTTTTTTTAAAGCCATCACCTCTGCCAATTTGGATTTGCACCACTGTGTATAACTTATAGGGTCATCAACGGCCAGTTGCTCTCATACCATGACTTGGTGTTAGGAGGTTAAAAAAAACTTAGTTTTGTAAAAGTGTAGGCTCAGGGTTTCAATTTACCAACTGTCTAATTGTGAAAACAAGTCTATTCAGACTTGGTCATAATGCTTGCATTGCATTTGATTCGCGGCGAAGGAAGACCGCCCTCCCCCCCCCCCCCCCCCCCTCTTCCTCCTCCGAACAATATTGTTACTTGACATTTCCTATTTACCTTCCTACTTAACATTTAGACATTAGCATTTTATACTTGTGAAAAATAAAATGTTTATTTCCCACACCTGCCTCCTAGTTCCTTCCTTCGTCGCGTATCATCCATGATAGGCAGTATAAATCTTTTTTTTTAAACAAAAAAGAACGTCGGACTAACATGTGCAAGAATAGCGCTCAGGATCACATCGCCTACAAACCTGGTTTTGCGACTACTTCTGGATCCCAGGATGAGCTGCTTGTCGTAATGCGCTTCAGCGTCTGCTCTGTTCTTGTAGACGCTGCCCCTGACGATGACGTAGCGGTAGTCGAGGTTGTCTACGTGATCATCTTTATTGAAACGGTCCTTGTCCCAGACCTGAACCTTGAGCCGAACACTGCGCTGCAAACAAAAGGTCAGCTGTTTGTTTGTTTGTTTGTTTGTTTGTTTGTTTGTCTGTTTGTTGGAAATTTCAAGGATTGATTGATTAGTGGTTGCTTTACGCCGTGTCGGCAGCATAGGCCATATTCTCGGCGAGGGACATTTACATCTTAGTAGAGATGTAAGGGTTTTTCTCTGACATTACGTGAGAAAGAAATGGAAACAAAATATGGAAAAAGAACGCCCCCCCCCCCCCCAGAAAAAAGGTTTTGTTCACTCAAATTTGAAAGGAAAATGGGAAAAAGAAAATAGCTGGGGATATACATATGTTTATATATATATATATATATATATATATATATATATATATATATATATATATCAAGAACAAACATATGGGTCATTATTTAATTAGCTGTGACTGCCCTCATGGAAAGATCTCCGTGATTTCGAGGAATTCCACCATTGTTGATGGGTTATTCTCCAAAACTGGGCACCACATATTTGGTCTCAATGTTATGATGCTGATAACTAAGTCTTTCTTTTATTGATAGCAACTCAAATAATTGTTGTAGTCTCTGTCTATTAGGTATGGCAGCAATTCTACATGTATTGAATCTATCCCACAAAATATATCAAAATTATACTTGTATGATTTTGTGCTAGAGTGAAAATGGCGACTTCATAGTGCTGTCCCACTGGGAGACCAGGCTGCTATCACCATGACCTGATATCCCACTCAGTCACATTATCCTGACACTGAGCCAACAAGTCCTTGCCCTATCCTAATAATGCCAAGCGCCAGGCTAGGAAGTGAGAAGTATAAATGTTTAAGTCATTGGTTTGACTTGGTCAGGGTTCGAAGGTGTAGGCGTGAGTAGGACAGAGCCTGTCATGCTTGGTCACTCATACCTGACACAGCGCCCCACCGCTACAACTGGAGCAACAGGCGGGGGGAGGTGGGGGGGGGGGGGGACATTGTTATTGTGTTACTACCCCCATCTCGGCCTACTGTGTCCCTATTCCAGTCCATGCGCGTAATAATAGTAATATTCACTCCTCCACCTATACACCATTAGTAAAGGCCCTGTCACATACACATTACTGGACGTAGTTGAACGTAGGGGAGGCTAATGGGTAGTAATGTAGTTGAATGTAGTTGAACGTGGTTGAATGTGGTTGAACGTGGTGAATGTAGTCGAACGTAGTCGAACGTAGTCAAACATAGTTCAACGTAGTTGAATGTAGTTGAACGTAGTTGACCATAGTTGAGCGTAGTTGAACGTAGTTGAACGTAGTTGAATGTAGTTGAACGTAGTTGAAAGTAGTTGAACGTAGTTGAAGGTATTGGCATCCATACTTCTTCGGTATGTTTAACTACTTTCATCTACGTTCATCTACGTTCAACTACGTTCAACTATGTTCAACTACCTTCAACTATGTTCAACTATGTTAGCCTCCACTTCGTTCAACTAAGTCCACTAACGTGTATGTGACCGGGCCTTGAGAGGGAGAGGTAGGTGAGCGGGGATAAATTAATAGAGATTGGATTAAAAGCAAGGAGCAAGGGAGAAGTGTAGAGTTTTCTTGGAAACTGGGTATAGTAGGCAATTAATCACTACATAATATTATATACAAGACCATTGGTGAGTTAGTGTGTTGTCTCGTAGTAGCTGGCCGTTAAAGTGGGTGGGGTTTTTTTTTTGGGGGGGGGGGGTTCTTGAAGATTTATACTGCCTTTCATGGCTAAGTCTAAATAGACTTGTTTTCACCATTACACAGTCAGTCAATAGAAAGCTCGAGCCTACACTTTTACTGACCCATGGTGTTTTTTTTGCACTTTTAAACTCCCACACCACGTAGACATGGTATGAGAGCAACTGGCCTTTGATGATGTTGTAAGTTAATTATGCACAGTGGTGGCACTCCAAATTGGCAGAGGTGATGGCATGGGGAATTGCTATTTAGCGTTAATTTGTACATGTGGATCCATTCTCACCTCCGTGTTGGGGACCGTGACCTGGATTGGGTTGCCTACTCCATTCAGGTCGTGGTCAAATATGATTGTGTCCTGATTCTCGAATACAGCTGTCGTCCAAGTACCATGCGCACACGTTCCTGATTTGTCCTCTGTGAGATCATTTCTGAAATAAGTCAAACTTCCTGTATAGCACAACTAAAATATGTATGCCACAACTAATCTGTTATGGGAATATAAACAAGGACAGTACAACACCTCAGTTCCCATCTCTGTATGTATGATATTATCTTACTGTCTACTACCGCAGGGGTTAGTTACTAGTTCGGCCACACCGGCGCCACCTGTGAGTGGCTCCTGGCCACGCTGAAGCCAGCTGTGTCTGGTCACTACCGCATCCATACCAGCGCTGACGGTCTGATTTTTAATATACATATATATTAATGTATATATATTAATATATATATTACTATATATATTAATACATATATATTAAAGTTGCATAGTCCGATGAAATATGAAATTTTCTAAACTAAAACAATTATCTAGATTTGATTTTTACATAATTAACTTAGAATAGTTAGATACTGATGTACTTATTGAACATTTGATTCTGCATAGAAGGGAATACTGAGTCAATTTAATAGAACCTGTTCCCATAGAGGTCTATGGTGTCAGAGTTTTGGCAAGCTTGGAAAAACTAATTTTCCTTGTCTGCACTTCAAATATCTCAAATGTTTATCATTTAAAATAAAAGTAACTTTAAACTAATGTAAAGTAGATACTAGTGATTGATCTAATATATTTATCTCAGAAAAAATACAGAAAATCAAAACCGTCGGACTATGCGGACTATGCAACTATATATATATAGTAAATCCTCTCTAACCTCATTGGTTTGACTCGACCGGGAATCGAACTCCTGACCCTCCGCACCCGAGGCCCGCGCTCTACCGATTAAGCCTTGAGAAAACTGGTTGCAAAGTCCTCTGCGGTGCCCCCAATGACCCTATCAGTTAAAGGGGCTGTCACATTAGGGTTTTTTGCGGGAGCGTATGGCGGCGTAAGCGCGTTACGTCATATACGTCGGCATACGCCGTATACGCTACTCATACGCTACGCATACGCTACTCATACGCTACTCATACGCTGCCAGATGCCGCCAGATGCCGGCGTATGTGAAGCGTATGAGGCATACGCCGCCATACGCTTTCATAAATCCGTCCGTCCAAATTTTTTTGTGCATGCTCAAAAAAACCCGACCTATGAGGGCGTATGGCCCATACTGTCAAAAAATGTCACAGCACGCTCCCATACGCTCCCATACGCTCCTCATACGCTCCTCGTACGCTCCTCGTAGGTTCCACATACGCTCAAAACCACCCGAAAGGTCACCAAATGTCATCATAGGCCGGCACGCGCAGGACCTACGTAGGTTTTCAATACGCTCCCGCCATACGCCGTAATGTGACAGGGCCTTAAGGGATTGATGATGATTATGACATATTCTATGTAAATCCATACACTTTTTAGGGCTGTGTCATCTGTGTTCTCCATCACTTCCACTACCATTTATTAGGTGGAAATATAAATGAACAGCTACTATCCTTACCCATCCTTCTTGTCCACGCAGATAATAAATATATGGTCGCATTGATTTGTGCCAAACCCATCACAATGGTCGTTATCAAATGTCCGTGATGCCGAGTTCTTGAATGAAATGAATTTGAAAGAGACGATGACGTCAGCCAAGCAGCTGCCATATATCTGAAATGTAAAATAATGTGCTTGTATTATATCAATTTTGGTAATGCATTTTAAAGAATGAAAAGTAAACGTAATTTTTTTCGTCGCATCTGATTGGCTGATATTGTGTGGGTATAGTTTGTCATTCCAGCCGTGCGGTGCATTGTGGGATGCATGGAAGAAAAACAAACCAGCGCGAAGCACATGGCACATGTAAATACACTGGGTGTAGCTATGAAATTAGATAAAAGATTCACCCGTACTTATAGTAGAGGGGTGAACCCTAGCATAGTCTAAATACAAGCGGAAATAGTTTTAGTATGGAACAGGAACTAGAAACTGGTTCCAGGATCAAATGGCTAAATATATCGGCACAGAGTTGGTGAAATGGGAGAGAATGCAAAAAGACAAGATGGTGGCGATAAAACGCCGTTGGTTTTATTTTTTGAATTCCTTAAACTACATGTTTTATTATATATTTCAAATCAAAAGTAACGGGTAGATATGGAGATTTATGTGAAGAATATATTTTGCTTCTTAAATTAAGAATTTACCAGCTCAATTAATTTCCCTGCCATGTCGAAATGAATCGCCCATTTTTCTAATATGTTGGTTTTCACCCCTGTACTGGATGTACGGGGTGAATCCTTTATCTATTATGAATTTTGCTAGTTTCAGCTGATCTCAGCTCTTGTTTGAAACATGGGGAATTTGGCACGCGGGGCGGACGGCATTCTGTCACTAAGGATGCACAAGGCGCCCCCTGTAGTGTTAGAAATAACGATTAATGGCCGCCGATCGACGCGCCACCTAGCCTTAAAAACATTCAAACTTTATGACAAATAACGAAGACGTTATCACTTTGCCCTTACCTTTCAAATCGATAACACATACTTCTTCAGGCTGCTTAATTTGCTATCCCACCCCAGCTTTTAAGACTAGATTTCCAACTCCATTTGTATACAAACATATTATAACAAACTTCCCCCGCGCCTACGATTCTACTAGTATTTCCAACTCCACTAATTTAACTTGTTTACATATATATGATTGACAAACTTCCCCCACACCCATTATTCTACTACTATTTCCAATTCGACTAATTAAACTTGTATCCTGACATATGATTGACAAACTACCCCAACACCTATCATTCTACTAATATTTCCAATTCCACCAATTAATCTTGTATTCAGACATGATTGACAAACTTCTTCTGCTCCTACGATTCTACTAATATTTCCAACTCCGTTAAACTCAGCTCGGTTAAACCAAACGATCGGTTAATCCAAACTTCTTCCAGCGGCCAGACAAAATACTACCATTTATCACATAACAAAGTTGGTTAAACCAAAGTCGGTTAATCCAAAGTATCAGTTAATCCAAACAAAATTGTCGACCCCAGGCCACTTCCGGTACAGTTAAACCAAACTTTAATGTTGTTTTAAGGTCATCTGAGACTTTTTTATATGATAAATGGTAGTATTTTGCCAGGTCGCCGAAAAAAGTTTGGATTAACCGATCGTTTGATTTAACCGAGGTTGGTTTAATGGGGTTAAACTGTATATACATAAAAAAAATTAAAAATCATACTGTCCACATACATTGTACATTCATAATGCACCCCTGTTTTTGCAAAGGCCAAGTCAAAGTCAAAGCTCGGTTAAACCAATGATCGGTTAATCCAAACAAATTTCTAGGGTCACTTTAAGTTTGGTTAAACGGAGTTATACTGTATACAGACAAATGATGGACAAACTTCCCCCACTCCCATCATTCTACTAATATTTCCAATTCTACTAATTAAAATTGTGTGCAGGCATATGATTGACAGACTTGTGACAATTTATATGGTTTTTGTCATTTTTAATGGCCGATATCACTAATAATAATGAGGTGGGTACTTTGAGGATGCAGGTATGCAGGTATTGCAATACCTCAGGGAGTTTGACGCCCCTGCCATGCAGAGTTGTAAACCACTGCCTTGTGGTACAGGTTCTTGACAGAACCGAAGGCTAAGGGAGCAAACCCTGAACAGAAAACCATGTCACTGTGGCAGCATTAAGGGCGGTTGATGTATGGAACTCCCAACATCTCCCGACCAGCCACTGCAGGGACAAATAGTTTTGCGCCTGTCTGGACATGTTCTTGCCGGTGTGAAACCTCTATTTGCTCCCCGAGAGAGTGCCGCTGGTAACTTGCAAAAGCCAGCAGCACAACAAAACTTTTGCAGGCAGCTTTCATGAAATGTACCATCAAGAGAAACCTGAAGCTGAGAGACATTAAGACCGACTCATGGACATCACTCTCACAGCAGAGAGCTAAATGGAGAGCGGCAGTCAAGTAATGAAAGCAGCCTTTGTCGCAACGCGATCGACAGCATGATGATGATGATGATGACTTTGAGGAAAGATAGACTTGAAATATGCATAGCAGTAAATATGTTTTGAAATAATCATCAGATTTTAATCAACTTTGAGTCTGTTTTCTTCTCCTGGTACAAGCTGTCAAAATGCATTAAAATATAGTACTTTCCATTGAGTTTCCATTGATTTGTAAAAAATGAGTTTGGATACCTACTACCAACTCATAAATACCCCCGAATCCAAGAAGCATAACCAACTTCCTGGTTGCAGCCTTGTCGCTATGCACTGTCGCAAACCGGTACCCATTCTAATATAGTATAATATATATAAACCACTAGGCCATAAGGTTAGACAAAGCAGAGTTGGGCTGAGTTCTTTATTAGTTCTCTGGCTGGGACTAATATGCCCTACCAAAAACAAAAATGCGAGCAAAGTGACAGTGGTTTGAATCGTTTCCGCACCAAACATTTGGCGCCCCAATCACGCGCATATAACGGGGTGGGTGCGTGAATCCCGAATACACGCAAATAATCGTACAATGAATATGATATCAATATTGGAATTGCTCCGTTCCTTTATATTATTATAATACATTATAATACACATATATATCTACATGTATAATATATGCATATATGACTTCGATCACAGACTCACTTATTACGTTGGATGCAAATCTAGATATCAGAATAGTGTAGTAGTTTGCAGTGACCTCTCAGGCAAGGACTCACATAGACAGGTAAGATGGATAGGCTTGTGACATCAGGGAGCCTAGGTAGTGTAATGGTTAGCATATTGGCCCCGAAATGGCAATAAGTGTGGGTACGAATCCTCCTCTAGGTGCAATATTTCCCATTTTCATCACCTCCCATGACACTGTTTTCCATTACCAGGATTGTGTACAAGCTACACGCTGTATGGTTGTTGAACCTACCCTGTGTATGTGTACATGTAAGTGCATTACCTTTATATATGTAACTGTAAACATTGAAATGACTTATGGACGCAAACCATTTAAAAGACTTGATATTCCAAAGGGTCGAGTATAGTAAGTAGTCTGCACTGACCTCTCACGAAAGGGAGCCACAGAGACAGAGGTAGGTGTGACATCAGGGAGCCTAGGTGGTGTAATAGTTAGTACTCTAGCACCGGAATGCCAAGAAGTGTATGGTTAAATCCTGCTCTAGTCCCAATATTTCCCATTTTCATCACCCCCCCCCCGCCCTAATTCTCTAACCTGGAGTGTGATCACTGCAATGGCTGCGGCATAGGTCGGTGTGCTGACCATCCTGCTTGTTGTTGGTCCTTAGCTGCGTGTTCAGCATTTAACTTGTGGGGAAGAAAGACACACAACCTCTCAGGGGACTGTTCAGCTATAGTCTAGTCTAGTAGCTACGTCTCTTCTCAGCTTGTAGGGAGGGCTGCGTGACTCACATTTAGGCCACGGTCTACTAAGCTTCCCACAAGGAGTGTTTCGTGAATGACGTCACGCTGGTATGAATGTCGTTTGTCTGTCATGGTGGTGTTGCTGTTTTTAAAAAAAAAGTTAAAAACAGGACTTTTCACATGCATCAAAGTCGAATGGCAAGCCTGAAATCTAATTTGAATTTCTGGCTTGTGAAGGAGCTCTCTGGAAATGTAGGGTGAGACAAACAAGGATTCCTTCAGGAATCATTGTAGTGAATATTGGCATTGTAGTGAATAGTGGCAGAAATGCATGTGCATGCGCATTGTGAAAAGCCCTGTTTTAAACTGGATCCTTTTTAAACTGCAACACCTGGTTTTTGAAAGAAATGAATTTGAAAAAGACGGTGACGTCACCCAAGCAGCTGCGATATATCTGAAATGGAAAATATTGTCTTTGTATTATAATCTATTGCGTGAATGCATTTGAAAGTATGATGCCATCACTGAAAATTAAATGCTTCTTGTACCTGACTGGCTGATATTCTGTACACACCACTCATATTACTGTAGTAGTCTGCACTGACATCTCAGGTAAGGAGCCACATAGACAGGTAGGCATAGGTAGGGTGATGACATTTGGGATCCTAGGTAGTGTAATGGTTAGCACACTTGCCCTGGAATGTAAGAAGTGTGGGTTAAAATCATGTTATGTATACAGTGTAACCCCGTTAAACCAAGCTCAGTTAAACCAAACGATCGGTTAATCCTAACTTTTTTCGGCCGCCCAGCAAAATACTACCATTTATCATATATAAAAGTTGGTTAAACCAAAGTCGGTTAATCCAAATTATTGGTTTATCCAAACAACATTTTGGGACCTCAGGCCACTTCCGGTACAGTTAAACCAAACTTTCATGTGGTTATGAGGTCATCTGAGACCCCACCAACTTTTTTATATGGTAAATGGTAGTATTTGCCAGGCTGCCGAAAAAGGTTTGGATTAATCGATCGTTTGGTTTCATTGAGCTTGGTTTAACGAGGTTATACTGTATATACATAAAAAAACAATAACTAAAGTGTCCACATACATTGTATATTACATTCATAATGCACCAACGTTTTTGCCAAAGCCAAGTCTAAGTCAAAGCCAAAGCTTGGTTAAACCAATAATCGGTTAACCCAAACAAATTTCTAGGGTGCCTTCAAGTTTGGTTTAACGGGGTTATACTGTGTTTGTTTGTTGGAGTTTTACATCCTGGCAACAACTAAAGTCATATCAGGATGGGCACCGACTTGTGACAGTGCGCACTCACGGCGACTTTTATAGTGCTGCCTCACTGGGAGACGTGGCCACTACCATGACCCGATATCTCACACAGTCACATTGTCCTGATACTGTGCTAACCAGTCCTTGTCCTATCCTAGTAATGCCGAGTGCCAGGCTAGGAAGCGACAAGTATCAATTTTATAAGTAGAGTAAAACCTCCCTAACCAACCACCTCCACAGATCGACCACTCCCGTATATCGATCGCTTTATTTGGGTCCTAACAATACCATTGTAGTAGTCTGCACTGATCTCTCAGGCAAGTAACCACATAGACAGGTATGTGTGGGTAGTGTGGTGATATCAGGGAGCCTAGGTGGTGTAATGGTTAGCACACTGGCCCACAATGCAAAGAGATGTGGGTTCGAGTCCCACTCTAGGCACAATATTTCCCATTTTCATCACCACCAATGACACTGGTTGCTGTGACCATGATCCTGTACAAGCTATGTGCTGTATAGTTGTTGAACCTACCCTGTGTATGTATGCGTTAGTGCATTGCCTGTATGTATGTAATTGTAAGCATTAAAAGACTTACAATTCCAGGGGGATGAGAGTAGTAGTCTGCACTGACCTCTCAGGCAAGTAACCACATAGACAGGTAGGCGTGGGTAGTGTGGTGATATTAGGGAGCCTAGGTGGTGTAATGCTTAGCACACTGGCCCGTCCTGCTCTAGGCAAAATATTTCCCATTTTCATTACACCCACGACACCATTATAACCATATTCTAACTCCCTAAACCGACCACCTCCCTAAATGGACCACTTAAAGTCGGTGCCATGGTCGGTCGATTTAGAGAGGTTTTAATGTATATTATATGCATTATTGCTTGTCCAAGAAATGCACTATATATGTTATGCATATAAATACAACATTTCACAACATCATTAATAATAGCTAACTTTGGAGATATTTAAGATTTGACTCGACCGGGATTCGAACCCCGATCTCCCGCACGCGAAGCTTGCGCTCTACCGATTACGCCCATGAATATTATGTCACGAATGACAGTGTTAAGCGTCCGTGGTTAGGGAAGCTGCCTGTGGTGGCGCCAGTGGTCTTGTGGGAGAGAGGTAATCTGCACCAAATGATACAAGGAATAGTGGTAAATAGAATAGTAATAGTAATACCTGCCTTTATACTGGCATAATGCTAATACATCATGTATATATATATATATATATATATATATATATATATATATATATATATATACATGATGAGGTTGTTTTTTTTACCGTAGGGCAGTGGCCCAGCCAGATGTCATTTGATGTGATGATTCTTTCAATATGTCCGGTGTACCATATTGTATATTACATTGATTATTGACTAAATACTACTGATGATGATTGTTCATCTAGAGATCATGTTATGCTATTGTGTCATGCATTATCAAGACTGTTGAGAATAAATGATGTCGCCCTTATGTATAACATTACATTCGACTTCCAGCCTCCTTCGTTACATGTATATATATATATATATATATATATATATATATATATATATATATATGTATGAATATATATATATATAGGATATGTGTGTGAATATATATAATATATATATAGATATATATATATATATATATATTCATACCCATCTATCTATACAGAAGGGCTTGTCTTCAGCGACCCCTCTCATCGGCCGACTCCTGCCTTGTGCGGACAAGTTTTCAATGAAGGAAATGCTTCTGGTTCATTTGATTGCCCATCCAATGAGAGGACACCTGCTCTGTCAGGACAACATTGGTATGGATGTAAACTTATCGGTTGAGCATGGGGGGTCTACTGTAGTGAACTGGGCAGTTGGTGGGACAATCAAACTCAACCTTTATATTTACAACTACAATAGGTCTCTTCTGAGTGAGTTCCTACGCTCACCGCAAACACGCCGACACCATCGGCTTCAGTAGTAATGGGTCCTATTAAAGCTGAACAGTTGAATAGTCCGATGGGTTTGATTTTCTGTATTTTTTCTGAGATAAATATATTAGATCGATCAATAGTATCTACTTTACATTAGTTTGAAGTTACTTTTATTTTAAATGGTAAACCTTTTAGCTATTTTGAGTGCAAACATGGAAAATTAGTTTTGGCAAGCTTGCTAAAACTCTGACACCATAGACTTCTGCAGTAACAGGTTCTGTTAAATTGACTCAGTGTTACAGTGTTACGATGTTCTAAATACGGTATGGCAGCCATCCAGTGACTGCTGTATAATGGCCTCGCAGTACATTTTATATATGCACTAGTATATATACGTTGTGTATATATGATATATACAAGGTATATATAAACACACACCCCTCCTATATATGATGTCGTTTACAAAAATAGCCTGAACTGAGACAAGTAACTTTATGTGAACTCTGTGGTCTAGTGGTTAGGGTGTTGCACTTATAATGTGGACTTGTGGGTTCAACCCCCCCCCCCCCCCACCCTTGGTTCACCTCCTTTTACTTTCAACAACAAAATTTTGCAATGTAATTGTACTAACATGAAGTTTACCTTAAAGCAAATATATTTCCTGTATGAACTACTCTAACAAAAATAAAATAGCTAAGTTTTACTCTCCCTTTCTCTCCACTCACTCAACCATTTCCAAAATGGCAGCTGGAATCCCAGCCTCAGACCCCCCCCCCCCCATAGCTCCCCTGACCTCACCACTCTCACTGACCCAGTTTAGGTGCTGTGAGTGGAATACTCTCCCCACACATATTTGGTTCTTTAAACATTACAAAAACTAAGCAAAGTTGTGATTGGAGAGCATTTGTCGGAGTATGGTTCCCGTCGCAACGAGCTATAACGGGCCCATTTAGCACGCCATTGGTATATAGGTTGGCAGCCATATGGCCCATTCATGTCGTACTGTACAATATGACCATCAGTGCTTGAAAATCAGAAAGTGTGGAGCAGTGGAAAATGGGTCAACGTCAGGGGCGTAGCTAGGCGTACGCGCATACGGAAAAACGTCCACATCGTTTTGTCAACAACAACAAAAAACTAAAAAATAATAAAGAGAGAGAGAGAGAGAGAGGAGGCATGTAGTAGTCCAGAGTGTTGAAAACTCAAGTCTAAAATGTGTAAAATCCGCCAGCTTAAGCTTAAGCGGCCCCCTAAACCCCGTGCCGAAATTAGGAGTAGGCCTACACATCATTAAAGGTCTAGCTACGCCCCTGAACGTTATGTGTATCTATATAGATCAATAGAAGGCCAGATGACAAGGTAGATAGAGTGACAGTAGTGAATAGAGCACCTTCATAACTATATAAAAGATTCACCCCGTACTGACAGTACAGGGGTGAAAACCAACCCATTAGAAAAGCTGGCAAAGAATTTTGACCAGCTGGGGAAATTAATTGAGTGAATAATGTCCTAATTTAAGAAGCAAAATATATTCTTTGTATATGTTTTTATATTTACCCGCTACCTTTAAGTTGAAAAATATAATAAAACATCTAGTTTAATAAGATTTTAAACTGAAATCGACGGCGTTCTATGGCTGCCATCTTGTCTTTTTGCATTCTCTCCCATTTCACCAAATCTGTGCCAATATATGTAGCCATTTGATCCTGGAACCACAGTTTCTAGTTCCTGTCCCATACTAAAGCTATTTTCGCCCATATTTACACTACGTTGTCATTCACCCGTGTACTACAAGTACAGGGTGAATCTTTTATCTACTTTATAACATGCAATGAGATAATTGGTTAGTACTCTCACATTACTGGTTGATTGACAATAGTTTAATGCCATGATGGCAACAAGGGTCACATTCGCAGTGAAAAGCTTGTGGTATCTATTCTGTCAGTCTTGTCAATCACATTCACATGCCTACCTTGAAATTTACATGAAACTGCAAAATGGTCAGATGATGGCAAAAACCATTTATGATTTTCAAGTCTTGTCTCAGCTGACAGCAAAATTGAACTCACACAAATTAAAATAGCCAAAAGTACAACAGCTGAGATAGCCCAGTTGTGTTAAAGAACTCAAAGATTTGCTTATGCTTTCATTGGTAAAGAGGTCTCACATGATATTTATATTAAAACAGTGTTGATGCAAGGCCATGAAATCTGTGCATTCCAGCAGAATGTGTTTGAATGTTAAGCCGTGTTCACACCCACAACTTTAGGCCAAACTAGATAAGGCGAACTAGATGAGGCGAACTAGGCGTGAAAGTGAGTCGTGTCCACACTTGCAGTACTTGGGTCGGTTTAAGGCGGAAATCGATATCTGCGCATGAGCGAGTCCATACTAACCAGCGCCAGTTTCAGTTAGTCGACATCGCCACGAGAGAGTGTGGGTTCGACCTAGATCTGTATTGACTGAATCGTATTGTTTTGGAACGATCAAAACTTCTGCTGGGCAGTGAAACCCTAAAAATAAATCATGAAAAAAATATCTGTGCATAGCTAGCTCTATCATAGACCAAATTATATAATATGCGCTTTTGATCGACCGGAAAATCAACAAACTCAGGTCTCGACTGTGCATGCGTGTGATGTGCTTAAGCCACCTCAAAGTAAACCGCTACCGTCCACACAGGCAAGATGGGCCGACTTAAGCTAGTTCGCTTCATCTAGACCATCTCGCGATGTGGTGTACTTTAGGCGAACTAGATGAATCGACTTAGCCCTAATTCGCTTCAGCGTCGCGTCCACACGGCCAATGTGAGTCGAACTAGATAAGGCGAACTAGTTGAGGCGACTTAACGCCCCTGTGTGAACACTGCTTTAGTGGGCCCTGAGTAAAAATGCATGACTCAGCAAAGAGTGTTCAATGCGGCTTCGCCTAAGGACCACTTGGTCCCACCAACATCCAGCATGATGTTGTACTCACCAGTTAAGCCGATCTTAATTTTTGAGTAAAATCAAATTATAATTCGATTGCTTAATTTTTTTACCCTGATTGCACCCTCAGCAATAAGATAATTACTTTGCACCCTGCGAGTATTAACCAATTATCAGCTGGGTTTTTTTTGGTTTGTTTATTGGAGTTTTACATCCTAGCAACATATATGGTCATATCAGGATAGGTACCGACTTGTGACAGTGCACACTCATGGCGGTTTTATAGTGCTGCCCCACTGCAAGATCAGGCTGCCAGCACCATGACGTGATATCGCACTCAGTTACATTATCCTGATACTGAGCTAACCAGTCATTACCCTATCCTAGTCATAATGAGTGCCAGGCTAGGTAATGACAAGTATGCATTTTGTAAGTCATCGGCTTGACTCAGCCAGGATTTGAACCCCCTTAAAAATATACGGTCTTTCATTTGTGATAGACGAGCTTGGAATCATATTAATATCCCGGGCGTCGGAGTTTGGGATTATTATTATGTAATAGTGATGCAATGTGTGCCCACTCACTGTGTGACATAAATAACTATGTGGAAATGTTATGGCATGCATTGACCGGGATTGCGGTATGATGTCCAGATATGATGATGCGCCCAGATAGCACACAGCCGTCGGCCCGACGTCGGCTATTGGTCGCACCGTCGCCACTGACTTTCGACCGTCGGACCAGCGTCGGGCCGACGGTGGTGTTCCGACGTTGGCTTTCAATCCCGAGCCACCGTCGAGCCACCATCGGGCCGACGTTGGCTTTCAATCCCGAGCCACCGTCGAGCCGATGGTGGTGTTCCGACGTCGGGTTTCAATCCCTTTCCACCGTCGAGCCACCGTCGAGCCGACGGTGGTGGTTCGCCACTGGTTTCCACATTTACAAATAACTCCAGAAATCGAAGTAAGTTTATGGAATTATTTTACAGGATTGTTTGTTAATATGTTTAGATTATTTTGTAAAAGTTTTGTAATTTATTACGAAGTATTAATGGAGCCACCGTCGATCCACCGTCGGGCCGACGGTGGTGGGCCGCCGCTAGTTTTCACCCATTTTGTTCATTTGAGCCACCGTCGAGCCACCGCCGGGCCGACGGTGTCGATCCGCGCATGCGCAGTTCGTTAAATATGGTTTCCGGCTCGAGTCGCCAGCAGAACACGTGCGATCATTGGGCAGCGTTCTTTTTTAACAAATAACGCCAGAAATCGGAGGAATTTCAAGGAATTATTTAACGGGTTTGTTTATTAATATGTTTAGATTATTTTGTAAAAGTTTTGTAATTTATTACGATGTATTAATGGAATTATTCGTGTTAATACGATTTGAACTACCCGGTACGGAATGTTGACGAAGGACCGCCATCTTGGTTTTTCCGAGAAGACACTGTCACTATAGTGTCAATACGTACAGGTGCAAAATATTAGTTTTATTCAAAATTAATAGATATCAAGAACCCTAACCTTATAAATTTAATATAATCTTTTTGGTAACTATGTTGTCTATATGTGTTCCAAGCGATTTGTTTCTATGTGGAGTGGTTGTAGAGATATTTTACTTTTTCTGTATTTAGGTATAACTATATAGACTATATTAAATTTATATTTATTTTTATAAGGTTAGGGTTCTCGATTTCTATTAATTTTGAATAAAACTAATATTTTTGCACCTGTACGTATTGACACTAGAGTGACAGTGTCTTCTCGGGAAAAAAAACAAGTTGTCCTTCGGGCCGACGGCGTTTGTCGCCTTCGGGCGGATGGCGTTTGTCGCCGTTGGGGCGACGGCGGCAGCCGCCGTCGAGTCGACGGTGGGAGGTTGGACAAAACAACGTCGGCCCGACGGCGTTTGTCGCCGTCGGGGCGACGTTGTTTTGTCGCCGTCGGCTCGTCGGCGGTTTCCGCCGTCGGGGCGACGGCGGCAGACTCGGCGGGAGGTTGGACAAAACAATGTCGGCCCGACGGCGGTTTCCACCGTCGGGCCGCCGGCTGTGTGCTATCTGGGCGGTTATTAATTACAGAAATGTTCCCTCCATGCACCAGGAAGCGTGCAAACGGAGTGGGAACACGTATTAATGTTTATTGTAACTGTATAATGACTACTTGTTACCACAGGACCACTGGGTAAGCACACCCATCCATTCTGCATATACTATGGACACCACCTGCACTGGGGTTGAGTGACAGGTGCCCTTCTTGGGTGCCACCCCTCCCAGGCTGCAGAGGTGTCTGATTGGCTGGCTGTGTGAGCATAGTCACCTTTTACTCCTTGCACTTGCTATGCAGACACACTCACTCTAGAGATACCAAAAGAAGCAGTTCACCACTGAGCTCATTATATTGCATGTGTGCATACATGTTTATGACAATATTTTTTTGTATTTCTATTAATTTTGAATAAAATCGAAGTTTTGCCTTACACGTATCGGCAAACTCAATGCTCGTATGCCTTTCCTTTGGTCTCCACGCCGTTTTCAGCGCATGCCCAGTCGGAATGGTGATCTCGCCTATTCTCGATGTCGGACATCCGGGCACTTTTGGGGTTCACGGCGTGCGAAGGGTAAAACAAATGCTACTCCCATAGAAACAACATTAGAACTACCCTATCTATCACAGTGCTTTTTGGTGCTTTGAAAGCAAATTTCTCTTGTTTCTATTAAATATTTCAGATCTTTCTCTATAATTTCATGTTCAGCTTTTTTTTTATCAGCCAATTGGAAGTTCTTGAATGTATTTGGCGAAAATAGTTTTTGAGGCCATGATCTGGTAAGGCTAACACTGGCAGTGACACTCAGAATATCCCAACTTTCACTATTATCTCTGTTTTTAATACTTTCAGAGAAAATTGCTCTTAGGTTAAATTAAATACCTCAGATCTTCCTCTTCAATCGCGCATTGAGATATTTTTAATCGATTCGATGAAAGTTTTTAAATTTATTTTGCAAAAATAAATGCTCCCCATAGACATAGCATTGCCGCAGCACACATCACGCCGTATTTTACCCTTCGCGGGCTAGTTTCCGGGGTTGTGACGTCATGCCGACATCGAGAATTACGAATTCGTCTATAGAAGTTAGTGTCGAGTTAGCGAACTGTGCGTACACCAGTTTGTTTTCGGAAGCACGTGGATTTTCTCAGACACACGCACTGTCAACATGGGCAAAGCGAAAAAGACCAAGATGGGAACAGATAAGGGTGTAAGACATGCACCGCTTGCTGAACATATATTGGAAGATACATCAGTACGTGCACCTGGCAGAAGCAAGGCTCGGAATAGGAAAGACGAGGATGAAGAGGTGAATGTTTTGTTAAATTCTCCTATTATCGCCCAATATCGAAGATGATATGGGCGGCAGTTTAAAGGGCCAGTAATGCAGTATAATATGAGTATTATAGTTAGACTTAAGGCCCTGTCACACTAAGACATATGGCGCCGGCGTGTGCGTAACGTGTTGAAATAAATTTCAAATCAAAATAGGTCGGCATATGCCCAACTTTTCGCGCTGCGAGGGATAAAAATGGGCATACACACAACATAAGTAACATATGCAGAACATATCTCTGACCTATTGATAGGTACCCCAGTAAAATTTTCAAATTATTCCAAACATTCAAATTATAATTTCATTGGAAGCTCCAATGAATCAAAAGCAATATGCTTTTTGAATTTTTAAGATATTCCAAAAATTGAATGAGATATGTGCATTTGAAGTTAAGATTTTTTGTATTAGCTAATGCACTAGAGAAGTGCCTTATTTAGGGCTGTTAAATAGACTAATTATAACAACATTTCCTTGTAGTTTCTTTATTAATGATCCTATCCTGATCAAACTTCACACCAAGGTTCTTCTTCGTATACCAAATCACCCCAGCTTATCAAAACTAATATAAAAAAAAGTAGATCACAGAAAAATGTTGGTTTCCATGGCAACCGTAATACAATCATGCCTACAACTGCAGTTTCTTTATTAATGGTTTGATCCTGATCAAACTTGACATCAAGGTTCTTCTTCTTATACCAAATCACCCCAGCTTATCAAAACGGATATACGGATATACAAAAATTAGATCACAGGAAAATGTAGGTTTCCATGGCAACCGTAATACAATCACTCCCGCCTACAATATCAGTCAACTGTAGCTCTTTTTTAATAATGGTCAGATCCCGATGAAATGTCACATCAAGGTTCTTCTTGGTCTGGCAAATCACCTCAGCTTATCAAAACTGATATAAATAAATTAGATCACAGAGAAATGTAGGTTTCCATGGCAACCATAAAAATGTTGGTTTCCATGGCAACCGTAATACAATCATGCCCATAACTGCAGTTTCTTTATTAATGGTTTGATCCTGATCAAACTTGACATCAAGGTGATTCTTGGTATGGCAAATCATCTAAGCTTATCAAAGCTGATATATAAACAAATTAGATCACAGAAAAATGTTGGTTTCCATGGCAACCATAAATCCAAACATTATTTACATACTATAATTTAAAACAACTACTAAAACTCTAAAGACCACATTTAATCCTGGAATTCACACATTCATTACTTACAAATACAAAATAATTCAGAGATTCAAAATCAAACCAACAACAAACCAACCAACAACAACCAAACACCACAAAACACCGTTGATCTAACGACTAACGTAGCCGACGCATCCCTCGACCCTCCCGCAGGGGCCGCGCGTGAGTCACTAAACTAGAGAATCCAGTCAAAACAACCAAACCACCAACCAAACCACCAACCGGGCCGCGCGTGACTCACTCAACTCTAGAATGCAGTCAAAACACCAACTTTTGGCCATCAAATTGTGGAGTTGCGATTCCAGTTAGAGTCAGTGTAAGACCAGTTTTAGGAAGATAAAATGCTAAAGTTTCCCATTATGATAGTTAACATACACATTCAAGTCAGTCAGTCAGTCAGTCAGTCAGTCAGTCAGTCAGTCAGTCAGTCAGTCAGTCAGTCAGTCAGTCAGTCAGTCAGTCAGTCAGTCAGTCAGTCAGTCAGTCAGTCAGTCAGTCAGTCAGTCAGTCAGTCAGTCAGTCAGTCAGTCAGTCAGTCAGTCAGTCAGTCAGTCAGTCAGTCAGTCAGTCAGTCAGTCAGTCAGTCAGTCAGTCAGTCAGTCAGTCAGTCAGTCAGTCAGTCAGTCAGTCAGTCAGTCAGTCAGTCAGTCAGTCAGTCAGTCAGTCAGTCAGTCAGTCAGTCAGTCAGTCAGTCAGTCAGTCAGTCAGTCAGTCAGTCAGTCAGTCAGTCAGTCAGTCAGTCAGTCAGTCAGTCAGTCAGTCAGTCAGTCAGTCAGTCAGTCAGTCAGTCAGTCAGTCAGTCAGTCAGTCAGTCAGTCAGTCAGTCAGTCAGTCAGTCACAGTTTGTTTGTTTGTTTTCCCGCCGACGAATAGCTAGTCCCTTTAACGACTACTGTAGCCGACGCATACCTCGACCCTCCCGCGGGCCGCGGGGGCCGCGCATGAGTCAGAATACAGTCAAAACAACAACTTTTGGCCATCAAATTGTAGAGTTGCGATTCCAGTTAGAGTCAATGTAAGACCAGTTTTAGGAAGATAAAATGCTAAAGTTTCCCATTATGATAGTTATCATACACATTCAAGTCAGTCTTAACTCTGATTTCTGCATCTGAAGACTTGAATGGCTTGGTAAAATGCCTTTCAAATGTCACACAGCACTGAAAATGGTCTCTATCTGTGCCTCAGTCTGTTGTGCTTCAAACCCAGATGTAGCAGTCAATGCAGTGTGCATGTGTTGCACATGTGGTACCGTTTTCCGACATGACTGGGCTGTTCAGAAAGTCGCTAGAAGTTGTACGAGTTTTATCGCACCGCGACAGTGGCGTTCCCGGCGGATTCCGGGGTACCTACTATTGAGAGCATTCATGTGCCTCACAAAACATTTGCATATGCTGACGGTACGCTGACCAACGTTAGTCATTATCATTATGTACGTTACTGCATCGCTAGAAGTATGGCGCACACGTTAAGTACACTGGAGATACGGCAGGCACACGTTTAAAGTACATTTGGATTACGTTATGCACCCGTTGGCTGTACGCGGACGGCACATTCCCAACAGGCTGAAAATACGGCTAACGTGTTCCAACCTATCCCGACCTACCCTTCACGTGTGTATAACGTATGCCGAGCATATGAGAAACATATGAGCCATACGGCGACATACGTTGAAAATTGTGAACTTGATCAAAAAAATTTTAGTGGCTCGACCTATGACGCCGTATCCCGAGCGTACTCGTTGTATGCCCAACGTATACATAATGTATGATGCAGTATGCTGACGTGTTGGTCGAAAATCGCATATGTCGGCATACGCTAAGGCCATACGTCGTAGTGTGACAGCCCCTTTATGTATGATACTTAAACAATTTTAATAAATCATAATGCCTTACAATTATGATACTTAGGTAGCTAGACTAAATGAGAACTCCGAACAGTTTAAATTATCTCAATATCTTCAATCGAACCAATGGTATGATGATTCTAAGCTTGCCAAACGCGAAATGGGGCATCAATTTTAAATAGGCTTAGTATGGCAATGGTGAAGGATTTAGGCCAACCTTTGTGAGTAGAATTGAATGAAAAATGTTGATATATTCTTAATATTTGCACTTATCACAATGGTAAGGGTGTTTTGGGGTACACTTTCAAATGCTGCAATCAAAATTCATGAAATACAAACAGTTCTTAAATTATCATGGTTTCTATAGTATATACACATTTGACATAAAATATATTTTACCATTTTAAAATTTCTTTTCGTAAGACAAAACTAGTAATCATTCGCATCTTCAAATTAAATGGCAAGCATAGTAAGGATACTAGCGGGCAGCTGGCCTTATATTATATACAGGCGGGGGAGGGGCTGTGCAGCCTTGTGAGGTGGTGAGTGTTGCACTTCTCCCACCTCACACACTACTTTTTTGAGGTCTGCTGGAAATTCATGGATGAAGGCAGCTGACCAGAGTTACCCATTTTATATGAAACAATGTCTGGTAAACCGGTTTATGGCCTTAAAAATTAATTTTAATGATATGTTACCATCTTTTTAGCAGATTAAAAACTTCAAAGTTGATTCTTCAGTTGTCAAAAACATCAAAATTTAATTAAAAACATATCAAAATATAGCTAAATAAAAACTACATTAAAAACCAGAAGTAGCTCAGTGAATGCTCTGAAATGGCATGTGTAGGCAGCAAGGAAGTTGTGGGTGTGTACCAAGTTAGTACTTCATAAAAGCACACTATTTTGAATGCATTGCGATGGTGGCGCCCCTGGCGACTACGCGCATACCTAATATAGTATAATAATGAGGCATTTAGGTAGTGGCTATTCGTACTGGACCGTTTGAATCGACGGAGTGTAATGATGTCACGAGACAACTTCCGGTGGCCATATTGGATTACATATGAAAGGCTTGCAACTGTTTACATTGTGTTTATTGATTGATTTGTTGGTTTATTTGTCACCGTTTTGACATTTGAGCAGTTTGGCCTCAAGTTTTGGGAAAAGGGTTTTTAATGAAGGGGAAGTCTTTTTTTAATCATGTAGCCTCACATCGTCGCTAAAGTGCCGTATGTTGACACATTGGATGCTCTGTCAAAGAATTAGATAGGTTTGGGCAGTACCAGCTAGGTGGTGCCACCATACTTTGGCAGTCGCCGACCGGGTAGGGCCCAGTGGTGGCCGTAGTGTTGATATAGGACAGGGGGTGCCATCGGTGGTATCAAGTGTAAATGAAGATTGCTGACCGCTGACTGTTGATGTCATGTACACTCCCTCTATAGCCAGAGCGCTTATCAGTACGATAGTAGTCAAGTGACTAGCTTTGATCCAATCATAAAATGAAACAACCCTAACCCTGTTACTTTGTTAGTGCTACCCTAAGTCTAGGTACATGATATGACCTTAGATGTTGCTAGGACGTAAAACAACAACAAACAAACAAACTAGGTACATCACATGAAAGTTGAAAAACTGTTGCACAGTACTGAAAATTGGTAGGCAGACAGAGCTCACAGAATAGATTTAAGGGGTTTTTAAATCGTGTAAATATCATTATTCGTTCCAAAGTTATCTACGATTTAGTTTTCCTAGAAATCAACATTTTGTCCTATTGGTTATAGTAATTAAGTTGTAACCTTTTCAATATTCCATGATATCATTTTGGGCACAAATAGACCTGGTACCTTCATATAATTTGCATTCAGAAACTAAGTGTAGTAAATTATATAATTCATATTGTACGCTATATTATTAGACCTTCGAATAACTTGACCTAATTAATGGAACTTTGCTATTGTTGACCTATTTAATTATATTTCAGTAATTGTTTTAAAAAAATTGTTCTGAAATTATGTTTAAGCACATTTTAAACTAGCTTATATTTCACAGATTTATACATATATAGAGAGAGAGAGCCCTGTTCTCGACATTTTCGTGCCTGATGAAAATGACATCAGAGTGTACTATTACTACTAATGTAGGGGGAATTTACTTCTTTTTTTAATTTTTTTTTATTGGGGCTGTATTTATACTGTCCATAGCATATAAGCCCGGGTATCCAGGCTTGTTTTCAATGCTGGCCAGTTGTAGAGTTGGTGTTATCTTACCACACAGTACTGCTGATAAGTTATTTGATTGCCTGCATTTCAGTAGCAGATAGATAATTGGTTGGTATGGTTAGTAGCCTATGTTAGTTTTTTGGGTTTTCTTGGCATATATGTATTTTATTTTGTTCTACTCTTATTACTAGACAAGCCTACTCCTATTTACATATCATAGGCTTGTACGTAGCTGTGTGGGGCATTATCTGGCTACTCTTGGCATAGTTACCTTCCATTGGGCGTCCCGCTGGTGGGCCGTGACATATCTCATGCCCCTTTGCAGCGCGGCTTAGTAGGGGTTTCCTAGCCTAATTTGCACAGATATTTTTTGTAAGTTTTTAGGTCAGGAATTTGTCGTTCCTTTACCGTTTGGGCATTCCACACCTTGGCAGCCATTTCCAGCATGCTTCTCTCATGAGCTTTTATTTGGCTTCTGGTCTGCTTCAGTAGTGGCGCATTTGCTCTAGTAACCCTTTGTGGTTTCATTAGGAGTTTATTGTTTTGACTATAGCTATATATGCTAATGTTTTCAAATGAATTATTCTCCTATTTTCTAGTAATTTCACTTTGGTTCTTTTGTGTATGTCATAGGTGGGGTGCAGCTTGTCTACTCTTAGACAGATTTTTAGGGCTCTGTTCTGCAGTATTTGCAGTTTTTTTTAGTGGTTCTTTTCTCACACCCATGTAGTTTACATCTCCATAGTCAAAATAGGGGAGCACCATGCCCTTGAAGATTTTTATTGCCATTTCTTGTGTCATGTAGTCTCTTAGCTTCGCAAATAGCCACAGTTTGTGGTTTACTTTTTGTATAATTTTATTTATACATAGGTTGTAGTTTAGTTGGCTGTCCAGCTCAAGGCCTAGGTATTTGTAATGGTCTACATTTTCTAATGTTTGGTTTCCTAACTTACAGTGTAGTTTTCTTTCTGGCATTTGTTTATGCGAGAAGAGCACTGTTTTTGATTTGCTTGTGTTGATGGTTATTTTGTTGGACTCACACCACTCATCTAGTTTTAGTAGGAGTTTATTTAGTTTAGTTGTTACCTCCTCTTCTGTGGTGCCATTTGCGTATATGACTGTGTCATCTGCATATAGTTGGACGCACTCAGTTTGCAACCATTTTTCTAGATCGTTTATATAGATTATAAAGAGTAGTGGGCCTAACACTGACCCTTGGGGTACACCACATGTGACAGGTTGGTTGTCTGATAGTGTATTATTTATTTTTGTTCTCTGTTGCCTGTTGCTGAGGTAGCATTTGATCCAATCCATAGTGTTGGATTTTATGCCCATGGTATTTAGTTTTTCCAATAGTATTTTATGGTCTACTGTGTCAAATGCTTTGCTGAAGTCAATGAAGGCTGCTCCAACTAATTGTTTTTGGTTCATTGATGCCAGTATGTCATTTGTTAGGTTAGCTATTGTTTTTGATGTGGAATGAAGTTTCCTGAAGCCCCCTTGTCTTTCGTTTAGTATATCGTTTTTTTCCAGGTGTTCATTTATGTGTCTATGTAACTTTTTCAATGAGCTTGCCTGGGGTTTGAAGAATTGATATTGGCCTGTATTTTCCCATGTTTGTTTGTCTCCACTTTTGTGAATAGGGGTGATGGTTGCCATTTTCCAGGCTGAGATAAACCGCCCCTGCTCAAAAGAGATGTTGAATAGGTCTACTATAGTGGCCTGGATGGCTTGGAGTGCCTCTTTCAGTATTTTGGTTGGTATTTCATCCATTCCACTTGGCTTATTCGTGTCTATGTCATTTATTAATTTTTTTACTTCTGTCATATCTGTTTTGCAGGTGGAGATTTCATTCTGCACAGTTCCTGATCTGTTTTCCCATCTTTTTTTGAATTTTTCTGACAGCCTTTGCCCTATTGTGGCAAAGTGTGTGTTCAATTTGTTTGCTGCATCTCTGTCTGTGAGCATTGCCCCTTCGTTATCTTGGAAGTTTGTATGCTCTTCTTTGTTATTTTTGGGAATAATAGGTTTACATTTTTCCAGAATTTGTTTGTGTTGCTTCCCCAGTCTTTGTCCTGCTTTATTATGTATTTCTTTTTTGCTGTTCTCACAGCTTTGAGAGAGTTGTTTCTGGCGACATGGTAGGCCAGTTTGTCTTCTATTATTTCTGTGCGCTTTGCTTTATCACCTAGTTTACTTTTGGTTGTGATGAGTGTTAGCAGGTCTTTGTCTACCCAAGGGTCTTGGTTTTTTTGTATTTTTATTTTCTTTATGGGGCACATCTCATCAGTTGATTTTCTTATTTCTGTGATGATGTTGTCCCAATAGATATCAACATCGTCTCTGTTTTGTGTCATGTTGTTCATGTTTTGGTGCAGATGATTTTTTAATGTATCTTCTGAGTAGTTTTTTAGGGACCTGCCCATTTTGTATTCATAGTGATTTGTGCTTTTGAGCTTTTTCCTGGTTACATATACTAGTTCATGGTCGCTTATACCCCAGCTTCTAGTGCCCCATTTTGTGGCATGGTTTGAGTTGGTTAGTATTAGGTCTATTGTTGAGCTATTGTTGCTTAGCCTTGTGCTTTCAGTGATGAGCTGCTGTAGGCCTAGGATTTTTATGGTGGTTCGCAGCATTAGTTGTTTTTTTCCGTTGCTGCTGTAATTCACATTGAAATCCCCTAGCACAAAGATTTCTGCATTTGTTGATTTTTTTACAGTGTTTATGCTCTTTTCTAGTTCATCAAGGAATACTTCAATTTCACCTGATGGTGGCCTATAGAGGCTCGCTATGGCTACATTTGCTTGTTTTTCGTTTTTTATTAGGCACCATAGTAGTTCTATGTGCTCATTTGAGAGATTTGTTGGTTTTAGCCTTTCAGCGTCTAGGTTTTTGGTGGCTTTGCAGTAAATGGCAACACCTCCACCCTTCTTTGTTTGGTTCATTGCATTAATGTGTTGTCTGTCATTACGTACAAGCCTATATCCGTCTATATTGAGGGTGTTGTTTTGGTGTTTGTCAGTGAACCATGTCTCTGATAACGTTAGTACATCTAGATTGTCTCTTTTAAGATGCATTTTTATTATGTCTATTTTATTGGATGCGCTCTGGCAGTTTAGGTGGGCGAAGTGTGTGCCCCTTCCAAGTTTGCATTCAATCTCTTCTACCATATTTATATATAATATTTTTAGGATAGTGGTTGCTTGATTTCGCGAGTTTTTTATTTTGTTTTGATTTTACTTTAGGTTAGTGATTGATGGATTCGGAGCGTATGTGCTGGTGCATACAGCACACATGGCCCCTTTTAATAGATAGTCACGCGTACCCCCGCTACTTTTTATTTTTTACCTGTGCGCATGGAGGAAGGCATGAACATTACAGTGTGTATTAGTTGTATCTGATTATACTTATGATTTAGGGTTTGGTTAGTGAGATTTATAAAAGTTTGTGATACTTATTGTTACTTGTCTGGGTGTTTTGTGTGCTTCTGTGTACTCATTTTTCATGTACTCCGTGAGTGTTGTTTTATCTTGTGCCTATTTTATATTTACTTTATTTTGCTTATTAATTTTGGTTTCTATTCGTTGGCGTTTGTGAGGCTTACCTTCAACTTCAGAAAGCTACAGTTCTGCCAATTCTTTATGGATTTTGATCAAACAAAAACTGAAACCTATGCAATTTAGTGCCCTTCAAAATAGCAGCAGATTCACAATTTGAGCAGAGCTAAATCCCCGAATCTGCATTTTCGTGCGCGGTGAAAACGGCGTGAATTTAGCGCGACCAGGTAACACCGTACCATGCCTACACGATGGCCGATGTGCACACATATTTCTAAGCAATGTCTGTAGTGACTAATCTAATGAACACAAATACACAATATAGATACCTGTATCAAATGAAAGAATAACTAAATAATCATATTTGTCAGGTGCTAGAATGATTTGTGATTTTTTTTAACCTATTTTAGGCTTTTGTTCAGCTTTGGTTAACTTCAACAGCTTGTAAAACCATGATTTTTCCCCGAGAGAGTACTACAAACTGTTCCAAGATGTAAACAAGGTTGTGATTGGTGAATTATGATGTCATTCTTTATGGGAATCCATTTGCATGTAGGATATGTGCGCCACTGAATATAAGCATACAGAAACGAGGTCACAGAGTGCGGAGCGTTCACATGCACGATCTGAGTCGACATAGATGAGGCAAACTAGTTGAAGCGACTTAAGGCCTGTGTGTGAACAGGGCCTTTCAGGTGTTAAATATATAGTTCAAATACTTTTCTACAATAGCCCACTATGTCCGAAATCAAGAATTAAATCATGTAGCTTAATAGTAATACTAATATATATACATTAAAAGCAACCTACTGAGGAATTTTGTTTCATTTAAGAATTGTCCTCTGCTTTCAGTTTGTGAGTGACAAACTGTCAAAGAAAATTCTTCAGGAGGCTCGGCGACAACAGCAAGAGTTGGAGGACGAGTACGCTGCCAGTAGGTGAGGAGTGTGATTCCACCAATTAGTTGTGCTTTTGCTAATGTCACCGTTAAATAATAAATGTGGCTATTCCAAGTTCTGCACCACGCCTGATTAGTCAGGGATGAATGATCTCTGCGTTTGTTGATATTCACTGATTAACGTTTGCAAATATGGCTGCAATTGATTAGTTCGAATCCCGTTCTTATACGACCTTTGATGTTGCTAGAACATAAAAACGCAAACAAGAATGTGTTACTGTTAGGCGTGGGTGATAATACAGTCACAACAAGAACGGTTGAAAACTGACTTCTAGCATTTTTCCGCAATTCCCTGACAGTGATAATCCTATTGGGGGAAATCCACTTTTTCACAGAAATTTGCCATCAGCGTCAAGGTCTCGGCTTGATTCCAACATTTTTTTGTCGGAGACCACTTTCATCCCTGATTAGGGGGCGCAAGCTTCCCGTGTGTAAGGTCAGTAGTTTTAATCCGGCTCGAGTGAAACCAATGAGTTACAAAATTGGTACTTGTCGCTACCTAGCCTGGCCCTGGGCATTACTGGGATAGGGCAAGGACTGGTTAGCTCAGTAAGACTATCAGGATAATGTGACTGAATCATGAATGTGAAATCCGTTCATGAATCCAATGGTCAGATCACCTAGTGAGGCAGCACTATAAAGTCGCTATCAGTAGCTACTCCAAACAGGCTGCCATCAGTGACTCAGCCAGGCTGCATGAAACCTGGCAGGAGTTGGCCCTGAACCCCCATGTCTTTTGTGTGGCCGTGATTGACGTTTTAAACAGTTACTAAAATTATCTAACAATGGAAGAACAGAACACAGTTTGAGCCTCATTTTGAGACCAAACCTGTTGAGATCCATGTGATAGAAGTGAGGGATAATTCAAAAGGAAAAGTTGAAGACAAGATTTCACGGTGACAAAGACAAAAATTCCAGGTTCAACACCTGTCAAATTGAAGAGCACGCTTTTTGCTATTAAATCAGCATAACAACCCATAAATTCATTCACAGCATACAAATCAAGAAGCTGAAGAAGTGAGACCGATTTGGCAACCGGCAAGCTGAAAACACTATTTCAAATGCTCCAAAGTGGATGATGTTGCTGTAGCTGATTCCTACTACATAATAATGTTGTGAGCAGTGAATGCTGTGTTTGTCATGTGAAGTGTATTGAAGACATTGTGAAGGCATATAACCCCATTTCATGTGTCATGAATAGTAGTTGGAACACAATTTTAGTGTTCAATTGACTAAATTTTTAGATTAAATAGGTACTGTTAACTTTACAACAGGGCCAATTTGATATTTTAGCCATTTTAAAAGTCATATATATCTGTGTTATTTTTTTAATTTTCTTTCTCCCCCCCCCCCCCCCAAAATGCAATCTATATTATATACAAAACTTGATTATGTGCTTAGTTTTGGTTTCCAAGTATCTGCACATGGTCTATGGCTTTGTTAATTTGCTAATTTGGCCAATTTCGTTTTTGGCCGAAAAAAGCCCTCACAATTATATTTTAAAATGTTCATAACTTTTGAACCGATTATCACATCAAGATAAATTGTATACCACTGAAATCAGTGTATAGTCTATAAAAAAGGCGGTACCCGTTCTGATGGCCTGAATTGTTGTTAGGACATAAACTCAAACAAGCAATTACCTTATTTTCTTTTCAAATAACGTTATAAATGGCTAATTTTGAAGATTTTAAATTTTGATGTGAAAATATGCAAAATCGCTTTTGGTGTGCACGCTGAAATACCCGACAATGACATCAAAGGTTTCAACAGTAACCGGTTCTAATAAATTGACTTATTGTTGCCTTTTGTTCAACAACAAATGTTGAATAAGTGCACCATTATCTAAGTTGGAGTATAAAATTGTGTACTAGTATAAAATTAAGTTACGTGAAAATGTAAAAGGGGGTGATGAAAATGGCAAATATTTTGCCTAGAGCAGGATTCGAAGCCGCAGCCCCTGCATTGTGGCCTAGTACACTAACCATTACACCACCTATGCTCGATTGATGTCATCACCCTATCCACGCCTACCTGTCTATGTGGCTCCTTGCCTGAGAGGTCAGTGCAGGCCACTAGTCAGTACTTTCATCGGATTATGCGGCTTCATGTTTAACTACGGTGTTCTTTTTCAACTGCAGCCCTGCAGTGGCCAAGCCAAAAACTGTGCGACTTGGCAAAGCAGACCCCACACACGACTCGGAGTCAGAGGAGGAGGAGGAGGAACTCTCAGATAAAGATGATGTCTGTGAGGAAATTGTAAGTTACTACATTTATGTCGCGGATGTGGTTTTCTTTTTTCCCCGGATTTCCGAGTTTAAATAATGAAGTTTGTCATCCTTGTGATTCGTGCAGATCTGGTGAAGAAAATATCTGTCGTTATATAGGGGGTCAAGGGCTTGACTTGCGTGTGTTGAGGATTTGCTTGTGACGTAGGCCTCACACTACTCCTGCATCGTGGTTGGATAGAAGCAGTTCTTTCTACTATCAAGTGTGTGTGTTAAGGCCGCCGCCACCATCGGCGGAGTGATTGCGAATTTAAATAAAACAAAAAGCACAAATCTATTCATGCTACGATCTAATTATCTTATTTAGAACCATGAATATTCACTCGGGGGTTGAAATAATGTTATTTAGGAGCGTAGCTTATTCAATGAGTGAAATTATGCTCAAATTATACCCAAAATCCGAGCGATAAGGCCGATTTTGTTATCCTATGCCAACAATGTCTACCTGGATAGCATGGCTGTTTACTTGCATTGCGTTGTATCTGGTTCCAAGGACAGTCTTGTGCTAGAACGCGATGCAACATATTCGGTGTTTTGAATGCCGCATTGCTAGGTTGACATTCAGTATGTGCTGCATTCGTCTTGGACTGGATGTCATGGCCAAATCGGTAAGAGTGTGGGCTTCCTGTACGGAAGGTTGGAAGTTTGGATCTCGGCCGAGTCAAGCCAGTGACTTACTAAATTTATACTTGTCGCTACCTAGCCTAGCACTCGGCATTACTAGGATAGGGCAAGTACTGCTAAGCTCAGTATCAGGATAATGTGACTGAGTGGGATATCGGGTCATGGTGCTGGTAGTCTGATCTTCCATTGGGGCAGCGCTTTAAAGTCACGATGATTGTGCACTGTCACAAGTCGGTTCCCATCCTGATATGATCATAGCCGTTGCCAGGACGTAAAGTACAAACAAACAGCCTTCATCTTGCAGGCAATCGATGAGGCTGAGGAGAAGGCGATGGCGATGTTCATGTCGAAGAACCCACCTGTCCGGCGCACGCTCGCTGATATTATCCTTGAAAAAATCTCAGAGAAACAGACAGAAATTCAGAGTCAAATGTCAGGTAAGACACAACGCTCGAAGGAATTTTGGCGAAAGATATAATTTGTATGTATCTGGGAGGGATTTTTTCTGCGGATTCATGGATTTCATAGTTTAAAAAAATAATAAATCGATCATTCTTGTTGTATTGGCCACTCTTAGCTAATTTGTGCGTCTTTACTAAAGGGCGAACTATAATTGACCTCACCCGACCTCACCAACTGACACTCAAACACATTACTTGATTCTGCCGATTTTGTTATCCTATGCCAGATATAAAGTTAAAAGATATGTATGTATATATATGCATATAAGGTAAGTACTGTGGACAAGTGAAAAGTCAGACGTACAATTGAAAATCACACCAGACTTGTCTGGTGGACAGGTGAATTTTGTTGCTTATTTCTATCACTGCATTCTTTTGCAGATGCACATAGTGTCCAGATGGACCAGGTGGATGAGCGCGTCATCAACATGTACCGACAGATCAGGGATATCCTCAAAAAGTACCGCAGCGGTAAAATACCGAAGGCATTCAAGATCATACCGTCACTCCACAACTGGGAACAGGTTGGTTTTCACATAATTCTCGATTGCTAAAATAAACATTGTTCGTTATCAGAAATTGTGCACCACATAGTTTGGTTTCCACGCTAAATTAGTGATGATTTTGCATATTTTTAGGGCGTAGTAAGTCAAATAGTTGACTCTGGGTAGTAAGTATGTTAGCAATACTACATGTGTTTAATCTACTCCACAAAATGTATCCAAATTATGCTAATATGATTTTGTGCTAAAGGCCCAGTCACACCTTACCGGACGAGAACCGGACACTGTCCGGTACTGTATGGCGATGTCCGGTACCCATCCGGCAGTGTCCGGTACAAGTTTTGAACATGGACAAAACTTCTACCGGACACCACCGGACTGACGTGTCCAGTTGGTGTCCGGTTCATGTCCGGTACCCATCCGTTGGTGTCCGGTTTGCGAGAACGTAAATAAAATATATATATACTGTAGTAGTCGGCACTGAAGTAACCACATAGACAGGTAGGCATGGGTAGTGTGTTGATATCAGGGAGCCTATGTGGTGTAATGGTTAGCACACTGGCCCGGAATGCAAAGAGATGTGGGTTTGAGTCCCGTTCTATGCGCAATATTTCCCATTTTCATCACCCCCACAACAATACCAAGAAAATCCAAAAATTCCAGTCTGGTACGTGTCCGGTTGATGGTCGGTCCGTCTGGTCCTCATCCGGTACATGTACGATACTTGTCCGGTCGCTTTGCGGCAATTGACGCTCCATTTTGGTACATTTCGATACTTTTTGTCACCGGAGAGCACCGGACTAGACAATTCTTTGTCCGGTACTCAGTCCGGTAAGGTCTGACAGGCTCTTAAATTGAAAATATCAATACCATACATCTGCCCAAAGGTTTTTTATCAACTTTTTCTCGTGAGAAACAATCCTTTTGGCTTAACTGTAATCAATAAAATCTTGTTTGCAATTGTTGTGGATGGATGTTACACGATTGATTTTAGGAGCTTTCTCAATTAGTGTAAGAGCAAAATTAAAAGTGAAAACAAAATATTCAACTCTGACTTATGTACAACATATAAACTTTTATAGGAATATGGGTTCTGCTATTATTTGGAATGTTTTCACTTTTAGATTCAATGTCACAAAAGTGGTACACAATTTCTGAGAAATTATTTATCCCCTTTTCAATCAAACTAATAATTCGCTACACTCGGCTGCGGAAAGGAAGGAAAGAATGAGATAGAGGCAGGCGTGATTTCAGTAGATTTAATCAAAACAAGTCAGGAACCAATGGTGGTCTATCAAACAGTATCGTGGGCGAACAGGGCCAGAATCAGGCGCTGACTGGAATGCGCAACCAGACAACAGTTCATGAATCAGGGTAATGTGCAGGTACGTGAAGATCAGTGCTCACCCCCCCAGAAAGTGGTTGGGAGGGTTGGTGAAATTGAAGTGCACAGTAGGCGTGTCGAAAGCAGAGTGACTACAGTTGGAGAGAGGCAAGCGAGGAAAGCTAAGAATAGACCAGCCTCATGCGCAAATTACCCACGTTAGCCTCGGGCCAACATGCACAATTTTAACCGAATATTTTAAAGAAAAAATATGTTGTTTTGTGCAAGGAAAATTTCAACTGCATACAACTGGTATCCCGCCTTCCACTGTTCTACTGTGCTATATGCTGAAAATTGTGTATTTAACAGCTATTGTTAGCTCATTTAAATACACAAATATGCTATTTACCATTTTTGTGTGTAAATAATCCTAAATTGAAAAATGGCTGGAAGACTGATGCTTCGGCACTGAGAAAAGAATTTATTCAGCAGAATAAACCCGAGATGAAAGATCTCCGAGATTTCGCGGATTTCCGCGACTTTTTTTTATATTCAACCATTAACGTCCGCAAAATGCCAAGAAGAGCAATTGGTCAGTCCGAATCCCATTCTTATATGAACTTAGATATTGCTAGGATTTTAAACCCAAACAAGAAAAGGGTGATTGCCGGCATGGGCAATAAATAACACAGTCACAACAAGGCCAGTGGAACACTTTCCAAGGATAGGCTGTACTGACAGATTAGTAGAATTGAGCTAGGATTGTGCTAGGAGAAAAAAGTAACACTTTAATTACATATTTTACCTCGGTACACCGCCTCGGCTACTCGAGGCCGAGGGAGAAGCAAGCAACATCCGGTACGTCAATTAGCATATTCCACTCGTAACGGGAGGACGTTACGAGTTGTACGAGCAGTTTTTGCAAGATTTTGACGCGTTAACGAGTAAGTACGCGTTAAATATTTGGAGGAATTGTTTATAAATGTTTTACGCACATATTTGTCGCTTTGAGTAGCGTTTTGAACGATTATTTGTCGTTTTGTAGCCTTTGTGCGTAGCTTTGCCGGTGCGTAAGTCTATGACAATACCGCCATTTGTTTTTGCCGCCCGTTGCCGAACGGAGAGCGGATTGACAGGAGTCAATCTTCGTTTAGCTAGAAATGGGAAATCGATGCCTTAAGTGTCTGGTTTTAATAGATTTCTCAAGGTTTAGGGGAACCCCCGAGTGTTTTAGCATTTTCTTCGTCTTGTTGGTGCAGAAGCCACAGGAAGGAGAAGTGTAGAACACAGAGGGAGTGGGAGGCACCTACACTGGTCCTACCCCATCGTTGGCAGCAGCTTGGGACTCCCAGCTGTAATGCTTTCGAATCAAATTTAGCTTATACGCCTCGCATAAACTGGTGTAAATACAGTTATTATGCTTTATAGTGCTGCTAAGCACTTGTACCTCTGCCCTGTTGGCTAGATGCGACTTAATATTGGTCTAAAAACGTGTTTTTCCTTCGTTTTAGGCATGTCGATATGGCGGCGAAGCAGAGTAGCGCGGGGGCATCGCCCACATCAGACCGCGAGGAGAACCCTGCATTGGCTTCGGGCCAGTCTGAGGGTTCTTCACCTAGGGCAGGGCTCTCCAGTAAGGAAGACAAGATTGCCCAGATGATACGTGAGCAGCTTCAACAGTTGTTACCGGATCCCAGGCAGCCCCCTGACTTTCGGTCACGGAAACGCCGGCATCAGGTTTCGGACTCCGAGTCGGAGTGGGAAGATGCCTCGCGTGCGCAGCAGTCGACCGACTCTGAGGTGTTACAGTCTGCAAAGTCTAAGAAGACGAAGAGGGATTCATCGGAAGGCGATGAGTACTACCGAAAATGTAGTAAATCCCGAAAGCCCAAGAAAGTGAAGAAGTCTAAGTCAAAGAAGAAGAAGAAAAAGAAGAAGTCTTCATCTTCCGACTCTTCGTCGGATTCCACGACTACCGACACGGATTCTGAAGCGTCGCATAAAGGGAAGTATGCGGACATTACGACGAAGGTTATGAAAAAGATCAGGTTGGACAAACGTAAGAAAATCAACACGTGTTCGTTGATGCGTAAAAATGTCCGCGGACATTTTCATACGTTCAAACCTGTGGAGGTTATAAATAAACTTGCCGAGCAGTACACGGGGGTTAAAGGACTCCCTGAGGCTACCATGAAGGACATGGATGACGATGTTACATTGAATGAAGATCGGAAGCGAATGGAGGCATCTTTGAGCATGGTGCATAAAGGGGTGCTGGTTGCGTTGGCGGCTATTATGCCTATAGCCAACCGTATGATGACGGACCATAAGTTCACGACTCTTTGTGAGGATATGAACGCGGGTGTGGCAGCATTAACGGCAACTAGTAACTTTCTCTCATATCGTAGATATGAGAATGTGTTCAAATCGGTAACCACAGAAGCAGGAAAGGAGGTCGCGAGATCCAAGAAAGTGGTGGATAATGATGGAAAAGAGTACACGTTGTTCCTTCCTCCGAAGCCGGTTAAAGGAAAGCCACTGGATGCAACAAAGATGTTCGGAGGCCAGTTACAATATTTGTTTAAACAAGTGGAGACGGCAGCCAAGCAATCAAAACACCATGAGGTGAAGAAGGATCTCGGGAAATATAAGAAATTTAGATCGGATTTTCGGGGCAGGCGAACCGGACAACGGGGAGGACGCCCAGTCAGCTCCAGCTACGGAAGTCAGAGAGGCCGGGGGCAGAGAGAGAGAAACCAGTTCGGTTGGAACGACGGCAACCGTCCGTTCAGGGGGAATCCGCCCTTCAAGCCGCTCCCGAGGCCTGCCAACAGCAACACCAACAAGTAGAGGTGTCGACTCAAACTTCAGTAAGCGATTTTCACGCTGCTAATATAGCCAATAATTTTTTGGCTTGGCAAAATATTACAAGTAATGTTGAAGTTTTGGAGATTGTTAGAGGTATTGAGATCCCTTTTTTAAGTATTCCCGTTCAAAGGCGCATACCTTTTCCTTACCGTCTGTCTTTTGACGAACATCAAGCTTTAGATAAGCAAGTAAAAAAAATTTGTACTAAAGGAATAGTGGAGCCAGTTCAACATGTGGAAGGCGAATATATATCTAATATTTTTTCTAGGCCTAAACCTAATGGAGATGTTAGGATGATTTTGGATTTGACTAAGTTGAATAAGCTAGTGGTTTATAAACATTTCAAAATGTTTTCTCTAGAGACGGCGAGAGATTTGGTGACACCAGGTGCTTGGCTCGCGAGTGTAGATTTAAGGGATGCTTATTACACGATCCCCATTGCTCAAACTTCTAGGAAGTTTTTGAGATTTTTATGGGGGGGGTCAGCTTTTTGAGTTTACATGTCTACCGAATGGGTTGGCTTGTGCTCCTCGTTTGTTTACGAAATTACTTAAACCCGTTTTTTCTGAGATGGCGAAGAAAGGCCATGTTATGTTTCCTTATATTGATGATTCCTTTATTGTTGCGCAGACGCAACAGCAATGTTTGATAGCCATTAAAGATTTATGTGATGCTTTAACGGAAGTAGGTTTCTACATTCATAGTACTAAATCGGTTTTAATCCCCACAAAGAAATTAAAGTGTTTGGGTTTCTTTATAGATACTCCTATGTATGACGGTGTCTTTGACGCCGGATAAAATTGAGAAATTTAAGACCACAGCTGGTGAATTGTTGGGGCGGAAAAGACCTAAGATAAGACAAGTAGCAGTGTTAGTGGGGATTATGGTAGCGTATTCACCCGCTATTTTATATGGTAAAGCACATATTAAGTCTTTGGAAATAGATAAAAATGTGGCGTTGTCAAAAAATAAAGGAGATTTTGAACGTCTTATGATCATTTCGGAAGATGGTCGAAAAGATATCGACTGGTGGCTAAGCCACGTTAGTAACTCTCATAATCCAATTAGAATGGGGGAGCCTAATACGGTTGTTACCACAGATGCCTCGCTGGAAGGCTGGGGTGCTCATAGAGGGGCGCTGGCTACAGGGGGCCGTTGGCTAGAGGAAGAGAGGGATGATCATATTAATGTTTTAGAACTCCGAGCTATTTATTTAGGTTTAAAGAGTTTGGTAGATGTGCCTGAGACTGTTGTTCAAGTTTTGACGGATAATACTACAGCTATGGCGTATATTAGGAATATGGGTGAAACGAAGTCCAAGCAGTGTAACAAATTAGCAAGACAAATTTGGGATTGGGCTCAGAATCACCAAGTTTGGTTAACAGTTGCACATATTCCAGGTAGCCAAAATACATTAGCGGATTTTAAAAGTTGTTGTTTTCATGATCATTTAGAATGGTCTTTGAGTGATACTATTTTTGAGGAAATTTGTAACAAGTGGGGTTTTCCAGAAGTAGATTTGTTTGCTTCGCGTAGGAATAACAAAGTTGATAGATATGTTTCTTGGCACCCAGAACCAGAATCCTGGAAAGTGGATGCTTTTTCGATGACTTGGAATGAAAAATTTTATTATATTTGTCCCCCTTTTGCCTTAATCAGCAAGGTAGCCAGGAAAGTCAGACTAGACAATGCGCATGCAATGCTAATAGTGCCGGAGTGGAACACGCAGCCCTGGAGGGCAGCAGTGGAGTGGGGAGCGAGAGACTGTTTACGATTCCCAAGAGGTCCACTGAACCTTCGTTACCAAGGAAAACTAACGAACACGGGAGACGTGTCCACAACACCCCTATTGGCATTCCTTTTTTAGCGAAATATTTGCAAAAGTTTGGTTTAGATAAAATTACCCAGGATAGGTTAATTGCGCATGCGTGGCGACCAGGAACTGTTAAATTATATACGTGTTATTTAAGGAAATGGGGTGTTTATTGCTTAGTACATAAAGTAAAGCCTATGAACCCTTCGATTGCTCAAGTTACAAGATTTCTGCGGATGATGGAAGATGATGGCCTGGGTTATGGAGCTATTAATACAGCCAGATGTGCCCTATCGGTTATTCTTCCCAGGATTGAAGGACAAACAGTTGGAAAATATCATGTTATTCACTGGTTTATGAGGGGTGTTTATTTTAGGAATCCTCCTAAGCCGAAGTATAATAGGTTTTGGGATGTTTCAGTAGTATTTAAGCTCTTCCAGCAATGGCCTAGTAATAGACATTTATCGATTGTTAGGTTTTAAGTTGGCTGTGTTGTTACTGTTGGTAACTGGACATAGAGGCCAAACTATTGTTGCCCTTTCGCTTCAGGGCTTAGAGATAGATGACAACGAGGCTACGTTTGATTTGGATAAGTTGTTAAAATCAAACCGTTTAGGAGATCCACTCTCTTCGATTAGTTTAACTAGTTTCCCAAAGGATAGGAAACTTTGTGTGGTGTCGGCTATTAAAGTGTATATTTCCAAGACAGAGGCGATTAGGAATTCTCGCCAGCTCCTGATTAGCTTCATTAAGCCACATAAGGCTATCTCCAGAGACACGCTCGCAAGATGGACGATGATTGTGCTCAAGGCAGCAGGTGTTAATACGCAACGCTATGCTTCGCATTCCACGCGAGGTGCGATGGCTTCAAAAGCAAGACATTTGGGGATCTCGGTTAAAAAGATCCTGGCACACGCCGGCTGGAAGACGGCGAAGTCGTTTGCTAAACATTACAACAAACGGCTTGAGAAGACAAGTGGGGTGGCTACCCGACTACTCACCAACTAAGAAGGTCACGTGAGTGTGAACAGTTTGAGTTATGATTGTTCTGAATGTTACATTGTTGATGTACATGATTGAGGATAAAAATGAGGCTACGTAAAGTCTCCCTCGGCCTCGAGTATCCGAGGCGGTGTACCGAGGTAAAATAGTATAGTTAGACGAATCTTACCTTGGTACAGATGATGGATAACTCTTGTTTTCCCGAGGTACAAGCCTCGGGTAGTCGTGGGCTAGGGCCCACCCACCACACCCAGTCACGACTATTACGTTTGCTTGTGCCAAAAAGAAAACATGAGGGATTCCAATCATTAACCGCATTTTTATCCTGAATAAGTTTTGTAAAGATTGACGTACCGGATGTTGCTTGCTTCTCCCTAGCCCACGACTACCCGAGGCTTGTACCTCGGGAAAACAAGAGTTATCCATCATCTGTACCAAGGTAAGATTCGTCTAACTATACTATATACCAAGAAAATCCCAAAAAACTAACATAGGCTATTAACCATACCAACCAATTATCTATCTGCTACTGAAATGCAGGCAATCAAATACCTTATCAGCAGCTACTGTGTGGTAAGATAACACCAACACTACAACTGGCCAGCATTGAAAACAAGCCTGGGTGCCCGGGCTTATATGCTATGGACAGTATAAATACAGCCTCAATTTTAAAAAAAGTGGGTGAAACCTGACTTCCGGGAAATTTCCTGCAATTCCCTGACAGTGCTTCATCTATGAAGGTAGGCAATTTGCCATCGGTTTCCCTTCTTTTAATAATAATAATTGCTAGAATAATGCGTTGTTATTGGAGCAACATTATTGACCGATAACCGCACCATAGATTTCCGTTTATTTTGCTGGAGACCGCTTTCATTTCTTATAAACTTATTTACAAAAACTAAAAAGAAAACAATTGCTTGGTCAAGATGAGGGGAGTGGGACGTATCTCAGGCAGTAGCATGTCCACCTGTGAAGGTGTCCGTCATCCTATCGATCCTGCCCAGTGGACACATTTGCAGTTTGGGCTATTTTCCGTTCCATCCAGTGGTCCACAACTGGTTCATCAAAGGCTGTGGTATGTGCTGTCCATGTCTGTGGGAAAGTGCTGCTTACCAGAAAGAGTAGCCTATTGTGGCGGCATCTGGTTTCCACCGAAGAAATGTGCCAGAATGACCATATGCTTGATGTCCAATAGCCGATGATAAAAATCAATGTGCTCATGAGGCGTCGTTAAATAAAACAATCTTTTTTGGTCAAAATGAATGCTACTGCCTCGTTGTAGATTTCCTGACCCATTGACCTCGTTTTTCGCAGGTGCTCTACATCACAGAGCCGGACACATGGTCTGCGGCCGCCATGTATCAAGCAACACGTCTCTTCGCATCAAACCTCAATGCAAAGATGGCACAGCGGTATGTTCAGAAACCTGTTTGCGAGTAACATTTTTTTGTTTGTTTATTACATTCGTTGATGAATCAGGGTAAATTCTACCTGCGGACAATATGTAGGTTACATGTTCTGCCGGTCCCACGGGAACCACTTACACTTCGGCTTACGCCATGGAAGGCTTGAAAGGTGGTGAATATACATACATGACACACAAAGTGGTATTTTTATCTAATGTGAAATATTTGCTAAGATAATTTCACTGCAATCTACGTTAGAAACAAATGTATGGTAAGAACCTTACCAAGTTTGGTCACCACGATATAGGTGAAAAGTGAGTTTACGGTATGGGATCAATCGAGAAGAATATAGCTGGAAGGGGCACCACCCCCCAACTTCCGGCATCTAAACTGAAGCTGTGACCCGGCATGCTGTATCGCAGCTTCAGTCCTTCCTGAGGGACCACTGGAACTTAGAACATACATATTACTAAGTAGTCCAAAGTAATTTGAGCAGTTCAGTATTAGAATTTATATATTTGTACAGAACTTTTTAATGTGATTCCAGTTGGATCAAATTCATATAGATCATTTGAGTAGTTCTAAAATCATGTTTTTGTAACAATTTAATTATTTGCCATGATTTGTTCACAATTCCAAACGAGGGAAATCCTGGATTTTAACACTCCTCATGGAAGATACTTTGTATATAAGCTGTTCAATATTAAACAGTCTCACTCTTTGCAGTACAACTAACATGCCCATTTAAACTTTTTTTTTTTTTTTAAAGTAAAAGTACAACTTTTAGACCCATTTTTTCTCACTTCTGTTTTTTTCAATGACATGGCAAGCTAAGCCATCTTTAAACATTCATATCCTTGGTTCTAGAAAAGATATTACAAAAAATCACAACCGATCTGTGCTCTGCTGAGTCTGTTGATTCAGAACATGAAAAGCACATTAAATTTTGACCATGTAATAGGTTCTCCTAGATTGCCATACCGGACGTGTTAGCTGAATCGGTAGAGCACAGGCTTCCCGTGTGGAAGGTCGGGAGTTTGAGTCCCAGTTGAGTCAAACCAATGACTTACAAAATTGATACTTGTTGCTACTTAGCCTGTTACTCGGTACCATGACCCGATATTCCACTCAGTCACATTATCCTGATGCTAACCAATCCTTGGCCTATTCTAGTAATCCCAAGCGCCAGGCTAGGTAGTGACAAATATCAATTTTGTAAGTCATTGGTTTGACTCGACTGAGAATCAAACTGGTTCGACTCGATCGAGAATCAAACTTCTGGCCTTCCACTGATAGATTTAGGCTTTTATTGGCGGAGACCGCTTTCATCCTCGTGCATTGTGTAACTGCAGGTACTTCAACCTTGTGCTTCTGCCCCGCATTCGTGACGACATCGCCGAGTACAAGCGTCTCAACTTCCATCTGTACATGGCAATCCGAAAGGCGCTTTTCAAGCCAGCCGCCTTCTTCAAGGGTGTTCTCTTGCCGCTCTGCGAGGTTTGTCATCCATTATCAGAGTTTTCATCAGCAAAAACTGCTCTGGTTGTGTGTATGTGTGTACACGGTCAGGAGACAGTGGGATCTATTACAATATTTGAAGTATGTTTGAAATTTATTATACTTCCGGCCATGTGTAAATCACACCGTATCAGTAGTGTAAATTCTGGGAGACTTACTGTGCAAATGTATGCTCAATGAAGAGCTTGTTAAGTCGACTCAGTAGCTCCATGAGTCTCCTCTTCTTTGTGGTTTATCCTTTCCCCCCCTTCCTTCCGTCCTTCCTTCCTTCCTTTCTTCCTTCCTTCCTTCCTTCCTTCCTTCCTTCCTTCCTCCTTCCTTCCTTCCTTTCTTCCTTCCTTCCTTCCTTCCTCACTTCCATCCTTCCTTTTTTCTTCCTCCCTCCCTCCCTCCTTCCCTCCGTCCCCATGCGCAAACTTCTTTTCCTGCACCAGATGGGATGGCCGAATGAGTTGAGGGTCCGTCTCCAGTTTTGGTAAGTCGTGGGTTCAGACCCTGTGGGTTCAGACCCTGGTCGAGTCAAACCAATGACTGAAAAATTGATACTTGTCGCTTCCTAGCCTGGCGCTCGGGATTAACAGGATATGGCAAGGACTGGTTGGCTCAGTGTCAGGATAATGTGACTGAGTGGGATATCAGGTCATGGTGTCGGTGGCCGGATTTCCCAGCGGGGCAGCACTATAAAGTCGCCAAGAGTGTGAACTGTCACAAGTTGGTATCCGTCCTCCATGTTGCCAGGATGTAAAACTCCAACAAACAAACATTCCTACCTCCTTCCTATCTCCTATCTCCTCCCTCCTTCCATCTCCCTCCTCCCTACAACTCTGCTTTGCAGGCGTTCTGCTGCCAGTCTTGTCATTCGGTGTAAGATTCCCGCTTCCTTTCTTTCATCACAGTCCCTCTTTTATCCCCATTCACAAACTGTCAAACTTGTCTTTCTGCGCAGTCCGGTACATGTACGCTGCGAGAGGCAACTATCCTGGCAAGTATCCTGGCGAAGCAGTCAATCACAATGCTGCACTCAGCAGCAGCCATCTTGAAATTAGCCGAGATGGACTACAATGGCGCCAACAGCATCTTCCTTCGGACGTTACTTGACAAGAAGTATGCGCTGCCATTCAGAGTTGTCGATGCTGTTGTCTTCCACTTCTTGGGGTGAGTCAGCGTTTTCTGTATTTCTTATTGCTACTGCTTTATATATGTGTATGTAAATCAGGGATGAAAGATCTCTTGTGTTTTAGCAGATTTCCACAATTTTTTATATTCACCAATTGACGTTCACGAAACGCAAAAATATATGGCAGCAATTGGTTAGTCTGAATCCCATTCTTATATGACCTTAAATGTTGCTGGAACATGAAACGCAAGTACAATAAAGAGAGAGTTTCGCAGGGGTGATAGTACAGTCACAATAAGGACAGTTGAAACCTGACTTTCCACATTTTTCTGTGGTTCCCTGACAGTGCTAATCCGATATGGATAACCACTAGGTGGCACCAAGGTCTCAGCCTGATTTCCACAGGTTTTTTCCCGGAGACCATTTTCATCCCTGGTTATAAAAAATGTAAATTGTTTGGTTTTTTTTTATTGAAGAATCTTTATACTACATATCATGGATAAGTCTGAATAGACTTGTTTTCACCATTAGACAGTTTGTCGATAGAAAGCCCGAGCCTACACTTTTACCGACCCAAGGGATTGTTAACCTCCCACACCACATAGACCTGGGCCGCGTTCAGGGTCCGTCTCGGAGGCGGCCGTGACGTCACGCTAGCCTGAACGGGAAAGGCAGTTTCTTGTCTCGAAAATGGCCGCCCCCATAGGCGGCGGCCATTTGCAATCGAAATGCTGTGCTCTGATTGGATGAAACCACTGCATGCGGCGGCCATTTTCGAGGCGCTTTTTGTCTCCTGCCTGAAAAGGGAGGCGTCGCCGAGACAGACCATGAACGCAAATAGAGCAAAAAGCGTCGCCGAGACGGACCCTGAACGCGGCCATGGTATGAGAGCAACCGGCCTTTGATGATGCTGTAAGTTATACACAGCGGTGGAAATCCAAAGTGGCAGAGGTGGGAGCACGGAGAATCGAACCGCTGACCTTCAGATTAGGAGTCCGATCTAGAAAAAAGTCAGACACTCTAACCACTCTGCCACAGAGTAATGTAAAACTATTTTGTAATGTAAAACAATTTTGCTTTTGTGCATCTATTTGACGGGGCTCGTTTTTCACAAATAGTTTGTATAGAGAAATATGTGTCAAACATGTTTAAAAAACACGAAATCTACAAGTTATATATAGTGTATTGCTAATATACAGGCAAAAGGAATTAATTATCACCAATGTAACATGGAAACCAAATATGTGGTACCACGTTTCGGACAATGACCCCTATGTGACCGCTATGGGGTACCGAGGGTACTAAAATTCCAGGGGGCGCTGCGATGCAAGTCGGGCCTTCGTGGGCGATAATAGAGTTGCGTCGCAGAGCCACCTATCGATTAACGCGGATTTGTCTAACCCCATTGGTCAGTCCGATTCCTGTTCTCATACGAAAGGAAGGCATGATTGCAGAGAGAGAGAAAATGGGGGGGGGGATTGTCAGTGTGGGCGATAATACAGTCACAACAGTCTCCAACGAGAGTCTGTACTGACTGGTCAGTGAAACCGAGTTAGGATAGTGCTAGGAAAGCAGTGGATTAAACCTGACTTCCAGGAATTTTCCGCGATTCCCTGACAGTGCTAAGGCTACGGGAAAATATCTGACTTTTCATGGAAATTTACTATCGATTCAGTCATCGTATGCCCATCTTTTAATGATAATAGTAATTTCTATGGTAACAATGTTATTATTGGAGCAACATTATTTACAGGTAACATCAGTGTAGATTTCAGCTTTTTTTGTTGGGAGACCCACTTTTATCGCTGGTGATTTTATTTGATCTCTTTCGGCCCTGTAGGTTCCAGACAGATAAGCGCGAGCTTCCTGTCCTGTGGCACCAGGCCCTTCTCACCTTTGTACAGCGCTACAAGCAGGTAAGCCGCCATTATTTAATCTGAGAGTTTGGTCGCATAGACGGTCCTGATATGACCTTAGATGTTGCCAGGACGTAAAACTCCAACAACCAACCATGATCGGAGAGAACCCCTAAGGCTGAGCGTTTAAAAAAATATTTTTTATATATTTAAGGGGAGACACAGGTGATCGGAACATGAATTTGGGTGAAACTGGTGATTTCTGGTTTTTGGTGTACTAATTTGGTGTAAATGATATGTTTTTTGGACAGATAAATACTTGACTGGATATTTGTGTATCTAATATGGGATTCTAGATGATGATACTGGACTTTACCATTTGAAAGAAACACTTTGTGAACTTTGAAGCTTGTTTTCTCATAACTGCTTTTCCCAGGGTTTTGCCAATTTGCCCCCTCTAAAAATGTAAGTTATAATTGTAGCAGAAAGTTGAAACTTGGCAGTCTTATGTAAAAGTTGCTGCTGAGTGCAATAAGATGGGTAAAAACACTGTATCTTTCATAGTTCAAGAGCTAGGGATGGAGACACAAAAGTTTACCATTGAATTTTATTTCTCTCTGGTTCGTCATGTAGGGACATGTTGGTAATGACATATATAAATTCACAAACCCCCTTCTTGCACTCAACTGGACCAGTTCTTCATATAATAACTTGATTCAGGCAATTCTAGGCACATTCAGTATACTTCCTGGAGGGGTAAAATTTTGATTTTTGTTTGTGCAAGATCCTTCATCATATGACCCCCTACTCAATTTGAAACTCTGCAGATATGCTTCTCTTGATACAAAGAATGTGTGCTCCAATTTTCAAAGCTCTATCTTTAATAGCTTTTGAGATACGGAAATCACTCAAAAATCACCTGCGTCTCCCCTTAAGACTGCATAGTCCAATAAAGCATTAACATTTTCAAAATCAAAGCATTTATTTAGATTCTATTCTAGATGTCTAACTGACCAGACGGGATGGCCGAATGAGTTAGAGTGTCCGTCTCCCGTGCTGGTAGACTGTTTGATCGTGGGTTCGAACCCTGGTCGAGTCAAACCAATGACTTAAAAATTGATACTTGTCGCTTCCTAGCCAGGTGCTTGCCATTATTATGGTAGGGCAAAGACTGGTTAGCTCATTGTCAGGATAATGTGACTGAGTGGGATATCAGGTCATGGTGCTGGCGGCCTGGTCTCCCAGTGGGGCAGCACTATAAAGTCACCATGAGTGCACACTGTCACAAGTCGGTACCCGTCCTGATATGACCTCAGGTGTTGCTAGGACGTAAAACAACAACAAACAAACAAACACCCACATGAAGTACCTCAAACTCGCAATACTTAACTAAGAAAAGGTTATCTGAACAATTTAACAGTTTAACAAATAACATCAAGGTAGACTACAAGTTAGGTTGGTTGTTGGAGTTTTACATCCTGGCAACATCTACTAACGGTCATATCAGGACGGGTACCGACTTGTGACAGTGCACATTCATGGCAACTTCATAGTGATTCGAATGAGGGAAGCCGTAGACCGAGTGGGAGGAAAGGTTAAGGTTTATTACATGAAACAGTTACATGAAAGGCACAACGGGGGAATCAGTCAATGTTCAGGGAGCCTTCCTCGATCGCTGGAACCTCTGAGGCCGCCATAGCCGACCCCTACGCAGAAGTCCTTCAAGAAGAGGGTGGGTGGGTGTGATAAATTGTTCTGTCTCAACGGTTGAGCGAGTTTGAATGCCGTTGTAGGGGGGACTCTAGGTCAATGATGTTTGTCTCTCCCGCAGGGGTCGTGGCGGATACCCGCCTCCCCTCCTCGAATCAACCACACTTCGGAAATTATGCGCCAATGCCCCACTGGGAAATCAGGCCACCAGCACCATGACCCGATATCCCGCTCAGTCACATTATCCTGACACCAAGTCAACCAGTCCTTGCACTATCCTATTAACGCTGAGCACCACGCTAGGAAGTGACCTGTATCAATTTTGTACGTCATTAGTTTGACTTGACCGGGAATTGAACTCCCGATCTCCCACAAGGGAGGCCTGCGCTCTACTGATTCGGCCACTGCACCCAGTGGCTACAATTTAGAAAATATATATGTAATACCTAGATATAATTAAAAATTTATAAGATAAAGAGATAAGGTGGTGGATAGTGCATAGGTTCCATAGTGTGAAACAACATATAGTTACCTAAAAGATGCATAGAATTACCTATTCTGTTACATGTTTACTTTTATTCTATGCTATGTGGGATTCCAATCCTGATCGCGTCAAATCAAATTACTTACAAATGTATACTTGTCGCTACCTAGCCTGGCATTCAGCAATTACTAGAAATGGGCAAGGAGCAGTGGAATGATGAAGACCAATTAATCTAAAATTGAAGTTTCTCCTGCTTAATCAAACTAATGTACACCAAAAAGAACCTAAACAAAAAAATATTGTGAATTCAAGTATAGGCATGGTTGATTGGTGGGGATGGGGGGGTATACAAAAATGTACAAACAGAAGAAAAAACGAGAACCCCCGCGACCCCCAAGAAAAAATATCTATATGTAATGTATAGCAAATTATGCTAGTATAAAGGTGCGGAAAGGAATTATTTGATTATATATTATTGTTATCCTGATTCTATGTACTGCCTCCTGCGCTCCCCTGACCGGTGGCACTGCCACTGCTGCATGCTGTCCCTACTGGAGCCACAAACCTGACTCAGGCAGGAGAAATTTTTTCTAGATGTTACTAGGAGGTTAAACCCCAATTAAGCCAGTCGCTTCCATTTCACAGGATATCAGCTCTGAGCAGAAGGAGGCGCTGTACGGCCTGCTGCGGGTGCACGTGCACGAGGCCATGACGCCTGAGGTGCGACGAGAGCTCATCAACTCAACGTGTCGAGACAAGGAGGATGCGACACCCAAGGATGTTGACATGGGCGAGTAGGATCCGGTGTGCAGTGTTCCCTGGATGCGGTGGCCGAATCGATAGAGTGCGAATTTGGTTCCCAGTCGAGTCCGACCAATGACTTATAAAATTGATACTTGTCACTTCCGAGCCTGACGCTCTGCATTAATAGGATAGGGCAAGGACTGGTTGGCTCGGTGTCAGGATAATGTGACTGAGTGGGATATCGGGTCATGGTGCTGGCAGCCTGATTTCTCAGTGGGGCAGCACTATTAAGTTGTCATGAGTGTGCACTGTCACAAGTCGGTATCCATCCTGATATGAGCTTAGATGTTGCAAGGATGTAAAACTCAAACAACCAAACAACCAACCGCCGTCAGGGCTGTAAATAATGAGGGCATGTTGCCAGGCGGGGTGACCGAATGAGTTGAGCGTCCGTCCGCCTCCCGTTTTGGTAGGTCGTGGAATTCTAACTCCGGCCGAGTCAAAGCAATGACTTAATGATTTGTACTTGTTGCTACCTGGCCTGGTATTCGGTGTTACTTGGATAGTGGAATGAGGAAGACCAATTGTTTGTGATTGAATATTCAGACCTGCCTTCCCCAAATTTCCAATTTGGGTACTCCAGTGAAAAAGAAATTGTGTACTTTCCACATAAAAAAAGAGTGTGAACTTTCCAAATTTGTTTGTACACAATTTTAATTTCACGTATCTTTGTACAAACTTTGTTCAAAATATGCAAAGCTTGTATGGTAAGCCGGTCTTGCCTATCCCAAATTTCCTTTTCGGTGAAAAATAAATTTCTGTGGAGTCAAACAAACAAAAAATGCTATGCGTGATCAACTAATCTGCAAAAAGAATCACTGAAAAATAGCAACATTTTATTAAACGGAAAAAGTTGTACTTGACTGACCCTCCCCCCCCCCCACCCCCCCTCCCTGTCATACTTTTTGTACGGACCATGGACATGTTGACAACTTTGGACGGCCCCTTATCTCGATCCTGCATATCTAACTTAGCTAGGCGCAGTCATTAAGCATAGATGGGAATACTAAGTCAATTTAATATAACCCGTTACTGTTGAAGCCTTTGATACCAGAGTCTTGACGTTCATAATAGCATTAATTTAACATGTTTGCACTTCAAACATCCCCGTGGTTAGCCATTTAAAGTAAAAGTTACTTCAAACTTAACCTACTGTATATTTCTTTAAAGAAAATATAAGGGGTAAAACTTAAAACCATCGATCTTTGCAACTTTAATCAACATAATGTGAATATATTATTTTTGTTTGGTGAGAATGGAAAACATTTTGGTTAAAGGGATGCTTTCTCAAGAAGTATCTTTTATTTCTAAAAGCAAGTGAAAATCGTGTATTAGAAGAACAAAACAGATATTGGTTTTGAGAAACAATGAACCATTGTGATGTACGAAGATTGACTTTTTCGATGTATACATTGTTTTTGTTTCATATTGACTGTCGCTTTGATGACAGGACACCTGCTATGTCAGGACAACATTGGTCTGGGTACAGAGTTGTCCTGTGAATACGGGTACTACTTTAGTATCAATGACAGGACACCTGCTATGTGAGGACAACATTGGTCTGGATACAGAGTTGTCCTGTGAAGAAGGGTACTACTGTAGTATCAATGACAGGACACCTGCTCTGTGAGGACAATGTTGGTCTGGATGCAGAGTTGTCCTGTGAAGACGGGTACTACTGTAGTATCAATGACAGGACACCTGCTATGTGAGGACAATGTTGGTTTGGATGCAGAGCTGTCCTGTGAAGACGGGTACTACTGTAGTATCAATGACAGGACACCTGCTCTGTGAGGACAATGTTGGTCTGGATGCAGAGTTGTCCTGTGAAGACGGGTACTACTGTAGTATCAATGACAGGACACCTGCTATGTGAGGACAATGTTGGTTTGGATGCAGAGTTGTCCTGTGAAGACGGGTACTACTGTAGTATCAATGACAGGACACCTGCTCTGTGAGGACAATCTTGGTCTGGATGCAGAGTTGTCCTGTGAAGACGGGTACTACTGTAGTATCAATGACAGGACACCTACTATGTGAGGACAATGTTGGTTTGGATGCAGAGCTGTCCTGTGAAGACGGGTACTACTGTAGTATCAATGACAGGACACCTGTTATGTGAGGACAACATTGGTCTGGATACAGATTTGTCCTGTGAAGACGGGTACTACTGTAGTATCAATGACAGGACACCTGCTATGTGAGGACAATGTTGGTCTGGATGCAGAGTTGCCTTTTGAAGACAAGTATTACTGTATAGCCTGTACATCCATGAAGACGACCAAGTGTATTCTAATTTACCATGTACTTTCTCAGCTACAGCTCAAATAAGTTTCGTTTTCTGCAAGAAAAGCTACTTATTTACAAGTTTGAAAACAAAGTAGTTTGATATATTTATGTAAAAGACATGTTCTAGCCAAATGTAAAAAGGGAAATATTGCGTCTAGGGCAGGAATTAAAGATAATTTTCTTGGTATTCCGGGGCTAACGTACTAATCATTTCACTACCTAGGCTCCCTAATGCAATCTCCCTATCCTCGCCTCTCTGGCTATGTGGCGTCTTGTCTCAAAGGTCAGTGCAGACTACTAAATGTGTATAGAGATTACAAACCACGGAGGTTTGCTTTTAACCAAGCGAATCTGGAATACACAATGTTGTAAATAGCCATCAATAAAAAATAACTAAGTCTATGTGCGAGTTATTTTCAATTATTTTTGTATCTTTTACCTCGTTAAAAAATAAAAATCAAGGGTGCATTATTACGTGAATTATTAGTTACTCCGACAGCCCAGTTCCTGTGACGGCTGCTGAACAACCCATTAGAAGTGTTGAATGGCTAGGTTATGTAAATAACCATGTCATTTTGAAATCTGAAGTGCGAAGTATATATTTACACAGTAAAAATTCGCTAAATCGACCGACCATGAGACCAACCTTAATTGGTCCATTTAGGGAAGTAGTCGGTTTATAGAGTTAAAATATCCTTACAATGGGGTCGGTATAGGGAGGTTTTACTGTAGTTCCAATGCATATTAATCATAGCTCGCTATTTTTAGCGTAGATTAATACTATACTAGAATAAAAGTCGAATGGAGAACTGTTTGTGGCTTCCATCTTGTTGGTTATTTTTTTTGCATTCTCTACTAATTTCTCAACTTTATGCGTGCTTGTTCGTAGGCCTTGTCACCCCAGTCATTATGGGTTTCTCCATATTTCACCAACCAATTACAGTATAACCCGTTAAAGCAAACTTGAAGGGACCCTAGAAATTTGTTTGATTAACCAAACATTGGTTTAACCAAGCTTTGGCTTCAACTTTGACTTTGAGGAAGCGTGTATTGCACATGTAATATACAATGTATGTGGACACTTAGATTATTGTTTTTTATGTATGTACTTTTTTTCGGCGGCCTGGCAAAATACTACCATTTATCATATAAAAAAGTTGGTTAATCCAAACAAAATTGTCGGACCTCAGTCCACTTCCGGTACGGTTAAACCAAACCATGTGGTTATAAGGTCATCTGAGACCCCACTGACTTTTTTGTATATGATAAATGGTAGTATTTTAAAGGGACCCTAGAATTTTGTATTGGATTAACCGATCGTTTGGTTTAACCGAGCTTGGTTTAACGGGGTTATACTGTATATTCAGGGATGCCAGTATTCCACTCATTAATGGAATTCCAATGATTTCCAAATTTCTCCTTTTTTCATTTAACAATTTTGTATTAATGTTTTAGACAATTTGGGATGACTTAGATTTTTTTTAATTTTCAAATTTCCATGCATATATCCATTACTACCAAACTTTTTTCAAATTCGATTTTGCTATACGTTTTAGATAATTTGGGATGTTAAAATTTATTTTCATTTTTTTCCTTTAATTCCACTAATTTCCAGTAGAGATTTCTACTGGAAAATCTTTAATGGAACGGGCAAAATATGAAGAATTTGGTGTGCTGTGATTGGTCAATATTCAACGATGACTTTCTCATAAGGCAAAGTAAGCACTGACACCACCGGTGGCGCCTCCTGTCGCATTACGAGAACACTACTGTCAATACTGAGTCTACCCGGTCAGTGACAGCTGAAGTACGGTCGCACGACCTAGCGGGTACTGCCCAAACTAAACTTGACAGATGTTTTCATGTTTTCCACTAATTTGATCAACCCCAACTGGGTTCCGTGTATATTGCTTGCTGAATAAAATTCAGCTAACAGTGCGGTATGACTAATCTAGCTGTACATAATCATGGTTGTGGATTTAGATCCTCAGTCAAGTCAAGGCAAACACAAACAAACAAAATGGCGTTAATACCTTCTACCTCACCGGGTGCTGGTCATTATTAAAGTCACAAAATCCAATGGTTTTGTATTTCTGCCATGTATTTTTGTTTGTTCTGGGTCTTTTAATATTTTTTCCTAATGCAGTAGGTTGCTTTAGTTTGAAGTAACGTTTTAAGTTAGTGTACTTTTTAAGTAACTTTTAAAGGACTAACATTGGAACTATTTGAAGTGAAAGCAGACCAAATTAATTTTGGTGTGCTTGTCGAAATGCAGGTACAATAGGTTCAAGCAGTAACGGGTTCTAATAAGATGATTGTGTGTTCCTTCTATGTAGCCAGGGGCATAGCTAGACCTTTAATGATGTGTACTCCTAATTTCAGCAGGGGGTTTAGGGGGCCGCTTAAGCTTAAGCTCACAGATTTTACACATTTTAGACTTGAGTTTTCGACACTCCGGACTACTACATGCCTTCTCTCTCTCTCTCTCTCTCTTTATTATTTTTTTATTATATTTTTTGTTGACAAAACGATGTGGACATTTTGGCGTACGCCTAGCTACACCCCTGGTAGCAACACATGTTTTATAATTTAGCCTGTATCTAACTTCTAAATTCTAAGTTGGATGTGTAGGATCAAATCTAGACCAGTGTTTTGGCTTTTAGAAAGCTTTCATCGGACTATACAGCATTACAGAATAATGTGAGTGAGTCTAATATGGTGCTGGTGATATAGGCGTCCTGCATTAGGAGAGACAGTCCTGCTTTTCTATGGCTTTTAAAAATATACTTCAACTCGTTAATTTAGGTTAAATCTTCAGGTAATTACTTTGTTAAGTAGGCCTAATTATTAATTGTAATTTGTGTATTTGGGTCATTATGAAGTAAATATGCATTTTAATTATGTAGCCTAGGCCCTCTGTATGTGCTCTGTAATCTATTATACTTCATATAAACAAGGACACTACCACTTATCAGTTCTCTTCTGTATACAGTATAACCCCGTTAAACCAAACTTGAAGGGACCCTAGAAATTTGTTTTGATTAACCGATCATTGATTTAACATGAGCTTTGACTTTGACTCCCTCCCGCCCCCGCCCCCCCCCCCCCCCCACACACTACTGCCCCCACACACTCACTTCCCCCTTCCGGCTCGCCACCCTACTCCCCCCCCCCCCCCCCGCCCCCCACACGCCTAGTGTAAGAGGTGGTGGGGTCTCAGATGACCTTATAACCACATACAAGTTTGGTTTAACCATACCGGAAGTGGCTGGAGTCCGACAATTATGTCTGGATTAACCAATAATTTGGATTAACCAACTTTTTTTATATGATAAATGGTAGTATTTTGTGGGCCGCCGAAAACAGTTTGGATTAACCGATAGTTTGGTTTAACCGAGCTTGTTTTTTTTTTGGTCCATTTGTTGTTTAAGCAGGAGAAATTTCAGTCATAGACGACTGGTCTTCCTCATTCCACTGCTGGTCAATAGAAAGCCCGAGCCTACACTTTTACTGACCCAAGGGATTTTTAACTTCCCACACCACATAGACATGGTATGAGAGCAACCGGCCTTTGATGACACTGTAAGTTATACACAGTGGTGGAAATCCAAATTGGCTGAGCTGGGGGCACGGGGAATCAAACCGCCGACCCTCAGATTAGGTGTCTGACCTAGAAAAAAATCAGACACTCTGTATTAGTCATTACCTACTATCCTACTGTCATAGGAATTAGTTCCTGCTTCTGCCACTATGGTACCACCTGTGAATGGCTCCTGGCAACCCTGATACCAGCTGTGTCTGGTCACTACCGTCTCCAAACCTGCGCGGACGGTCAGATTCTATATACATAGTGGTTAGAAATGGCCACCCTATGGTGATATCGCAGCTCAGTGGAGTATCACTAACATAATGCGAGAAGCCCAAGTTGTATTCTGTTGTAATATTTACCCATCACTTACATCAAATATAAGCGCACACACTGAATTAGTTATACAATCTGTAACAAAGGATACTTACAGTAAAACTCGGTGAGGAAATGGGCAAATGCAGAGTGATGGCAGCAGAACGTGGAGGCAGTAATACCCCTGTCACACTACGACGTAACGAGCCAACGTGAGCCTGACGTGATCACTTTTCGTCATTACGTTGCCGTACGTTGGTTACGTTATAATGACGTCAGAATGACGCTAGACTGACGTCGAGCTACGTCACGTTATGTCGTGTTACGTCGGCGCGCATCAAGGTTTTGAACCTGTTCAAAACTTTTGACGTGATGCGAACGTAAGGGTTTACGTTCACCATACGTTCTGTACACGTTCAGCGAACGTCAATGACGTTAAACGGACGTTAGTCAAACGTTCCTCACTATGTTCCACTATGTTCCACTCATTGACCCACATTAAAGCCGGTGGAAACGTCCATGCGGCGTAATGGGAACTTCAGGAGAACGTCAGGTTGATTGATTGATTGGTGGTTGCTTTACGCCATGTCGGCAGCATAGGCCATATTCACGGCGAGAAATGTTTGTTTTTTGTTCAAACCATCGCTTTTACATGTAAAAGCAGACAATCAATTATGTGCCAATAGACACTAATTAAATTAGAAAGCTCACAATCATATATCTGTGGTCAAGGGAAACAAATTCCCATAGAAAAAGAAAAGTTTCATTAATAATTAATAGAATCCATTTAGTAAACTATATAAGGTGGTACAGTCCAGCTGCCCTCAAAAAGGCTAAAATGTTTTCCTGTTTTACCTCAGTAAAAAGGTCATGCATACTGCCTGCAGTGTAGAACTGTTGGCGCAGGGCCAAAATATCAACGCAACTTAGTCAAATGTGTTTGAGTGTCAGTGGGGACTGACACCCAATACATTCAGGGGGAGGTTCCCCCTTGAGCAGAAAAGCATGTGTAAGCCACGAGTGGCCAACACGGCAGCGACTAAGGACCACTTGGTCCCGCCGACCTCCCGCATGAGTCTGTGGTGGCTTTCCCACAGATGGTTCAATTTCTTTAAGTTTATTGATGTTTTCATCCCACTCATGTTGCCATTTGGATTTTATGTGGGTGGCTATTAGTGGTTTCAGATCAGAGTGAGGGATCAGACATGGTTCAAGATCACAGTTCAGGGCCTTCTTCGCACCCCGATCAGCTCGTTCGTTTCCTTGTATGCCAGCATGGCCAGGCACCCAGCACAGGTGGATATCATACCCATCTGTTGTCAGTTGGTTCATTTTATAAATGACCGTTGCTAGAATAGGGTGATTCGTTTTCAGTCCAGCAACAGTCAGGAGGCAAGAGAAGGAATCACTGTATATAACATAGTTAGTGTGGTTGGATACCTCGATACACTCCAAAGCGAGAAGGAGTGCTCGGGCCTCTGCAGTGAAAATCGAGCTCTGATCAGGCAAACGTACACCAAATTTTTCCCGTCGGCAGACTGCCGCAGCAGCTACCCGGCTTTGGTCTTTCGAACCATCAGTGTATATGGAGAGGTGGTCTGCAAACTGGCCTTGAATTTCTGCATGCAGTCCTTTGTACTCGAGTGGATGTGTCCCAGATTTCCTCAGTTCCGTGAGTCGGAGGATAACCGATGGCTTTCTCAACGACCACGGGGGATGTTCTGGGTCTTTGGCATCTTCCAACACGTCCAAATCCACGCCTAAGGCCTCCAAATGAGGTTTCATTCGGAGCCTCAGTGGCCGGATGTAATTTGGCCTGGATTCATACCTGGATTCGTCATGTTGCTCGAATAGACAATTGTGTGCAGGATTCAATGCATTAGTTTTTATCTTAACTACATATTGCATGGCCAGTTTGATTCTCCTGTTATTAAGTGATGGTTCATTGGCTTCGACATAAAGGCTCTGAACTGGTGAGGTGCGGAAGGCCCCAAGGGCCAAGCGCAGTCCCTGGTGGTGGATCGTGTCTAGCAGCCCAATATATGATTTCCTTGCGGAACCATATACTATGCTGCCGTAATCCACTCGTGAACGAACCAAGGTTCTGTACACGGAGCGCAGAACATCTCTGTCCGCTCCCCACTCTGAGCTGGACAGCTCCTTAACGTCAGGAGAACATCAGGAGAACGTCAGGAGAACGTACGTACAGCGTTTCGCCAACATTTAATGATGTAAGTAACGTAAGGTAATGTAAAGCAACATAGTTCTGGCGATGGAATAAAGTACATAACGTTCCCTGAGCGTAATTACGTTGTCCTCTCTCGTTGAATGACGCCATCACTACGCTTTACCACCGCTACTCTCTCGTCCACTACGCTGCATCCACGTTCAACTTGTGCCCAAATTTGCATACTACGCCGAGAAGTTCAACGTTCTTCATGTTCTCCCTACGCTGACATCATTACGTCGTAGTGTGACAGGGCCATAAGGTGCCTGCCTACTAGCAGACCAGTTCACCCCCAGGTCGCTCACTGCCTCCCTCAAGGAACTCAAATAGCAGTTGGATGTTTTAGTACAATTAATAGTTAGTTGACATATATCAGCACATACAATTAGAGTAGATTACAATTACATAATTATTAATACATGTATAATAAATTGATACATTCTGTAAAAGGACAGATCCAATTGCACGTCCAGAATTGTTTTTTGTTTGTTTGTTTGGTAACATGTAACATTGTTAGCAACATCCAAGGTCCTATCAGGACTCCAGAATCGCAGCAAGAAAGCAATCTTTGAGTCGAAAAATTAGATTGATTAAAAAATATAAATATAAAAATTAATATTTTTAGTGCCATGTGGGGAATGGAACCTGGGTAATTGAGGCGACTATCTTGTAGTACCACTTGAGCAGAGACTTAATGAAGTAGATATGGCGTCAGTACTCCCACCTAATAACAACCCTTCTTCACACACACACACACACACAAATGCATACACACAATGTAACCACCAGAGTAATCTTCGCTAATAATCTTTCTAATCAAACTGAATTTCAGGGAGTGGTTAAGGCGGCAGCACCACCTACGTGTAAAGTCTACGGCTTGAATCTGTGGTTGTGTAGGCAGGCTATTGTGAAATCAAAACAGACAAAGAGAAAGGAAGAGTATAAAGTGTGAAAGAAGAGCGAGTCAAGCCCTCTGGTTTATTATTTATATGGTACATGGGTTCATTGTAGAGTGATGCAAGGGCTCCACCCCCCCCCCCCAATGGGAAACAAGCATTGTTGGCTCTACCATTAGGGATCCAGCATTCCTGGTCCGCATGGCTACCAGTGGTCTGCCCACCACCTCCAAGCTGTGTGGCTCCCCTGGCCACCACCTGCATTGAGCCTGAGTGTGGTGATCCTACCCAGCAGAGGGGGAGGGAGTAGGCACTGAGTGCCCCTTACACACAGCCCTGCCAGCACCACTATGTCTATTTACATCTCACTCAGGCACCACCAGCACCTACATATATATACATACATGCGCCTGGTCACGTATACCTGAGCAGTAATAGAACATTTGCATTCCCCCAACGCCTTAAATCAGAATATTTTACATACGGTCATATCACAACAGGTTTCAGGGTGTGACAACTGACTCTTGGGGGACATTATTTGACAGTGAGCTGCTTTACTGAGGTGCTACATCACCACAGGGTGGCCATTTATAAATCTACAGTAAAACCTCCCTAACTGACCACCTCCACAAATCGACCCCTCCCCTATATCCATCGCTTTATTTTGGTCCCAACAATACCATTGTAACCATATTCGAACTCCTTAAACCAACCACCTCCCAAAATTCAGTGGCAGCAGGCATCTTACTGCTGTGTGGGGCCTGCTTATAAACCCCCAGACAGCGCCCACTAGCCCTACTTGCATGCACACACAGGTGCATGCACATACAGGTGCTGACCATACAGCTCAAGCTACTTGTTCTAGAACTTTCCACAGGCCTTCACACAACTAACCTACTCCTCCAGTTCCATTAATATAATATTGATATAAAACTCCATTTTATATTTCACATTAATATGCTACATAATGAATATGCATTTTTACTTCATAACAACACAAATACCCAAACACACGGGGACCTTCCTATGCAACCTTGTAAGACGATTTACTGATGCCATAGGGGTGATGAAAATAGGAAATAGCGCCTAGAGCGGGAATTGAACCCACATCTCTAGCATTCTGGGCCAGTGTGCTAGCCATTACACCACCTAGGCTCCCTGACATCCCCACCCTATCCAACCCCACCTGTCTATGTAGCTCCTTGTCTGAGAGGTCAGTGCAGACTACTACACTAACCATTACACCACCTAGGGTCCGTGATGCAATCACTCTATCTACGCCTACCTGTCTGTGCGGCTCCTTGCCTGAGGGACCAGACAGGATGGCCGAATGAGTTAGAGCGTCCGTCTCCTGTGCTGGTAGATCGTGGGGTCGAGGATTGGAACCCTGGTCGAGTCAAACCAATGACTTAACAATTTATACTTGTCACTTCCTAGCCAGGCGCTCGGCATTATTAGGCCAGGGCAAGGACTGGTGTGCTCAGTGTCAGGATAATGTGACTGAGTGGGATACCAGGTCATGGTGCCAGCGGCCCCATTTCCCAGTGGGACAGCACTATAAAGTTGCCATGAGTGCACACTGTCACAAGTCGGTACCTGTCCTCATATGACCTTAGATGTTGCTAGGACGTAAAACAACAACAAACAAACAATAAACAACAAACCTTGCCTGAGAGGTCAGTGCAGACTACTACACCAACCAATACACCACCTAGACTCCCTGATGCAATCACTATGTCCATGCCTACCTGTCTGTACGGCTCCTTGCCTGAGAGGTCAGTGCAGACTACTACACTCACCATTTCACCACCTAGGCTCCCTGATGCAATCACTCTATCCACGCCTACTTGTATGTGTGGCTCCTTACCTGAGAGGTCAGTGCAGACTACTACACTCATCCTCATGGAATTATACGTTTTTTTTTAATGGTTTACGTCCAGATCTCTGAGAACATAAGGTACTACAGTAACCATATCTATTAAATTGGCTCGGTATTCCATTCTATGTGGTGACAAATATTTGATAAGTGCACCAGTATCTAAGTTAGATATGTAGAATCAAACCAAGATCACTGCTTTGGTTTTGAAAATGTGATGTTTTCATCGCACTATGCAGCTTTAATAGAATCGGACATTACAGTATAACCCCGTTAAACCAAACTTGAAGGGACCCCAGCAATTATTTTGGATTACCCGATCATTGGCTTAACCGAGCTTTGGCTTCGACTTTAACCTGCCTTTGGCAAAAACTCAGATGCATTATGAATGCGATATACAATATATGTGGACACTTTGGTTTAACTGAGCTTGGTTTAACGGGGTTGTACTGTATTAAGATAATGTGACTGTGGGATATCGGATCATAGTGCTGGTGGCCAGGTCTGCCAATGGGGCAGCACTATAAAGTCACCGTGCGTGTGCACTGTCACAAGTAGGTACCCATCCTGATATCACCTCAGATGTTGTTAGGCCGCAAAACAGCAACAAACAAACAAACTTACTACTTGTGTGCAGAGTTGACCGGCGACTAGCGTTTCAGCGGAGTGCGCATGCCCAGCGGGAATAAATTAGCGCTTGGACGTCACAGCTTGGAAAACTCACAACGTGGGCACGTGATAATGATATGCAGTAAAACCTCTCTAACCGACCACCTCCATAGATCGATACCACTCCCCTATATTGATCATTTTATTTGGGTCCCAAACGATCGCCCATACAATACCATTGTAAAGATTTTTAAAAACTCCCTAAATGGACCATTTAAAGTCGGTCCCATGGTCGGTCGATGTAGAGAGGTTTGACTGAGGGTGAGTGGTCTGTGAGAGACACGAGAGTTGTAGTCACGTGACTGTAGTCGACTGCGCAGGTTCAGCAGAGTTGGACGCGGTGTTGGCGCTACCCAGGAACCAGCATTACTGGACTTGAACAACTCGATTCCAAAGGTAGGCCTAATTTTTCTTCTATCAAAAGTCTCTGTTTAAAACAACTATTTTCTCATTTTTACGAAGCGGAACTTGTTGATAACACCAATTCTGCAGCTTCATGAAGGCAATGGCTTCCTAATGTGCGGTTTAATCTTTGTTTGATATTTGTATTCATTTGTATTAGTTCTATTTATTTCTAGTAAATTATCATTTTAAATAACAAAATCATAGAACAATACCTATAGATGTTTTTTTGTTTTCCAATCCACTGTATAGACCTACTCCATTGGTTTTGAATTTCTGTCATTTTCTGAGATATATATATTAGGTTGATGACTATAATCTACCTCACTTTAGTTTGAAGTATTACTTTTGCTTTAAAATGACTAATAATATAAGAGATATTTGAAGCATACACATGTTAAATTAATTTTCGTGTACTTGTCAAAACTCTGACCCCATAGGCGTCACCAGTAAGAGGTTCTATTAAATAGACTTAATATCCTCTTCTATTTAGCAACAAATGCTTGATAAGCAATTGGTCTTCCCCATTCCACTCCTCCCTGGCATATCCTAGTAATGCCGGACACCATGGCAGCTAGGTAGCGACAAGTAGGCCCTAACTGTTTTTAAGGTATCAGTTTGACTCGACCAGTGTTCGAACCCGGAGGCATACACTCAGCTCATTTTGTCACCCAGGCTCTGTTTGTAGTAAAATTTTGATGTGGCGGCCCCTACTACTTTGGAGGGGGCGGCGGAGGGGGGGTGGGGGCTGGAAAAGTAGTAGATTTACTCTTTGTACCTATAGATCTCTACTACCTTGAACATGTTGACAACTTCGGGTGGCCCCTAAAGCTAAGATTCCTTATATGCGGTATGCGAAATGCGAATGCGAAACCGAATGCGGCAAAGAATCGAAAAGCATGTAAATGAATAGTGGTGCTTCCATACGCCCGAATGCGAATACGAACGCGAATGCGGCAAATGGATCGACCCACGGACCGATCAGTGCGAATGCGAATACTGCTGCGTTTGCCATAGAAAACAATAGTAACTTTGATCTTCCTTCACAAATTTGGAGGAAGAACCCCCAAAAATGTCATGGGTAAGTTTTTTGGTATGTTTTTTTCTTTAACCATATCCCAGCACAAAAAGTAAACATCGGCTATTGGAGGTTGGCATATATCTATTCCGCATATACCACATTCGTATTCGCATGCCGCATATATGGAATCTTAGCTTTAGGCAACTTTTACTTCACCCTTTTCTAAACTGTCCGACCGGACGCAGTCGTCGAATCGGTAGGCTTAAAGCGTGGGCCTCGTATGTGGAAGGTCGGGAGTTCGCTTCCCCGTCAAGTCAAACCAATGACTTATAAAATTTATACTTGTTGCTACCTAGCCGAGCACTCGGCATTAATAGGCTAAGGCAAGGACTGGTTAACTGATTGATTGATTGATTGGTGGTTGCTTTACGCCGTGTCAGCAGCATAGGCCATATTCACGGCAAGAAATGTTTGTTTTTGTTCAAACCATCGCTTTTACATGTAAAAGCATACAATCAATTTTTGTGTCAATGGACACTCATGAATTTTGTAAACTCACAATCATAATCGTTTCTGGTCAAGCCAAATAAAATTCTAAATGATAGTATTATTCACTGATGAAATTTGTTTAAAAACCTATATGAGGTGGTACAAACCAGCTGCCCTCAAAAAGGCTAAAATGTTTTCTTGTTTTACTTTAGTAAAAAGGTCATGCATGTTGTTTGCAGTGTAAAATTGTTGGCAGAGGGCCATGAAATCCACACAGTTTAATCAAGTGGGTTTTAATGTCAGTGGGGACTGACAGCCAATACATTCAGGGGGAGGCTCCCCCTTAAGCAGACAATCGTGTGTTAGCCATGAGTGGCCAATATGGCATCTTGTTAAAACAACCTGGTCGTCTATGGAGTTTGTTGTATGGGTGTTCATCCCATTCGATCTGCCATAGGTTCCAGATGTATTTTTGAATTGTAGGTTTCAGATCAGAGATCAAAGGAGCATTCAGGGCTCGAGTGGCCGCTTGATCTTCATGCGCAGTCGGAACCGTGATCCCGTCTATACACTGGGTGCAGCTATGAAATGTGGTACTTTCAGCTCACCTCAGCTCTTGTTTGAAACATAGAATACCAACTAAAAATATATATATAATAAATTAAGTAAATAATCTTTTATCCAGCATTGCATTTACATCAATATTATCGCACATCTTATGCCATGTGCATTTAGATTTAGACAAATCTGGGCACTCAGGCTAGTGTTAGAGCCATAGCCAAAATCAGTTTTACTTATTTTATTAATGTTTTTATTTATATCCTATGGTTAATGACATATGTAGAACTAGACAATTAGTAGGGTTAATCAGATATTGGTTATATATTTCTCTGAAACAAGTGTATGTTGACACATTTGGCATTTTAATATTACTGGTTAACTCAGTGTCAGGATATTGTGACTGAGTGGGATATCGGGTCATGTTGCCAGCTAGCCATGAGACCTGATTTCCCAGTGGGGCAGAACTATTAAGTCATCATGAGTGCGCACTGTCACAAGTCGGTAGGTAGGGGGAGGCCCCATCCTGATGTGACATTAGATGTTGCTAGGACGTAAAACAACAAACAACAACAATTTACACTGTCCTTATTCAGATGCGTGGCGCGCTGTGCAGTGTGGTGGCGGTGATGGTGGCGACACTGCCCTTGCTCCCTTTCTGCGCGGCCCGAGGTTGGCCTGAGACTGAGATCATGCCGGTGAGGGCTCCTAGACTCCACTCTCCCCAGCTCTACCGACCCGCCTGCAATGACAAGTCCATGTCGGCCGATCTTCTCGTTCGTCTTCTCGCCTATGAGATCAAATCGGTGCTACTGGGTGCCGACGAGAACCTGGGCTCCGCCGTGCACACCACAAACGTCACCTGTCAGGCGGCCCCGGCCCGGCTGGGCGGCGGCGGCGGCGGTCCCGGCCCCGGTCACGGTCACCGCGGCAGCGGCGGGAGCAGTGACGGCGGCGGTAGCAGTGACGGCGGCGGGGAGAGGGTGCAGCGGGCGGTCTGCCACCCGCTGGCGACCGGCTCCAACCTGCTGATGCACCTCTGCGGGGACGACCGGGCGCTGCCCGGGGTGGGTGCCCGGGCCCTGTGCGCCTGGCGTCCGGTGTCCAAGTGGAGCGCCGTCCGACACCCGCGCAACCTGGTCGAGGCGCAGCTGGTGCCGGGCGGCGACCGGCGGTGCCGGAAGCACGGCCACTACTGCCGGCCCGTGCGGCGCCTCACGCCGACCCTGTACGTCGAGAACCACTGGCGCCGGGGTGAGGACTGCAAGTACAGTCTGCGGCACGAGGACCTCATCATCGGCTACACCTGCTTCCGCGATCCCCGATAAAAGCGCAGAATAAAACTTTGTAAGATTCTACAGCTGGTTCAGCGATCCCCGATAAAAGCGCAGGACAGGTTCTAATGTGAGATTCTACAGCTGGTTCAGCGATCCCCGATAAAAGCGCAGTACAGGTTCTAATCTAAGATTCTACAGCTGGTTCAGCGATCCCCGATAAAAGTGCAGTACAGGTTCTAATCTAAGATTCTACAGCTGGTTCAGCGATCCCCGATAAAAGCACAGTACAGGTGCTAATCTAAGATTCTACAGCTGGTTCAGCGATCCCCGATAAAAGCGCAGGACAGGTTCTAATGTGAGATTCTACAGCTGGTTCAGCGATCCCCGATAAAAGCACAGTACAGGTTCTAATCTAAGATTCTACAGCTGGTTCAGTGATCCCCGATAAAAGCGCAGTACAGGTTCTAATCTAAGATTCTACAGCTGGTTCAGCGATCCCCGATAAAAGCAAAGTACAGGTTCTACTCTGAGATTCTACAGCTGGTTCAGCGATCCCCGATAAAAGCACAGGACAGGTTCTAATCTGAGATTCTACAGCTGGTTCAGCGATCCCCGATAAAAGTGCAGTACAGGTTCTAATGTGAGATTCTACAGCTGGTTCATCATCGATCCCCGATAAAAGTGCAGTACAGGTTCTAATCTAAGATTCTACAGCTGGTTCAGTGATCCCCGATAAAAGCGCAGTACAGGTTCTAATCTAAGATTCTACAGCTGGTTCATCATCGATCCCCGATAAAAGTGCAGTACAGGTTCTAATCTAAGATTCTACAGCTGGTTCATCGATCCCCGATAAAAGCGCAGTACAGGTTCTAATCTAAGATTCTACAGCTCGTTCAGCGATCCCCGATAAAAGCACAGTACAGGTTCTACTCTGAGATTCTACAGCTGGTTCAGCGATACCCGATAAAAGTGCAGTACATGTTCTAATCTAAGATTCTACAGCTGGTTCAGCGATCCCCGATAAAAGCGCAGTACAGGTTCTAATTTAAGATTCTACAGCTGGTTCAGCGATACCCGATAAAAGTGCAGTACATGTTCTAATCTAAGATTCTACAGCTGGTTCAGCGATCCCCGATAAAAGTGCAGTACAGGTTCTAATTTAAGATTCTACAGCTGGTTCAGCGATCCCCGATAAAAGTGCAGTACATGTTCTAGTCTAAGATTCTACAGCTGGTTCAGCGATCCCCGATAAAAGCGCAGTACAGCTTCTACCCATGCTTCAGCTTTCCCTGATAAAAAGCGAAGTATATATGGGTCGTTTCATGGTAAATGGGGCCAATGTATTTTCTAATATGTAATGGTCAAAAACAATTATTGAAAAAGTAGAGGAGTTATTTTCTGTATAGAACTGGTATTCTTACACTTTGGAGGGATAGATATGATAAAATGAAGACCTAATGTGGAATAGTAAAACAATGCCAACATATTCATTCCAAAAATATTGTGTTTTAAGGGCATGAATGTGGTATATGGAGAATGTGGACTTTTCTACAGCACACTAGACCATTATTTTGCATATAGCATTACTTGTAGCCTATGAAGTAATAAAAGGACACTCTCACTTGAAATAAATGCCCATCTTGAATGCATATCTTTTTATCTTTATTTAAAAATCCATGGTGATTAAACTGGTTCTGGACATAACTGTGGTGGCCCCTACTTATTCCCTCCCTGCTTGTTATGTCAGGGAATACACTATTCTGGGAATACCAAACCTTCAAGGAAGAAAATATTTGCTACTATTGCATGTGTAAGCCTATTCCACAGTACCATAACTAGTAATATTTTTTTTCTACAAAGCTGAATGAAGGAAAATTGAAGATGAAGTTCCTTATTTTTGTTGGTGTCCTCTTCTATTGTCTTACGTCCACAACTCAAAATTGGGAAGGATATAACTTCCCTATAGAGGTTTCTTTATAGTGCAGTTGTGTATTTAGGGGCCCAGAGCATACAAATTAATTCTTTCATGCAATTAATTTTTCTTAAATAATTGTTGTTAATTATTAATAAATCATATGTTACATCCAGACATCGGGCTGAGTAGTCAATCAATTTAGGTTATTCTGACAAGATGGTACCGGTAACCTCAACTATCTTTTCCTTCACATTACTAGTATACATATGGACAAGAGTTGGCTACTCAGCGGAAAAAAGGGAAATACACAATATAAATTTGTTATCCTCATGTAACACTTTGGGCACATTTACCACGAAAAGACCCATATATAAGGTTCTAGGCCTACAGCTGGTTCGGTGATCCCCTATTAAAGTGCAGTATAAATCTATATAAGGTTCTACACCTGCTTCAGTGATCCCCTATAAAAGTGAATAGGGGATCACTGCAGGTGGTAGGGGATAAACTACATGCACGACATGTGGTTTATCCCCTATACCTGTTTATGTGATCTACAGTATAAACCCTAACCTCCCTCTGTGACCCCCTATAAAAGTTCAGTATAAACCCTACACCTGCTTCAGTGATCCCCTATACAAGTGCAGTATAAACCCTATACCTGTTTCTGTGATCCCTGATAAAGACGCAGTATAAACCTTACACCTCCCTCTGACCCCTATAAAAGTACAGTATAAACCCTACACCTCCCTCTGTGACCCCCTATAAAGGTGCAGAATAAACACTATACCTGCTTCAGTGATCCCCTATAAAAGTGCAGTATAAACCCTATACCTGTTTCTGTGATCCCCGATAAAAACGCAGTATAAACCTTACACCTCCCTCTGTGACCCCTATAAAAGTGGAGCATAAACCCAATACGCTTCAGTGATCCCCAATAAAAGCACAGTAAGCCTTCACCGGGAACCAGCATCTAATACAGTAGGCCTTTTCTCGATCATCAGTGGGCGGGTTGGTGGTGGAAATTCTCTAAGACCCTTTCCGGTGAGCATGTTGCAGTCAGTTAAACTTGCATAGTCCGATGAAAACATCAAATTTTCAAAAACAAAACACTTATGTAGATTTGATTCTACATATTCAACTTAGATACTGGTGCACTTATTAAGCATTTGTTGCTGCATAAAAGGGGATAATAAGTCAATTAATAGAAACCGTTGCTACTGAAGTCTATGGTGTCAGAGTTTTGGCGTGCATGCCAAAATTATTTTGGCATGCTTTGATGTCAAATATCTCCAAACTTAGCCATTTAAAATTACTTAAAACTAAAGTAAAGTAGATTATAACGATTAGTATAATATATTTATCTCAGAAAATAGCAAAAACTCAAAAGAATCGGACTATGCAACTTTAAACTTGCATAGTCCAATGGTTTTCAGTTATTTTCTGAGATAAGTATATTAGGTTCATCGTAATAATCTATCTTACTTTAGTTTGAAGTAACTATTCTTTAAAATGACAAACTTATGAGATATTTGAAGTGTCAACATACTAAAATAATAAATAAATATTAAATTAATAAATTGGCATGCTTGGCAAAATTCTGATCCCGTAGGCTTCAGCAGTAACAGGTTCAGTTAAATTGATTTAACATGCTGTTCTATGTGGCACCAAATACTTAATAAGTGTACCAGTATCTAAGTTTGATATGTATGGTAAAATCTAGATAAGTGTTTTGTATTTGAAAATGTGATGATTTTATCGGACTATGCAGCTTTAATTGTGTTATGCCCACCAAGACTGTAGGTTTTACCACTGCCGTCAGAGGGCAGACTGGTGGTTGAAATCCTTTATATTTGATGAGACTGTATTGGTAGATCCTATGAAAATTGCACAGTCCAATGGTTTTGAATTTCTGTATTTTTTCTGAGATAAATATATTAGATCGATCACTAGTATCTACTTTACATTAGTTCGAAGTTACTTTTATTTTAAATGGTAAACTTTTTTAGATATTTTGAGTGCAAATTTGGAAAATTAGTTTTGCCAAGCTTGCCAAAACTCTGACAGCATAGACTTCTGCAGGAACAGGTTCTATTAAATTGACTCAGTATTGCCGTCTACGCAGAAACAAATGCTTAATAAGTGCATAAGTATCTAAGTTAGATAGGTCAAATAAAATCTAGATAATTGGTTTGGTTTTGAAAATTTGATATTTCATCGGACTATGCAGCTTTAACTGTACAATGAGTTGCTACCCAATACAATAGTTCTTGGCACTGCTGCCAGAAGGTGGCTTGGTTGTGGAAATCGTCTGTAATTGCTGCCACTGCACGTCACAGAGGGTGAGTTGGTACTGTAAATCTTCTACATAAGGCCTTTTCCATTGAACATGTTGGGAAGGGAGGTGCTACTCAATATTGTACTTCTTGCCACTTCCGGGAGAGGGCGAGTTGGTGGAGAAAGTCATCTAATTTAGGCCTAATATTGGAGCTCTGGGCTACCTAGTCAGTTTACCAGACGTTGAGCCTCACTCCCCTTTAGTGGCAGTGGGACATAGCTCAGGCAGCAGTGTCTGCCTGTGAAGGTGTCAGTCACCCTATCGATCCTGCTCAGTGGACATATTTTCCGTTCCAACCAATGGTCCACAACTGGTTCATCAAAAGCTGTGGTATGTGATGTCCTGTCTGTGGGAAAGTGCATATAAAAAAACCCTTGCTAATTATCGGAAAGAGTAGCCTATGTGGCAGGAGTGGGTTTCCTCCAAAGAAATATGTCAGAATGACTATATGTTTGATGTCCAATAGCCGATGATATGAAAATCAATGTGCTCTAGAGGCGTCGTTAAATAAAGCAAGCTTCTTTTTTCCCCACTCCCTTTTGTGTTACAAACACTCCGCTCGGCTTGCCTGCTCCTTCTCACATCCTGATACAGGTATTCTGACTTCATCATCAATCTCTCAACCGTAAGGGTCATTGGATCAGCACAGTAATCAACTAATGTACAATAAAAAAGCAAAAAAAAAGCTGTTCCTTGCATAGTTCCACACTGGGAATTGTGACAAATCCTAATTTGCATAAAAGGTAATTTGAAGCCCCTTCACTCGGTGTTATCATCAAAGGACAAATTGAACTTCAAACCAGTAGGTAAAGTGCCTGTCACACATTACCGGATTGAGCAACGGACATAACCGGACAAAAACATTTCTAGCCCGGTTGTGTTCGGTATCAAAATGTACCGAAATGTGTCGAAATGTTGCGCTTTCAATGGACAAGGAACGTACATTAACGAATAGCCACCAGACGATAATCGGATGACACCGGATAACAAAGGACAAGCAACAGTCAACCGACGGCCAAAAACTGAATGTCAAATGGACGGACTGAACATCAACCGGACACGTACCGGACTGATCACGGACGTGCCAAAAGCCGACGGACCGAATTCCCACAGCACCATCAACAGACTCTTCAGGAAACAAACCGGAGACGTAACGGATGGGTACCAGACATGAACCAGACAAAACCGACTAAACAGACATAAAATGGACACCAACCCTACACGTCAGTCCGGTGGTGTCCGGTACAAGTTTTGTGCATTTTCAAAACTTGCCACCGTACACACCGGACACCACCGGAAAGAGAACGGAAATGCCGGATGCCTACCTATATAAACCGGGCACTGACATATTTCACCGAACAGTGTCCGTTTTCTATCCGGTACCCCAATCCGGTAAGGTGTGACTGAGCCTTAAGGATTAATGTCTCCACAAACTTTAAATTGAGTATCCCATGACCATTCTTAATATTTCTAAGTGTAATGCAGTTGATATTTCTAGATTGTGAATATTCTCTTAAGATACAGCAAATATTCATGTAACGTGATGTTTGATGTTTGTTGGAGTTTTACTTCCTAGAAACCTCTAAGGTAAGATGACGAATCCAGGTATGAAGCCAGGCCGAATTACATCCGGCCACTGAGGCTCCGAATGAAACCTCATCTGGAGGCCTTGGGCGTGGATTTGGATGTGTTGGAGGATGCCATCGGTTATCCTCCGACTAACGGAACTGAGGAAGTCTGGGACACATCCACTCGAGTACCAAGGACTCCATGCAGAGATTCAAGGCCAGTTTGCAGACCACCTCTCCATATACACTGATGGTTCAAAAGACCAAAGCCGGGTAGCTGCTGCGGCAGTCTGCCGACCCGAAAAATTTGGCATACGCATGCCCGATCAGAGCTCGATTTTCACTGCGGAAGCCCAAGCACTCCTTCTCGCGTTGGAGTGTATCGAGCTATCCAACCACACTAACTATGTTATATACAGTGATTCGTTCTCTTGCCTCCTGGCTGTTGCTGGACTGAAAACGAATCACCCTATTCTAGCAATGGTCATAAAACGAACCAACTGGCATTGGATGGATATGACATCCACCTGTGCTGGGTGCCTGGCCATGCCGGCATACAAGGAAACAAACGAGATGATCGGGCTGCGAAGAAGGCTCTGAACTGTGATCTTGAACCGTGTCTGATCCCTCACTCTGATCTGAAACCACTAATAGCCACCCACATCAAATCCAAATGGCAACATGAGTGGGATGAAAACATTAATAAACTTAAATAAATTGAACCATCTGTGGGAAAACCACCACAGACTCATGCGGGAGGTTGGTGGGAACAAGTGGTCCTTAGCCGCTGCCATATTGGCCACTTGTGGCTTACACATGCTTTTCTGCTCAAGGGGGAACCTTCCCCTGAATGTATTGGGTGTCAGTCCCCGCTGCACTCAAACACATTTTACTAAGTTGCATTGATTTTTTGTCCCTGCACCAACAATTCTACACTGCAGACAGTATGCATGACCTTTTTAGTAAAGTAAAACAAGAAAACATTTTAGCCTTTTTGAGGGCAGCTGGGATGTACCACCTCATATAGTTTACTAAATAGATTCTATCAATTATTAATAAAACTTTTCTTTTTCTATGGGAATTTGTTTCCCTTGACCACAAATATATGATTGTGAAGCACCTGTAACGCATACTATCAGCACCTACTCAGCCATACTAAAAATATTACCGCATACCTCGGCTGAGTGGTTGCTACTCCATACTGTTCTTACGTGCACCAGTCCACGCTGTGGACTTTAGCTGTCCAAGTCTGGCTCAGCCTGGCCCCATAGCACATCAACAACTTCCTCAAGTTTTACTCGCGTGTTTGCGCTAACCTATGTATTGTTCGACCTACCATATGATTCAAATGTTTTTAGATAATGATTTTGAATCGAAATTCCAGATATTGGAATCCACAGACTTCTTTTTTAAAATATCGCCATCAATGTTTTCGGTAAACACGGGTGACCTGTACCACCCCCGCAACTGCCCACCCCATATGTTATCGACAAAAAACAGCAAAGTGAAATATTGGGTTCCTCTTCATCTGGTTATTTTCCAGCCTGCCATATGATTCAAATATGTTTGGACAATAATAAAAAAGAGAATAGAACTGCTCATCGCCCACTTTTGTGCAGTTAAATTTGTGTTGTGTCCTCTGTTGTTTCGGGCCACCTAGGGCCGCCCTCAACTTAACAACAAAAAAATGCCTCACCTAATTACTATCATCTATCCTTATCTGTCGATGTAGGATCATCCTCTTTGGTTCAATTAAAATAAAATATAAAAACAAGACAGAACGAATCGGGGGCACCACACCAGACTGGTGTTGTCTGGTGTTGTTATATTCTCTGAACAGATTGCGCACACTGTCTTTGTTTATATCTGCCAATATACTCTAGGTGGCGCCAGCCGTCACCTCCCCTTTGTGACTTAACTCCCGCTTCCCCGACTAGGTTTGATTGGTGGTTTCTTTATGCTGTGTCGGCAGCATAGGCCATATTCACGGCGAGAATTGTTTGTTTTTTATTCAACCATCGCCGTTACATATAATGTAAAAGCATACAATCTGTTAGGTGTCGATAGACACTTATTAATTTTTAAAAGGCCAAAATCATATAATTAAATAAAATAGATGAAAGAATTAATTAATAAAAAATGTTTTAATGAACTATATGAGGTGGTACAGACCAGCTGCCCTAAAAAAAGCTAAACTGACTTCTTGTTTAACTTTGGTAAAAAGGTCATGCATGCTGTTTGCATTGTAAAATTGTTGGCGTAGTGCCATAAAATCAACACAGTTTAATCAAATGTGCTTGACTGTCAGTGGGGACTGACATCCAATACATTCAGGGGGAGGGTCCCCCTTGAGAAGGAAAACATGTCTTAGCCACGAGTGGCCAATACGGCAGCGGCTAAGGACCACTTGGTCCCGCCGACCCCCCACATGAGAATGTGGTGGTTTTCCCACAGATGGTTCAATTTCTTTAAGTTTATTAATATTTTCATCCCACTCATGTTGCCATTTGGATTTGATGTGGGTGGCTATTAGTGGTTTCAGATCAGAGTGGAGTATCAGACACGGCTCAACATCATAGTTCAGAGCCTCCTTCGCAACCCGATCAGCTCGTTCGTTTCCCTGGATAGCGGCATGGCCAGGCACCCAACACAAGTGGATGTCATATCCATCTGTTGCTAGCTGGTTCATTTTGTAAATGACCTTTGCCAGGAAAGGGTGGTCCGTTTTTAGCCCAGCAACAGCTTTCAGGCAGGAAAACGAATCGCTGTATATTACATACTTAGTGTAGTTGGATAGTTCAATGACTTCCAACGCGAGAAGGAGTGCTCGGGCTTCCGCTGTAAAAATCGAGCTCTGATCGGGCATGCGAATGCCAAATTTCTTGCCCTGGCAAACTCCCGCAGCAGCTGCCTGGCTTAGGTCTTTGGAACCATCGGTATAGATGGAGAAGTGGTCTTCAAACTGGCCTTGAATCTCTGCGTACAGTCGTTGATACTCAAGTGGATGTGTCCCAGACTTCCTCAGTTCCATGAGTCGGAGGATGACCGATGGCTTCCTCAACGACCACGGGGGATGTTCTGGGACATGGGTATCCTCTAATACATCCAGATCCAAGTACAAAGCCTCCAAATGAGGTTTCATACGGAGCCCCAGGGTCCGAATGAAATTTGGCTTGGCTTCATACCTGGAGTCGTTGTGTGTCTCAAAAACACTACTGTATGCAGGATTTAATGCATTTGTTTTAAATTTGACAACATATTGCATGGCCAGTTTGGTTCTCCTAGTGTCAAGTGATGGTTCGTTGGCTTCGACGTATAGGCTCTGAACTGGAGAGGTGCGAAAGGCGCCAATGGCCAGACGCAGCCCCTGGTGATGCACCGTGTCCAGCAGCCCAATATACGACTTCCTTGCGGAGCCGTATATTATGCTGCCGTAATCTAGCCGTGACCGAACTAGGGTTCGGTACACGGCGAGCAGAACATCTCTGTCCGCTCCCCACTAGGAGACACCAGTGTAGCGCCGTAGCACTATATTATTCTTTTTGATTTAGCACGCGGTGACAATCACATAGCCTATCTTTAGTTTTTGTTTTACATAAGTTTATATTTTGGGGGTGTTTATGTTTTACATAAGTTTATATTTTGGGGGTGTTTATGTTTTGCGGTTGTTTAGTGGGTTGTGGGATGTGGTGCAACCACCCAACAACGAGCCAATACAACCAGAAATCTAAAACATACAGTTTATATTTTGGGGGTGTTTATGTTTTGCGGTTGTTTATGCTGCCCATGGGTTATAGCTTGGATGAAATCGGTGGCAGCATATTCCCGTGGGCTTTTTTCATGAGGTTTCGTGAGGTTTGATTCGGCTCCAATTAGTGGAGCAACAACAACCACCCAACAACGAGCCAATACAAGCAGCAATCCAAAACCAACTAACTAGCCAACTAACAAACTAACAAACAAACCAACAAAACAACCAGCAACCAAAAATACAACCAATCCGCAACCAACAACTAACAACCGCCAACAAAACCAACAAAACAACCCACCAAACAGACAACCAACAACAAATCAACAACCAACAATCAACAAACCAACCAACAACAACCAAACACCAACCAAACGACAACCAACAAACAATCCACGAACAGCCAACAACCAATCAACAGCAACAAATAATCCAACAACAACCAACAACAACCACCAAATCAGACAACCAACCAACAACCAGCAACCACACAAAAAAACAATCCGCAACCAACAACCACCAAACAGACAACCAAAAACAAACTAACCACCAACAACCAACCAACAACCACCAATCAACAAACCAACCAACAACAACCAACAACCGATAATCAACAACCAATCCACGAAGAGCCAACAACCAATCGACAGCAACAAATAATCCACCAACAACCAACAACATAAAAAAAGCCACCAACAAACCACCAAACATACAACCAACAACCACCAAACAGACAACCAACAACAAATCCAACAACCAAATCAACAACCAATCCACATCAAACCAACAGCCATTATATATATATATTCTCAACCAACAAACCAACCACCAACAACCAAACAACCACCAATAACCACCACCCACAACAACCAACAAACCAACAACAAACCAACCAACAACCACCAATAAAAAAAACAACCAACAACGACCAAACAACCAACAACCAATCCACGAACAGCCAACAACCAATCAACAGCAACAAATAATCCACCAACAACCAACAACAACCACCAAAACAGACAACCAACCAGCAACCACCAAAAAATACAATCCGCAACAAACACCCAACAACCACCAAACAGACAACCAACAACAAATTAACAACCAACAATCAACAATCAACCAACCAACAACTACCAATCAACAAACCAACATGTGACACATGTGAACAATAATGACAACATGTGAACACTCCGACGACCAGGATACAAGTGCCTTATTCTTAGCTCTACCACCCACGTGTCCCCCTGCCCACGCACAGGCTCCCTACCCTCACGGCTAGCCCTGCCGCACGCATGACATCTTTTACATATATTACATCTCCCCTTTTTTTTATCGAAAAGATTGTTAACAACTGTGTTGACTTAATTCTAACAACGACTTTACAACCTGGTCTAATTTTGGTTATATAGTTATATAGTCTGTTCTTTGAACTTTCTTCCATGTGGTCATATATGCCCACGTTCAATGTTCTTTAAACTTTGGAATATGCGAGGTTCTTAACTAACACTTAACTAAATTGACAAGGGGAATCCTGACATTCCCAATTCGTGACTTGCTATGCGTAGCTCATCACCTGACATGACATACAAGATATTTTCAACTACATTTGAATAATGGTATTTCCTTTATGCATAACATAACATACAATTTATACTTGTTTTGTTTGTACCTGACTCAATGTCTGTATGCATGTCTGTATGCGTGTAGTGGTTATTGCATTTTTATCGGCCATGGTTATTTGTCTTTCGGCATGTGGTATGTGCATGTGATCTAGATCACCTAGTCCACGGTCCATTGACTGCCATGTAGGCCAAGATAGTTACCTACTGCGGCTGGACCGACCTGTACTTATGTTACACTCCCAAAATACTCTGGTTTGCGGGACACGCATCCGGCTCTGGTCATGTATTCATTTGTGTCACGTACGCTTCCATGTTCTGTTTTGTTTTCATTTTGTGTGCTGTCCGTGAGAGGCATTTCGCCCTTTGGGCATGGAATTTTGAATAAATGAATACGGTTACTTTTTAGTATGTTTCCTGTCCTTGATTTAATTTGATAGTCTCGTGTACTTGGACAATTTATTTGTTCTACTGTCCCAGTTTCCCATTTACCATCATACGTTTTATATCTGATGTGATCTTTCACGTCTAATAGTCTGTGTGCTGTCGTTGCGTGTTTATTATAATACTTTTGTTGTTTTGATTGTATTTCTTTAAACTCTTTGGCTTTTGACCCTTGTATTGTTGGTTTCAATTGGCTGGCCAGCGTTGGCAATTTCGACCCGAGCTTTCGGCTCATAAGTAATTGTGCTGGTGAGGCGTTCAACGTTAACAATGTTGTATTTCTGAAATTCAGCAACGCCAAATTATAATCCATGTTATTTACTAGTGCTTTTTTATTAATTTCTTAATTGTTTGTACTGCACGTTCAACTTGCCCATTGCTTTGAGGGTAGTGCGGGCTCAAAGTGATATGTATGAACCCATATCTACTGACAAACTCACCAAATTCATTGCTACTGAACTGCGGACCATTATCCAACATTAATATTTTTGGTATTCCATGAGTCCCAACAATTTCAGATAATACTTTAATAATTGATGCTGATGTTGTTGTTTTCAATTCTCGGACTTCGGGGAACTTTGAATAATAATCAACAGTTATTAAATACATTTTCCGGTCAATTTCAAATAGGTCGGTTCCGACTTTCATGAATGGGTGTTTTGGTATTGTAATGGCCCACGGCCCTCCGACTCTCTCTCTCACACGCAGTCACACCGAAGAACACCAAGATTCAATTCAGTGTATGCTTCACCCTTGGTTTATTGAACCATCTGCTCTCCGCGGCGTCAGTAGTTGTCTGACCCGCCCCCTGACTCACCAGATCCCACATCGACTCTATAGGTGTGTGTGGGGGGGGTGGGTCAACCACACGCAGTAGAGGTCAGCCCAGTTGGGGTCTGACCGGTCTGATGGTATTGCGCTGATGGCGTCGTAGTCTCCGCTGCTACCGCGTGATAGTAGAGCTCATGTTCAGACTACTACAGTATCTCATGAGATAACATTGGCTCGGCATGCAGATTATTTTGATACTGCTGGCGTGTTACGCATTTACTGACTTGGTCTTCTCTTTGTTTGCTCATTCCCGGTCAGAATACATGGTCTCGGGCCAACTGTTTGCATTTAATAATGCCCATATGGGTCTCATGGATTAAATCTAGAGTTATCTTTTGCAATGTTTTCGGTATAATGATTTGACTAACTCTTAATAGGACTTGATCACTCATAGTTATCTCCTCTTTAAACATATAAAACAGTTTCACCTGTGCTTGCATGTGTTTGTTGTTCGCTGGCCAACCTACTCTTACCAACTGCATCAGTTCTTGAAGTGTTGCATCTGTTGCTGTTTCTAGCTGTATGCGCCATAGCATGTCGCTCGACACATTTACACTTGCTATCGACAAAGTGTTGTCAAACAGATCATGGGGTGTGGTGTTGTCAGTGTGCGCTCTGGACAAGGCATCTGCAAAATACATGTGACATCCATTAACATGTTTTTGTATCAAGTTGTAATTTTGCACATGCATCCTCATGCTCATAAATGCAACGGTTTAGCCATGATATTGACCAAAGGTTTATGGTCTGTTTCGATAATGACCTGTTTACCATAAACATATTCGTGGAACTTGACACAACCAAAACAAATCGCCAACAATTCCTTTTCAATGACTGCATAATTTGCCTGCGTCTCATCTAGCGCTTTCGACGCCATGGCCACAGGCTTATTATTCTGGAACATAGTTGCGCCCAATCCAGATTTGGACGCGTCAACTTGAATGGTTACCGTTTCATTGACATTGTAATACTGTAAGACTGGAGCTGTAACAAGTAATTTTTTTAACAATTTGAACGCTACCTCCTGCTCATGTTGCCAGTGCCAGGCTGACCCTTTTTCTAATACTGTACGGAGTGATTTTGTTATTTCTGAGAATTTCGGGATAAACTTGCTGACATACCCAACCATCCCCAGAAACCTTTGTATTCCAGCCTTGTCAGTGGGGCTGGGCATCTCTACAATAGCCTGCACTCTGTCAGCATTTGGCGTCAGCCCGTCTTGCATTAAAACATGGCCGACATAATTGACTTGCATTTTACATATTTTTTATTTCTTCGGATTTAACTTCAAGTTTGCCTGTCTTGCTCTTTGAAACACTCTTTCTAAATTACTGTTATGCTCCTCTATCGTCCTGCTATTAATTAATATGTCGTCTGTAACTACGTTGACACCTGGCAAATCTTTTAGAATGTCAATCATTTCATTTATGAATATGTCGCCAGCAGTTTTGATACCGAATGGAAGGCGCATCTACCGGTACCTACCCCACGGTTTATTGAAAGTACACAGTTCTGAACTCCGTTTATATAATTTAATTTGCCAATAACCGATGTTGGCATCTAACACCGAAAATATATTTTGCCCCTGAAGTTCTAGCAATTACTTCTTTGATGGTCCTAGTTGGATATGGCGTGCGCAATATGGCCGCATTTAGTTTTGTTGGGTCTCGGCATACCCACATTTTATTTGGCTTTCTAACAACGGTTATAGAACTAACCCATGGAGTAGGTTTCAATTGCGGCACAATTACACCAAACTTTATTATTCTATCTAACTCATCTTTTACTTTGTTAGATACTGCGCGCGGAATACGGCGTGGTGGATCGACTGCTGGCGTTACATTGTTATCGACAAATATATTTGCATTTGTTTTTATCGTTCCTAAACCTTCAAATATATCATTGTATTTCTATACCAAATTGTTAGCGTCCATGTCGACCGTGTGTAGCTCATCTGTCGCAGCAGCCCGCACCCTTTTCACATGCTTGGTTTTCAGTTGTTGCGTCATCTCCCGCTTGATGCCACCTCGGCATCCTCGCTTGACCAAATCGAGCTGCACGCATGCGTCCTTTCCCAGAATGGCCGTGCCGCTCATTGTTACTTGGAAACACATGTCGAATCCGTCGACATCGACATGTATTTCACCCTCCGGAATGATTCTTTGCCCCGAGTAGGTTATTAGGCAACTTGTTGAAGGATGTCGCACTGTAATTTGTAGCCTCATATACATGCTTTTCGGTATGATGTTAGCCTGTGACCCGGTATCAAGTTTGAAATTTATTTGTTCATTTTGCACTAGGATTTTTGCAAACCACAACTGGTTTTTGTTCTCACCCGAACATTCCACTTCACCGATGTACAGGTCTTCACTGTCGTTTTCCTCCTCTTCTTGCGACATTTCTTTATGTAGGTCATCAACTTCTACTTCATTCACATGTGTTCTATTTCCATTTTTCGCTCTGCACACTTTTTAAAAATGCCCAATTTTGCTACAATAAAGGCATGGCTTGTCCCTGGCTGGGCATTGGTTCACCGGATGGTTATATCCACATTTGTTGCATTGTACTTTCGGCTGCGTGTACCTTGGTGTCCGTTCTGAGTTTGTACGAGCACGTGGTGTTTTTGACGCGTACTGACCCTGCATGGCGGCCGGTCGGTTTTTCATGAAATCTACACTTTCATTATGACTATTTGCAGTGTCCGATAGCTGTGCATGACGATTTTCACTGAATCTACACATATCTTGGCATTGGTCTAGTTGTAAATTAGGGGTCTGCAGCAGTTTATCACGTAACTTGCGATCTCTCACGCCACACACCAACCTATCGCACAACATAGAATCTTCGAGTTTGCCATAGTCACACAGATGTATTCTATGTTCTAGTTCACGAATGTACGTGTCAATGCTTTCATGATTTTGGTTATAGGAGTTGAACTGATATCTGATAACTGTAATGTTTGCATGCCCCGTACAATACCTTTCAAACGCGTCGATTAAAGGTGTTATCTTGTCTTGTTCGTCTTCATCAAATTTGAAGTTCAAGTGTAGTGTCTGGGCCTCCTTGCCCGCCACGTGCAGGAATACGCAACATTGTATCTTTTCCGTTTTGTTCGCTGCTCCTGATGGTACTGCATATATATTATATGAGTGCAACCACGACCTCCAGTTCAAGGCCAGGTTTCCTTCCAACCTCAGCGGACTTGGTGGTTTGAGCCCTGTGAGCACCATTCTCGTCGGTTCTTTTGCCTCTGACACCATGTAATGACAACATGTGAACACTCCGACAACCAGGATATGGGATGTATAATGAATTATGCGTATATAAGTAGGCGGAGTATATATTCCTTATTATTATTATTACTATTATTATTCTACCATTACTTCTAATTTATTATGTCCAATGGCTGACTAGCCTCGATTTGCCCCCGGCAACGCCGCGGAACGGGCAGGCATAAGTCAGTCTGCTACTCGATTTCAAACTTTACCGGTAAGCCTGTTTATTATGCTCGCCATGTCGCACAATAAAAGTGACCGACCCACCTGTCGCTTTCTCTCTCTTATTACATAGCCCTACCTTATAAGTCCTTATTCTTAGCTCTACCAACCCCCATGTCCCCCTGCCCACGCACGGGCTCCCTACCCTCACGGCTAGCCCTGCCGCACGCGTGACATCTTTTACATATATTACAAACAACAACAACCAAACAACAACCGACAATCAACAACCAATCCACGAACAGCCAACAACCAATCGACAGCAACAAATATATTACCAACAACCAACAACAACCACCAAACCACCAAACAGACAACCAACAACAACTCCAACAACCAAATCAACAACCAATCCACATCAAACCAACATCCATTATATATATATTCTCAACCAACAACCAAACAACCACCAATAACCACCACCAACAACCAACAAACAGCTAACCAACAAACAACACAATCCACAACCAGCCAACAACCAATCAACAGCAACAAACAATCCACCAATCATCCAACCACCAATACAACAACCAACCAACAACCACCAATCAACCCAACAACCAACAACTACCAAACAGACAACCAACAACAAATCCAACAACCAAATCAAGAACCAATCCACATCAAACCAACATCCATTATATATATATTCTCAACCAACAAAACAACCAACAACCAAACAACAACCACCACCAACAACCAACGACTAACCAACAAACAACACAATCCACAACCAGCCAACAACCAATCAACAGCAACAAACAATCCACCAATCAACCAACCACCAATACAAGAACCAACAACCAACCAACAATCAACAAACAAACCAACAACCAACAACAACCACCAACAACCACCATTAACTACCAACAACAACCAACAAACAACAACAACAGTATATTCGGGAGCATTGATTTGCATTGTTCATTGTTTTATTTCATAGTGGTTTAAATTCGGTTTGTGGTGAGTTCATATAATCAGATATTAGAAATTCAATCATTGGAAATTAATTTAGGCCAGTACGCCTAAGCATAGGCCTCTGGTGTTGAGTTTTCCATATACCGCTCACAACGTTTCATAGTTGATTGTTGTCAAAACAACCGTTTGTGTGGAGTTAGATATCCCTACATCAGTATTTATGCAAGTATATATATATTCTCAAATGCGTTCTGCTTAACACCACAAAACGAACCTGATGCCTCTTAAATATAGTATTCAGGTGAATTTGTATGTGACCTATATACTTAAATTTACTGAAACGCAATTACGGTCCCCATATCTGTACTTTCGTCGCTTTACCCCAGCTCAGTATCGCTTATCAACAGCTGCGTTTGTCCGATTAACACTTAAACAATTAAAATGATTAAAACCAAAAATAGTCGTTTTATTCAGGTATTAAGTGTGTATTTAGTAATGTGCGCAAGACAAAATGATATCCCCACTTATTTTTTATTTCACAATATGGACTAGACTAGAGTAGATTATCTCTCAAATAGTATGTCCTTGTAATGTTTGCTAAACCAAATGAGTAATAGCAGGTACAATGTGTACCACTCCAGGACCTTGGTCGATGGTGGGGGTGGGGGTGGTTTTATTTATGGGTGCTGGGTGGATGCTATCACATGATTGATTGATTGATTGGTGCTTGCTTTACGCCATGTTGGCAGCATAGGCCATATTCACGGCGAGAAATGTTTGTTTTTTGTTCAAACCATCGCTTTTACATGTAAAAGTAGACAATCAGTTATGTGCCAATAGACACTCATTAAATTAGAAAGCTCACAATCATATATTTGTGGTCAAGGGAAACAAATTCCCATAGAAAAAGAAAAGTTTTATTAATAATTGATAGAATCTATTTAGTAAACTATATGAGGTGGTACAGTCCAGCTGCCCTCAAAAAGGCTAAAATGTTTACCTGTTTTACCTTAGTAAAAAGGTCATGCATACTGTCTGCAGTGTAGAACCGTTGGCGCAGGGCCAAAGAATCAACGCAACTTAGTAAAATGTGTTTGAGTGTCAGTGGGGACGGACACCCAATACATTCAGGGGGAGGTTCCCCCTTGAGCAGAAAAGCATGTGTAAGCCACGAGTGGCCAATACGGCAGTGGCTAAGGACCACTTGGTCCCGCCGACCTCCCGCATGAGTCTGTGGTGGATTTCCCACAGATGGTTCAATTTCTTTAAGTTTATTAATGTTTTCATCCCACTCATGTTGACATTTGGATTTTATGTGGATGCCTATTAGTGGTTTCAGATCAGACACGGTTCAAGATCACAGTTCAGGGCTTTCTTCGCAGCCCGATCAGCTCGTTCGTTTCCTTGTATGCCGGCATGGCCAGGCACCCAGCACAGGTGGATGTCATACCCATCCGTTGTCAGTTGGTTCATTTTATAAATGACCGTTGCTAGAATAGGGTGATTCGTTTTCAGTCCAGCAACAGCCAGGAGGCAAGAGAACGAATCACTGTATATAACATATTTAGTGTGGTTGGATACCTCGATACATACACTCCAAAGCGAGAAGGAGTGCTCGGGCTTCTGCAGTGAAAATCGAGCTCTGATCGGGCAACCGTACACCAAATTTTTCCCGTCGGCAGACTGCCGCAGCAGCTACCCGGCTTTGGTCTTTCGAACCATCAGTGTATATGGAGAGGAGTCTGCAAACTGCCCTTGAATCTCTGCATGCAGTCCTTGGTACTCGAGTGGATGTGTCCCATACTTCCTCAGTTCTGTGAGTCGGAGGATAACCGATGGCTTTCTCAATGACCACGGGGGATGTTCTGGGACTTTGGCATCCTCCAACACGTCCAAATCCACGCCCAAGGCCTCCAAATGAGGTTTCATTCGGAGCCTCATTGGCCGGATGTAATTCGGCCTGGCTTCATACCTGGATTTGTCATGTTGCTCAAATAGACAATTGTGTGCAGGATTCAATGCATTAGTTTTTATCTTGACTACATATTGCATGGCCAGTTTGATTCTCCTGTTGTTAAGTGATGGTTCATTGGCTTCGACATAAAGGCTCTGAACTGGTGAGGTTCGGAAGGCCCCAAGGGCCAGGCGCAGTCCCTGGTGGTGGATCGTGTCTAGCAGCCCAATATATGATTTCCTTGCGGAACCGTATACTATGCTGCCGTAATCCACTCGTGACCGAACCAAGGTTCTGTACACGGAGAGCAGAACATCTCTGTCCGCTCCCCACTCTGAGCTGGACAGCACCCTCAGAATATCCAGTGCTTTCAGGCATCTTATTTTCAGGTACTTTATATGTGGCACAAAAGACAGTTTTGCGCCGAGAATGAGGCCCAGAAATTTGGTTTTCTCAATGACTTTAATGGGATCCCCATCCAGGGTCAGCTCCGGTTCCGCATGCATTCTACGCAGCAGGCAGAAGTGCATGCAGACTGTTTTGGTCTTGGAAAATTTGAAACCGTTCACAAGAATAACGTGAGAAAACTTTTGCTTGGGCACATTTCTTTCCTAATCGAGAAATGTTTTCTGATTACACCTGATAGCCTACGATTAACTTATAAATTGCCAATACGTACATTTTTTAGAATGGAAAATCTTTCGCTATATGGAAGTCCAGTGGCTATAGGCCACGATTTGTATTTAATATCCAAACACTAATCCAACACCCACACGATAGTAAAATTCACCCTCAACGGCTAACCCTACTGCCATTGGTTGTCTCACTCCCTCCCGCCCTCCCACTCAAATGTATAATATATTTAACGCGGAGTGCAAAACATTAGCTGGAATCATTTTAACGATGTATGTCGAACGGCCTAATTAAACCGTGGGACTAACAGAGGTGTTCCAAATGAAATGTATACATAAATGTAACCTATATGCTTCGACAGAAAATACAGAAAATAATGTCTATTTTAGCATATTACATTCACCCCAGCGCAGCTCGCGGTGCCCCCCCCCCCCCATTGTAGTAGGGAAGAAGACGCACAAAGGACCGTACACGGCAAAGGTTAGTTCCAACTGGTTTATTTAGTCCACCACCCTCATGACGTCACCCGGGGTTCCCGCTGTCAGGGTATCCCCAGTCCTTACATATATATACATATTACATCTCCCCCTTTTTTTTTTTTTTTTTTTTTTATAAGACTTAAATCTAACAGGGTGGTAAGCCAATTATAACGTAACCTTGTGTGTGGTAATTAACCGCAAGGTAGGGTTGATTATGTATCTTAATTTTAACTGTTTTTCTTATTCTGTCCACTTGGGTTGAACATTGATATTTACAATCTGGACACTGTTCAATGGTTTCATGCTGCCATGTTACATCATGTTTTGTGCCCTGCCAATGGGACATGATTATCGCTGTGCTGGTTACACGTTGAGCTGCCGGTACCCGCGAATTAATTACTTTTGAATCTTACTACTGGGCGTACCACTCGACCATATCGAGTGGTATAGTTTTGCCTATCAGGTGTACGCGCGTTTCTTGGTTGTTTGTCTGTACGCGGTTTTGTGGGTTTGTTTCTTGGTGTAGTGTTGCGTGACTGTGGTTGTTTTTGTTCATCGGGTATTTTGAAAATGTATTTACGATTTCTTCTCAATATGTTATTTTCGATATTTTTGATTTTATAGTCTCGTGGTCCGGGTGTGTTAGTTTGTACTATCACCCCTGTTTTCCATTGGCCTTCGTGATTCACATATTTGACTCGATCTTTTGTTTGCAATCTGGCATGTTGAAAACTAGTGTGTTTGTCATAATACAGTTTTTGTGACTGTTGAATCTTCTTGAACTGTTCTGCCTTAGATCGTTGCACCTGTGGTTTTAAATGGTTCATTGTTGTTGGTAACTTGGATCTCAGTCTTCTGCTGAATAGCAATTGCGCCGGAGATACATTTATTTTAGTTAGAGGTGTGTTCCTGTAATTTAACAGTGCAATGTTGTAGTCTTTGTTTTCATTTGTGGCTTTCTTTATAATGTTCTTTACCGTTTGTACGTATCTTTCGGCTAAACCGTTACTTTGTGCGTGCAGCGGGTTGGAAAACACCCTCTGGAAACCATAATTTTCTGCAAATTCTTTGTATGCAGCGCTTTGAAACTGTGGACCATTGTCTGACATGACGATTTCCGGTATACCAAAACGGCAGAATATTTGTTTTAATACCGTAATAGTGGCTGTACTGGTTGTTGAGATTAATTCTACCACCTCAGGGTATTTGGAGTAGTAATCAACTACGATAATGAAACTTTTTCCATTTATCTGGAATAGATCTATGCCTATTTTCTGAAAGGGTAACTGGGGTATTGGGTGGGGTATCAGCGGTTCTGCGTGTAACCTGTTTCGCAATGATTGACAATTCGGGCATCTTGACACTACATCTTCTATTTGTTTTGATATTCCTGGCCAGAAAATGTTGTCACGTGCTAACTCCTTACATTTTACAATGCCCAGGTGCGACTCATGTATCAAGCTTAACATATCTTGTTGCAGTTTTAATGGAATTATTATTTGGTTACCCTTAAATAGTAAATTGTCGACATAGGTTATACTGTCTTTGAATGTGAAGAAAGGTTTTGCTAACACATGTATCTTCTTTTTATCGATAGGCCAACCTTGTTGTGTCAGCCGAATTATTTCAATTAGGGCATTGTCTATTTTAGTCTCACTTGCAATTGTTTGGAGCATGTGTGGTGCCACATCGATCTGCGCGACAGCTAGATTTGAGTCGAATAAATCATTCGGCTGGATGGTTGTTGAATGAGCTCTCGAGAGGGCATCTGCAAAGTACATGTTGGTACCTTTAACATACATTAGCACAACATTATAATTTTGCAGCCTGAGTCTCATTCTCTGCATCCTAGCAGATAGCATGTGTATTGGTTTATCCATTATTGCAACTAGCGGCTTATGATCTGTTTCGATTGTTATTTGTTTTCCAAAGATGTACTGATGAAATTTCTTACACCCGAAACAAATTGCAAGGAGTTCTTTTTCTATGACCGCGTAGCTGGTTTGTGCTCTGTCTAACGATTTTGACGCAATTGCTACTGGTTTGTTATCCTGGAATAATGCCGCCCCCAACCCAGATTTGGATGCATCTACTTGTAGAGTTATAGGTTTTTTTACATCGTAATATTGTAGTACTGGCGCTGTGATTAGCAGTTTTTTCAATAATGAAAAAGATTCAACTTGCTCATGTTGCCAATGCCATGCAATGTCTTTACCTAATAATCCCCTAAGTGGTTTGGCTATGTTCGACATATTGGGAATAAACTTTCCGACATACCCCACCATACCGAGAAAACGTTGCACACTGGCTTTGTCGATTGGTGCTGGCATCTCTATTATAGCTTGAATTCTTTCGGTTGTAGGTTTTACACCTGATTGAGTTAACGTGTGCCCCACATAGTTTACTTCTTTCTTGCATATCTTTGACTTTAGGGGGTTGAATTTCAAATTGACCTCCCGTGCTTTCTTAAATACAGCTTCTAAACGGGTATTATGTTCGTTAATAGTAGATCCGTACACCAATATGTCGTCAGTTACAACGTTCACCCCTGGTAGGCCACAGAGAATTTGATTCATTTCTTGTACAAATATGTCGCCGGCTGTTTTTATGCCGAATGGTAATCGAGCAAAACGGTACCGCCCCCATGGGGTATTGAATGTGCAAAGTTTGCTACTATCATTGTCTAACTCGATTTGCCAGTATCCGCTATTTGCGTCTATTACTGAAAAAGATTTTGCACCCGATGTGTTAGCTATAACTTCTTCTACTGTCCTTGTTGGATACGGACTTTTAAGTATAGCTTTATTTAATTTGGTTGGATCTAAACAAATGCGGATTTTATTTGTTTGTTTTTTTACTATCGTGATTGAATTTACCCATGGGGTGGGTTCCGTTTCCTCGACTATTACTCCCAAACGTATCATTTTTTCTAATTCGCCCTTTACCTGTTCTGCAATTGCGTGTGGAACCCGTCTGGGTGGGTCTATACATGGGGGTATGTTTTTATCGATATGAATAACTGCATCGCTTTTTATCTTTCCTAATCCCTCGAAAATGTCACAGTATGCATTTACCAGAAGTTGTGCGCTGGGCTCCTCTCCTTGTACTGTGACCGGTGTCGGTGCTTGTGTTGTTTCCCGACGTCTTGAGACCTCATCGACGCGCCGTATTAGTCCCAGTTCTGTGCATGCCTCGCTGCCCAGAATTGGGGAGCCCGTCTTGGTTATTTGGTAGCGTAACATCCTCCCGTTCGTGACGATTCCTGCCTCCCCTTCCGGACGAATTCGTTCACCCGAGAATGTTATCAAGGTGCACGTAGTCGGGTGCAGGACAACATTCTTTAACTTGTCGTATATGTTTCTTGGGATTATGTTAGCTTGGGATCCCGTATCCAACTTGAACTTTATCTTTTCGTTGTTGATCGACAGCGTAGCAAACCATGGTGACGTGTTCATTGTGTCGGCTTGTGCTAGGCAACCCACGAATAAGTCATTATCTAGGTCAACGTCACTGTCCACTTCTGGCGGAGGCGGGTTGTTGTCGTCAACTTGTATGACGTTCAAACTTGTGTAGTTCGTCTTCTTAGTTTTGCATACCTTGGAAAAATGTCCGAGCAGATTGCATTTCGAACATTGTTTCCCTTTTGCTGGGCATTGCCCGAATGGATGCATATATCCGCATCTACTGCATTGCGTTCGGGTGTTCGTTTTCGTAGGTGGGCGTTGACCTGTCCAATATGGCGCTCGTGACGTGGCTTGAGCGGGTTTCACGTTGATAGAATCCACATGTTCGGCTTCTACTGTCACTGTCACATCCTTCACTAGTGCTGAGCGGTGTTCGCTCAAACGGCATATGTCCATACATTGTTCTAGTGTCAAGTTGGCTGTTTGCAGTAGGCGGTCCCTCAATCTCTCGTCCTTTACGCCGCACACTAGCCTATCACAGAGCATCGAATCTGCTAGATCCTTGTAATTGCAGTGCGCGACACGATATTGCAGCTCTCTGATGTAAGCGTCCATCGACTGTGTCGTCTGCTGCAGCGAGTTGAATTTATAACGAATCACTGTTATATTCGTTTTGCCTTTGCAGTATGTATGGAATGCCTCAATTAAAGGCTGGATCTTGTCGATAATACTGGTATCGTTTTTTAGTGTCCTATACACTTTTTGTGCTTCAGCACCGGCTACGTGTAGAAATACTGCGCATTGTACTTTCTCCGATTTCGAGTGTACTCCTGCAGCTGCGGCGTAAAATTCATATGAATCGTACCACATATCCCAGTTCAACGACATGTTATCCTCCAGGTTCAGTGGTCCTGGGGGTTTTAATCCTGTAAGAGCCATTTTTGAGTTCTGTACATCTGACACCATGTAGTAGGGAAGAAGACGCACAAAGGACCGTACACGGCAAAGGTTAGTTCCAACTGGTTTATTTAGTCCACCACCCTCATGACGTCACCCGGGGTTCCCGCTGTCAGGGTATCCCCAGTCCTTACATATATATACATATTACACCCATAACCAACCCCCTGGGAATGAATTCGCCGCGGTACGCCTACACGTAAATGCATTTTCCATGGACGTGATCATTCTTCATACCGAAAAAGTGAAATGTATCTAAAACCTCAGCATCTAGCAACAAATCGCTTAGTACACATACAGAACACATCTGTACCAAAAACATTTTATTAAATTTATAAGGTTAGTGACGATGCTCTTCGCTTTTGACGCATGCGCAGAAACGATGCGTACCGCGAAAATTGTTGGATGGCGGAAAATGCGACACCGGGCCTTTGACTGGTCGTTATGCCAGAATGTTTTAATTTAGGTCAATCCAGCAGGAGTCCGCGCCGGACGGGTTTCTAATCACCGTTTTATAGTTCTGATTGGTTGCTTTGAATCGAAGTGGGCATGGTTTAACAGACGACTGATATATGTGTATATACATACAGTGGCCACTATAGGTTGTACACTTTAGTGTTGCCTCTGTCGCCATCGCAATCACAATGCGTCGTATTAACAATATTGGTTGGAGATCCAATCCCCGACCAACCGAGACAGTGCGCCGTACACAGATTGTGAATGGCATTCAAAGCAGTATCTATCGACGGGAGCCAATTCGTACTAGGGGCTCACACGCAGAGAGAATTGCTCAAGTCCAAGCTCTAGCCCAAGCTCAAGCTCAAGCCCGAAATCCAGCTCCACTTGATGCTCCAGTTCCAGCGGAACTTGAAGCGGAACCTGCACCTGCACCTGCATCTCCACCGCCATCTCCACCTGCAGCTGAACGTGAACCTGAATCACAAGTCCAACCGATTGATGATGGTAGTTATTTTAATACATGCATGTTATGTTTCTACAATTTCATTGGTATGTCTATTGCAATGAAACTCTGAAACTCCAAGCCTATCACTGTCACTAAAGTGTGCATTTACTTGGATTCTAACTGGTGGAATGGACAGAGGCGGGACGCTTCTACTGAATTCTTATACTGATAATTTCATTTAGCTATCTAGCTTATTCAATCTATAGGTTTCGGTTGGTACATCACTTCCCACTTGGGGCGCTGCAGTATACGTGTCACCTCTACACTAAACTCTGTGACCTGGTTTCTATATGCCTGTGACAATTGAAAATATTGAGTTTTTTCTCTTTCATTTGCAACCTTTATTGTGTATTTCTGTCCATTTTGTTAATCTTGTGCATTCGGAAAGACAGTACATAGCTTTTAAATGTGTGTGTCATAGTAGCTGCTCACCCTGTTCTCCCACCAATGTCATCCACAAATATGTCACTAATATGTCTATATTCAGAAGTGCTTTGTGAAACCACTGTTGAAATCGTTATCGAGCAGACTAGTAACATTCCAAAATCATTCTAATCGTGTAGATGCCTATCTCCTCTGTCGATTCCACCCATTAGAATAAACGTAAATGCACACAGTAGTGACATATCTCTAAAACCACACCATTTATAAATAAACCGCCTGCTACACATATATAGACAACACATTCAAAGAATAGATTTTATTAAGTTTATATGGTTAGGGTTGTGCATTTCTATTAATTTTGAATAAAATAGACGTTTTTCACTGCGCATACCGGCAAATTCAATGCATTGTCAATGGTTGTGAGCAATCTTCATAGAGAAAAAGTGAAATATCTCTAAAACCACACCATCTAGAAACAAACCGCGTGGTACACATATAGAAAATACATTGAATGAATAGATTATATTACATTTATCCGGTTAGGGTTATGCATTTCTATTAATTGTGAATAAAATAGACGTACTGAGCGTACCAGCAAACTCAATGCATTGTCAATGGCAGTGAGCAATCTTCATACAGAAAGAACTAAATATCTCTAAAACCACACCACCTAGAAACAAACTGATTGGAATACACATAGAAAACATGTGGTTCTGGATTTCTATTAATTGTGAATAAAAATTATTTTTTGCACTGCGCGTATGGCAAATTCAATGCATTGTCAATGGCGGTGAGCAATTTCTTCCAGAAAAAGTGAAATATCTGTCGGTACAGTACAGGGCTTTAAACATGTGTGTGTGATAGTAGCTGTTGCATTCCGATTCATGCCAATTCTAATCTACTTGGCACAATTTTCCCAAACCCAACAGTATATAAGATTAATAATGGTTACACACTCCAGTTCACTTATTTTAAATTGCAGATTGATATAAAACGGTGAATTTGCCAGTTGAAATTGAGTGAAACTATTGAAGTTATTATTGGAATAGCAAAACGTCACCAAATTGAAATATTCTTAAACTAAGCTGTTCATTCCAGGCCTACCCATGAATGCCCAACGCCAAGCTCACACAGCACGGAAGTGGAATGCAATCTGTCCACAACTAACATGCAGTCATTGCCATTCATTTGCACCACTGATGACTACATGCGCGGTTTGTTCCCGAGACACAGTAAGGCATCCGATCTTATGCCCTGACTGTGGGCCAACAGCCTACTATGTGTGAAGGGTGTTTTAAAAAACACCACAAACTTGCGCCTCTTCACATCGCCCTTATCTGGCAGGTAGGTCATTACACGCACCACTTTAATTTTAACATACTAAATGTATTTGTTGTAACTTGAACTAACTACATACGTTGCTGTATAACATAAAAGCCACTACAAAATTAGGAAATTCTTCTTCATCTGGTTGACAGGTTGATATCATTCCAAATCACATCCAGGAGGTTTCGTTTTAGTTACTAATTATTTGCATTACGACACAGTGCCCCTGAGTCGATTGAATAACTTGAACTAACTATATACGTTGCTGTATAACCAAAAAGCCACTACAAAATTAGGAAATTCTTCATCTGGTTGATAGGTTGATATCGTTCCAAATCACATCAAGGAGGTTTCTTTTTAGTTACTAAGTATTTGGATTATGACACAGTGCCCCAGAGTTGAGTGATTAACTTGCACTAACTACATACGTTGCTGTATAACATAAAAGCCACTACAAAATTAGGAAATTCTTCTTCATCTGGTTGACAGGTTGATATCGTTCCAAATCACATCCAGGAGGTTTCTTTTTAGTTACTAATTATTTGCATTATGACACAGTGCCCCAGAGTCGATTGAATAACTTGAACTAACTATATACGTTGCTGTATAACCAAAAAGCCACTACAAAATTAGGAAATTCTTCTTCATCTGGTTGATAGGTTGATATCGTTCCAAATCACATCAAGGAGGTTTCTTTTTAGTTACTAAGTATTTGGATTATGACACAGTGCCCCAGTGTTGAGTGATTAACTTGCACTAACTATATACGTTGCTGTATAACCTAAAAGCCACTACAAAATTAGGAAATTCTTCTTCATCTGGTTGACAGGTTGATATCATTCCAAATCACATCCAGGTTTCTTTTTAGTTACTAATTATTTGCATTATGACACAGTGCCCCAGAGTCGATTGAATAACTTGAACTAACTATATACGTTGCTGTATAACCAAAAAGCCACTACAAAATTAGGAAATTCTTCTTCATCTGGTTGATAGGTTGATATCGTTCCAAATCACATCAAGGAGGTTTCTTTTTAGTTACTAAGTATTTGGATTATGACACAGTGCCCCAGTGTTGAGTGATTAACTTGCACTAACTATATACGTTGCTGTATAACCTAAAAGCCACTACAAAATTAGGAAATTCTTCTTCATCTGGTTGATAGGTTGATATCGTTCCAAATCACATCTCCCCCCACCCCCCATCTGAGGGTGGAGGGTGGGGTTCCGGCATGCACCGCTCCACTCCTTGCGCGGGGCTTGACACTCCACTCGCTCGGAAGTTTGTTTGTATATACCTGGGTTATACTCTGCAACTGGGGCACTAAAACGTGACATAGGAACCAACAGTGAAAACCTTTCCAAATAATAGCCGAAAACATTCCAAACAATAGCAGAATCTTTACTCTCTTTTGAAATATTGATTTCATTAATTGAGCAATATGTTCACCTTATGGCCCAGTCACACCTTACCGGACTGAGTACCGGACACCACGGGACAAAGAATTTTCTAGTCCGGTGGTGTCCGGTAGCGAACTGTTGCAACGGGCGTTGGATGAAATGGACGCTAAACGGACGTCAAACGGACGGACCGGACACCAAACGGACACCAACCGGACTGTTCACGGACGCACCAGAAACCAAAGGACCGAATTCCCGCAGCACCATTAACGGACTCTTCCGGATACAAAATGGACACCTAACGGATGATTAATGGACAAAAACCGGACGAAACGGACAACAACCATACACTTCAGTCCGGTGGTGTCCAGTTCAAGGTTAGTGCATGTTCAAAACTTGTACCGGACACCGCCGGACGAGAACCGAACATCGCCGTACACCACCGGACAGTGTCCGGTTCATGTCGGTTTCCTCAGTCCGGTGAGGTGTGACTGGGACTTTACCCGTGTAACATGGAAATCAAACAGAACATTTAACATTTTAACACACACAACAAAGTCAAACAAGATTTGATTGATTACAGATAAGATTATGTCGTACAAGAGAAAAAGTAGAAAAAAGGTACAATTCTTCTTGTGTGTATATTCACAGACGCCACACAATTCACACTATTCACACGTGACCTAATTCATCATCAGAACGAGGCTGATTACGCGTCAGGTATTGGAAATGGCCATAAGACAATGCTGTGTGCCGATGTGTATGAACTACTACAGAAATTAAAGGAGTAAAATTTGAAGATATTCACTTTTGAAACTATCATATTCATTTTTGCATACCTTTTTTCTATTTATTGGTAAATTTTCATGAAGATTGAGTGATGATCAGATGCATTTTAGTAGGCAATGTCAACAAAATCGCTCACCTTGGCTGCCAATCTTTTCTTAAATTCAAAATTGCATAACTTTCTTAATATATATATATATATATATATATATTTAAAAAATATATTTTGACCCTTTTAAAGCTTTTATTAATTTGCAATTTCTAAGACTAGTTGTTTAACTGTGTTGCACAGATAACTATGCTGACAGTGCTGCATTACATGATACCACCATAACTATGCAGACTTGAAGTGGACTGTCACATTGTAGTTAAAGAATGGGAAAATCACCATGCAAGAGTGACCCAATTTTCATGAAAATTAGCTGATAGATAGAAAACAGGTATGCAAAGATGAATATGGTAGTTTAAAAAATGAATACCCTAAAATTTTAGTGATTTCGAGAGGTATTGGTCGACGAAAAAGTATTCACATTACTTTTCATACAGCAGCGCCTCGCAGACGCATAAGTGGCATCGGTCTGGTTTCAACATGGCCGCGGCGTGAATAGTGTGAATACAACTGTGAAAGGGAAAAAAATGAAAAGAAAGTAGAAAAAAAGTACGCATTTTCTTTTGGTGTAGGCCTATACAATACAATATATATATAATATAGACAGAGGCCACACAATTCAACTGCGGAAAACGGCGCAAAGCGTCACCACAAAACATAGGACGCTGATTGGTCGGCTCAGCTGGTGCTGGCTTCTGGAGGCGGAGTTGTCATTTCCGGCGAAGGGCGGGACGCCGGTAGACGCCCGGAGCCAGGCCTTGATGGACGACTCGAGGATGGGCAGCGGCACGGAACTCAGACTGAGCACCTGGTGGTGGAACTCGCGCATGTCGAACGCGCCACCTGTCGGAACACAAGAACACACAGCAGGTGTCAGCAGGTGTCAGCAGGAAATTGACCCCCCCAAAAATCTCCTATTCCGAGGGTGTCTTATACCCCGCGAGGGACCCTTAATGACGGTCACCGCTGAGCGATAATAAATCTGTAGCGACCTCGTCACCCCAGTCACCTCCAAGCTCAAGAACCACTACTCAACTACTCCCGCAGTGATCCCTGGAGGTCTCACCTCTGTCCTGCAGCCCCTAGATGTGAACCTGAATCACCCACTCAAATCAAGAATCAGGGAACAGTGGATCTCTTGGATGGCTAGTGGAAGTGCTGAGTATACCAAGCCTGGCAACTTCAAATGCCCATTCCTGTCCACAGTCTGCCAGTGGGTCAAGACAGACTGGGATGACATCCCTGCTGAGACAGCCTGGGGTGACATCCCTGAAGCTCGACCTATAGTCGGGTCAGGCCTAATTCCAGATATTTCCTTTAAAAAAAATCTTCAACTTATACTCAGTCAACTTATATATGCGTATATACGGTATATATATATTATATATATATATATATATATATATATAGATCTTAATATGTGTTTTTTTTGGTAGTCTTACATCCTCTAAGGTCATATCAGGACGGGTACCAACTTGAAGACAGTTCGCACTCATGTGGAATGAGGTACCCGGAAGAAGAGGTGGAAGCAGCTACCATAAATCAATTCAAGAATGTGCTGGACAGGGCCTGGGCCAGAGAAACATTCCTGTACGATTTTGAGGCTGCCTACCACTAGAGCTGAGAGCTATGAGCTTTGTATAGGCTACCACAAGCCTGCATCAAAGAAGAGGATAATAAAAATAATATGGCGAATTTATAGTGCTGTCCAACTGGGAGACCAGGCCACCATGACCCAATATCCCACTCAATCACATTCTCCTGATTCTGTGCTACTCAGTCTCTTTCTAAAACATAAGTAAGCTAATCATTAGTTTTTTAGACTGATTTCCCAACACAGCCTAAAACAAACCTAATGCCAAAGCCGATTCAATCCGACAGACAAATGTTGGTACTGGCATCGTCAAGTAAAGCTCTTTCCAAGGTTAATTGGTTTTATTTTAAAGCTGCATATTCCTATGAAGTATACAATCTTCAAAACAAAACAATTATCTAGATTTAATTCTCCATATCTAACTTAGATACCAGTGCACTTAATAAACATTTGTCACCACATATAAGGGGATACTGAGGAAATCTAATAATAGCACCTGTTATTCAGGGATGAAAGTGGTCTCCGGGAAAAAAAGCGGAAATGTTGATATTCTCCCATAGGTTTACCATTGTCAGGGAATCGCGAAAAATTTTCGGAAGTCGGGTTTCATATATATTTGTATACGCTGATAGTGTTGTGCCATTTGAAGCATTTATTAGTAGTATACTCTGATTGTGCTGCGCCGTTTGAAGCATTTATATGTAGTATACGCTGATGGTGCTGCATCCTAAAACAACTTATTAGTAGGGCCTATACGTTGATTGTGCTGCAGGATTGACAAATCCCGGAAATCCGCGAAATCGCGGAGATCTTTCATCCCTGGTTATTGCAGAAGCCTAGGGTGTCAGTAGTTTGGTGTGCTTGCCAAAATTAATTTGGCATGTTTGCACTTCAAGTATCTCAAAGGTTATCTATTTAAAATAAAAGTTATCTAAAACTAACGTAAGGTAGATTATAACAATCAATTTAAAGTTGCAAAGTCCGATGATTTTGAGTTTCAGTTATTTTCTGAGATAAATATATTAGGCTGATTCTTATAATTTACCTTACTTTAGTTTGAAGTAACTTTTATTTTAGATGGCTAAGTTTTGAAATATTTGAAGTGCAAACGTACAAAATTAATTTTGGCAAGCATGCCAAAACTCTGACACCATAGACTTCTGCTGCAACGGGTTCTATTAAATTGCCACTGTATTCCCTTCTATGCGATGACAAATGTTTAATAAGTGCACCAGTGTCTAAGTTAGGTGTGTAGAATCAAGCTTATATCACTATTTGGGTTTTGAAAATTTGATGTTTTCATCGGACTATATTGATATCAGAAAATGACAGAAACTCAAAACTATCGGACTAGAAAACTTCAAATGAATCAATGGTGGACTTACCTAAGGTCTTCTCCGACAGTTGTCTTAGTTCCTTAATCTTTATCTCGCCGATTTTATACGCGCAGCTCTGTAAAAATAGTATATTTAATCGATGTAATCATATTATTCACATGAATAAAACTATGTGGTCCATTCACTGAGAGGTCGGCTACCACTGAGGGCCATATCGCGACCACTTTGCCACCACTTTGCAACCTCTTTGCGACCACCCGTTTTTGTAGTCGTAAAGTTGTCGCAAGCAGTAGTGTGACTTGGGTATAAGGTGGCTGGGTTCGATATACATACGTTTTTGTGTTGGCTATTATGAAGGTACTTAGCCGGTTACAAAGGTTTGAAATTTGGGGAAAATGCTGACCAACGAGTGTGGTCAGGGCAGACTACTACACTCGTCCCCCGGAATTGTAAGTCTCTTAAATGGTTGACGTCATTTAATGCTTACAATTATGTACATGTATACAGACACTGCACTTACATATACAGTATAACCCCGTTAAACCAAACTTGAAGGGACCCTAGAAATTTGTTTGGATTAACCGATCATTGGTTTAACCAAGTTTTGACTTTGACTTGGCTTTGGCAAAAACGGGGGTGCATTATGAATGTACAATGTATGTGGACACTATTATAGTATTTTTTATGAATATACAGTTTAACCCCATTAAACCAACTTCGGTTAAATGACACGATCGGTTAATCCAAACTTTTTTCGGCGACCTGGCAAAATACTACCATTTATCATATAAAAAAGTCTCAGATGACTTTAAAACCACATGAAAGTTGGGTTTAACTGTACTGGAAGTGGCCTGGGGCCAACAATTTTGTTTGGATTAACCGATACTTTGGATTAACCGACTTTGGTTTAACCAACCTTTTTATATGATAAATGGTAGTATTTTGCCAAGCTGCCGAAAAAAGTTTGGATTAACCGATCGTTTTGTAAAAATATACGGATTTTCGGTAAAGAATTATATATTGGCAGAGAGCATTATTATTCTTGGGCGATGGAGTGGGGAGAAGGTTATCTAATCTAAAAGCAATGGTGCCCCCACTCACATGATGACATGATATAAGCTATGTGAGATATATGTTCATACATGATGCCTAAAGTTAATGACAAGATGTTCTTATATAAGAAGCAGTTCAAGGTTGATGAAATGTTCCTCTATGTATTCATAAAGAATGCAATTGGAGAAAAAGGACATTTTTGGTATATACATATATATATATCTATTTGTAACTGTCTACAACTACCTGCCCCTACCGGACCCAGGGCCAAGCACACCAGCCATACCACATTCCTTAGGGCGACATCCTGCAGGCTGGGTTGGGTGGCAACTCCCCATATTAGGGCATTGCACTGACCAGTCTGTAGGGGAGTGTCTGATTGGTTGGCTGTGGCTGTGGGAGATCCGGTCACCTGACCCCCTTTGGCCTATCATAACCACACAAGTCTCATTCTAATTAATTATTCAAGAAACTTCTCCAGACACACTGGAGAGGGATCACTCTACTCCTGGCTCTTGAGTGAGACAGACCTACTCTTGAGCAGGAACCCCAGACACTCTGTCTGATGCTAGCAAAATTCATATATTCCAATTGAGTGTGTACACAGCCAGAGGGCTCCTGTCCCATGGGCTGTATGCACTGCTTTCTATACAGGCTAAAGTGGTATTGAGATACTGTGTGGACATTAGGTGAGGGGTTAGGGTCATAGGTCACTGATAGGTGAGCAGGAGTTGATGTCAATAAAGCACAACATCCTCATTGTCTATCTTTGTGACTTATATTCATTTGTCTTAGTTACAGAGTTGGTAATATTGGTTAGTATGACTGCATCACAGGTGAAATGAAGGGGGAGAGTGTTGTAGTCTCATGGGGTGCTCACAGCGGCCGAGTAACCTCATGTTTCTATACTTTGGTTTAACCGAGCTTGGTTTAACGGGGTTGTACTGTATATACATATGCAATTACAACACGTAGCGTGTACAGGATCCTGGTTATGGAACCAGTGTTTGTTTGTTGTTGTTTTACGTCCTAGCAACATCTAAGGTCACATCAGGACGGGACCATTGCTGTACGGGGTGATGAAATTAGCAAATAATGCACCTATAGTAGGATTCGAACCCGCACTTCTTGTCAATCGGGTGCTAGCGTGATAACCATTACACCACCTAGGCTCCCTGATGTGATCACCCTACCCACGCCGACATGTCTACGTGGCTCCTTGCCTGAGAGGTCAGTGCAGACTACGACAGCCGTACAGATCCAGCTCAGTGTAATTCACGAGATGGGAACATGACAATGGTTTGATTGATTGATTGATTGGTGGTTGCTTTACACCGTGTCGGCAGCTTAGGCCATATTCACGGCGAGAAATGTTTGTTTTTTGTTCAAACCATCGCTTTTACATGTAAAAGCAGACAATCAATTATGTGCTAATAGACACTCATTAAATTAGAAAGCTCACACTCATATATTTTTGGTCAAGGGAAACAAATTCCCATAGAAAAAGAAAAGTTTCATTAATAATTGATAGAATTTATTTAGTTAACCATATGAGGTGGTACAGTCCAGCTGCCACATGCCAATGGTGTATATCAGGTTTTATTTCTAGGCACTGTTTTGTCTCTACATGTTACGGTTATCATTGGATCAGGTCAAAATGGACACGCCCCCCGCCTCTTCCTTCCTGACACAGACAGTCCCCCCCCCCCCCCCCCCCCCCCCCCTCCCCGCCTGCTCCTCCGCCGTCATCTCCACGGGGGATCAATTTCCCGGTCAGACCGACCTCGAGCCCCAAACCCAACCAGTTTCGCTCCTTCCCATTGGTGTGGGTGGGTGGGTGAAATTTGGTGAACTGTTCAGTGTTCGGCGAGTGGCGAGGATGTGGCAGCGTCCCTGCACGCGAGTGTGTGGGTCACGTGACGTGGTTTGGCGGACTACAGGGCGTCCCCAGCATTGAGCATTAATTCATGAATGTCCACAAGATGGTGCCACCGTATATCGGCAGCTGCTTTGCTTAGTGTCTATCTATTGCAACGAGAGTTCATATATGAGACTGTCTCAAAAGGTTCTAAGCAATATGGGACAAAACTTTGTCCATTGTAACGATCAACATAATATCTGCTTATGCATTTGCTCAGGATAAACTGATTTGGTTTTTTACATGGTGTTTCCTAATCCCAATAGAATACAAATTGATTTGAAGCAAATGTCCTTGTGTTTTCAGTGTAACCGTTTCTGTGCTGTTTTGTGTCAATCGTTACAATGGACAAAAAAAGAAGAGTTATCACCTTTTGAGACAGACTCGTATATCTGTTAAGGGGTTCAGTTATTCGTTGGTGATGCTGTGCCTATGGTGGTTCAGACCGTCCGTCCCCACCACATGAATTACCCCTGTTATGAATAACATGTACAACGCAGCACATCATCAACTTCTCGACCAATGTTCCATGAGCTTCAGTCGCTGACACCTACCTGTCCAGGATAGGATATGTACCGGTTCACTTCCGAGTGTATCATGCCCTGTGACAAAGCAGTGTGGTTGGCGATGTAGTCCTCTGCACGCTTCTGGCTCCACCTGCAGGAGACAAATGAAACCTGACAGTAGGTTCATTAGCAGCTCCAAGAAGTTACCTCCAATACCGTTATGGAAACCTATATAACAACAATGTTTTTACCCTTAGACCAAATTAAAAACAACAAATTGGTGATCGTCCCCACCCGTGTCTGAAAAAAGCCTAGATGGGGAGTATCTTCCGTATATCCTCAGGTACGCAGCTGCGTACCACCTGAGATTAAAATGTTGATGTATTATTAAAAGTTATGATGTGCTATAACATTTTATTTCATCGTGTTTTATTTCAATAGTGTTTTATTCCATTTGCGTACCACCTGAAAATTCCACGCTACCCCCTGAGGTGGGAGTGGTGTGAACGTGTCGTTGGGAATCGTCTATCGTGAGGATACTCACCCAAAGGCATGTATTCCCGTGTCCACCACCAGGCGGCAGGCTCTCAGCATTTCTCCGGAGTACCGACCCAAGCTGGAAATAAGAGACTCATATTGAACTACCAAAACGAGGCACCACATAGTAGATTGAACCTCAGGATGGCTTAATGCGTCGCTTCCCAGTGCCTAACGGTGGCGCCACCTGGTGCATAGAACCTGAACTATCAGTATGATTTAAAGGGTCACTTCCTAGTACCAAACCGTCGCGCCACCTGGTGAATAGAACCTGAACTATCAGTACGGTCTAATGCGTCATTTCTTAGTACCTAACCGAGGCGCCACTTAATTAATTGAACCTGAAGTATCCAGGTATTTCAGAGCTTCTAGATTACAAATTTCTTGGTGGGGGTGTGGCAGAATGGCGTCCATTTTGAGTCACGTAAGTGTGAGTATTATTAACTCTACCATTAGATAGCACCGCCAAGATGGTTTACCGCATAACAGTAGAAAAGATGGATTCCATCAGATGGTGGCACTATATTGAAATGGGACCGTGTATGAGTCTGGAATATAGCACAGAACGTAGATATTTACACGGTCTCTGAATATAGTCAGAGACCGTGAATATATATTATACATAATGACAGTTCAAAACAATAATGGTTCAGGGATTGATGCAGAGGCTAGCTCTAACCTGTGCTGTGTACGATATAACAGGGAAGCCATGAAGACCATACTCACAGTCCGTACGGCTCTTCGTATAAGCCGAGCTCCTCCCCCAGATACTCCGAGTACAGGCCCCAGCCCTGCAAAGCGGATATAGACATCAGCACAGCACACATGGGCCGTAATCGATTAACACGACCCGGGCGACTCGGGTCACCCGAGTCGTCAGAATTTCAAATCGAACACCGCGAGTGGAGTCGACAAAAACACGTGCCGTGTGCAAAACGACTCGACGCCAGTATATCCTCTTGGCTGGGGTTTGCTAGGAACGCCTGAGCTGGTACCTGTAGGATAACAGCTACCACTACAAGATGTTTGAATGCTTTTTAAAAAATAACCTAGATTGTCAGCTTATACGATCCTAAAATACTTTAAATCCTATTTTGCTCTACTTATATTGGTTATTAAAACAAATAATTAGGTTTTAGATTAAGCCACCATTTTTTCCACCCCGAGCACGGAGAAGCGTATTCGTTTATTCAACCCTAGTCTGTAGGATGTGCGCATGCACCAAAAAGTTGCTCGGGTGACCCGAGTCGATTAATCGATTACGCCCATGGGTGCTGTCATTTAATTTGCACCAATTATCGCTCATTTGAATAAAACGATGACTGTAAACAAATTTATACTTGGTGCTCTGCATTTACTAGGAGAGGACATGGGGCGTTGAAATGAAGAAGTGCGATTGTGGGCAATTAAAATGTCCCTTACACAAAGCTGCAGAGTCCGATGAAAACATCAAATTTTCAAAACCAAAACAATTATCTAGATTTTATTCTGCATATCTAAATTAGATACTGGTGCTCTTATTAAGCATTTGTCACCACATTAATGCAATTTAAGAGAACCTGTTACTGCCGTAGTCTATAGTGTCAGAGTTTTGGCATGTCTGTCAAAATGAATTTAGCATAGTTGTACTTCAAATATCTCCAAAGTTAGACATTTAAAATAAAAGTTACTTCAAATTAAAATAAGGTCGGATATAGCGACCAATCTAATATATTTATTTCAGACAGTAAATGACAGAAACTCAAAACAATCAGACTATACACCTTTAAACAGACCCAGTATAGGCCAGTGAGACTGGAACTGTACTCTGACAAATGCTCTCCAAGCACACCTTTTCAGTTTGTGTAAGTGGATATGTGGAGGGAGAGTTCCACAATGGTTAGTGCACAAATGCAACCTAAAGGGGATCCCAGGAGTTACGCGGTGTGTGGGGATTAGGTCATGTGATGAGGGAATCACACCCGTGACATCATTCATACATTACATTCAGAGTTTGTTTGTCATTTCAGTGGACAATATCAGGCGACTTTAAGACAACAAGCATATATTGGTAATGCTCTGGGTTTGACTTGGCCGGGGATCGAACCCATTACCTGCCACATGGGACGTGGGCGCTCAACTCATTTTGCCCACATCGTGATGTGATAGGACTGACCCCACATCTTCACACACCCCTACACGTCATTACATGTATCGGGACATTTCCACACATCCCTACACATCATTACACGTATCTCCACATCTCCCTACCCATCTTTGCACACCCCTACACATCATTACACGTCTCTACACATCTTCAGACATCAGTACACATCTCCACACATCAACGCACGTATCTCCACATCTTCACACATCCCCACATATTTCTACCCCCTACCCATCTTCACACATCCCTACGCATCTATACACATCCTCACACATCTATATACATCTTGCCAAATCCCTACAAGATTGACATATCTTCAAACATCTCTACAAATCCTCACACATCCCTACACATCTTTCCACCCCTACACATCATACACATATTCACAAGTACCTACCCATTGGTCCACATCCCTACACATCATTACACGTTACACGTGTATGGACATCTTCAGCGATCCCTACCCATCTATACACATCTTCACCGATCCCTACACATTCTCACACATCCCTACACATCTTTACACATTCCTATACATCTTCACACATCCCTACACATCCTCACACATCTCTACCCATCGATACATATCTTCACCCACCCCTCCACATTCCCACACATCCTCATACATCCCTACACATCTTCATACATCCCTACACATCCTCACACACCCCTACCTATATATACACATCTTCACACATCCCTACATATCCTCATACATCCCTACACGTCCTCACACATCGCTACCCATCTTTACATATCTTCACACATCTCTACACGTGACCACACATCCCCTGTACATGCCCCTTTCCCCACAATTGTCAGTGGGTGACCTTCACCTCTACATATGCACTGTAGATGGGCCAGTTGAATGGAGTCGCGTAGTACTTGCTGTAATCTGTAGCTTGCCGGAACTTGGGCAAGTCAATCAGCCTCTTGTACGCTGCCTGCAATCGCAACAAAATACCTCACGTATAAAGCACTTATGCAAATATTATTCATGTATGTAATTCTTCTGCTTTGTTACTACAAAGACCCTATAATACTAAGACAGCTCACTCAGCCTGTACTGTGTAACCAAAATGATCAAACCCACCACTTGGTGTGCTGGCTGTTTGTTCTCTTGGTTAAACAGGTGCTATATTATATGTATAAATGTATATATGAATGTGAAAGATGTGTGATGATGGCGATCCTGATGATGATACTGATGATGATGGGTATTTGTTCATAGCAATTTCATATTGATGTGTATTCATACTTACCTATCTCATGTATAATATAATTGTATGTGTTTACATGTGAAACATCAACCAGCAGCCGGGCTGATCAAACCCACCACAAGGTGGCACTGCCAAATTTACATTACCATGGGAGAGATAGGGAGTGAGCTGTCTTAGTATTATAGGGTCTTTGGTTATTATCTTGTTCTATTCACTGCTTCTACTCCTGTAACCTCCTATGATATGTTTGTCGGCAGTTTGGGTTACTGGACATTGTTATGCAGCCTGGAGAGCGGGAGGTCTGCCACCAAGCAGCTCCCGTAACTCCCCTCCTGCCCCTACCATCTCAACAGTTAGCCATTTAAAATAAAAGTTACTTCAAACTAAAGTATGGTGGATTATAACAATCAATTTGATATATTTATTTAAGAAAATTGACAGAAACTCAAAACCAGCGGACTATGCAACTTTAAGCTGAAAGCAGTCTTATCAGATCCAAACAGACGCAGGTACTGACCTGGATATGATGCCCAGGCTCTGTTTCGTGGAGGACAACTGGCATCATATTGAACCGGGCACTGCAAGCAACAGAGTGAGAAAAAGGGTAAGACAGCAATGAAAGGTAATCCCCTATTGATCCAAGCATAACTCTTAATATTTTTAGTTAATCTTTAGAAAAGCAAGAGCAGTAGATTTTTGGCGGTATAGTAAGTGTAGGTGTGGGGGAGGGGTAGTGGTGCGTACACAGACAGGTGGCGCCCCCAACGGATCTGAGGATGAGTAGGCTGGAACAGTAGATGATGAGAAAATGCTCCTCCAGTCAATGACTGAGGGATGAGTTACGGCTGAGGAGCAGATGGAAGCTGGCCTTATTATACTCGAATAATGGCTTAACACAGAGGTTCCAGCATATATATGTACAATATAATTTATTATGTTGAATTAAATAATGCCAGCGTCTTCATGATTCTCTCTAACCACCTTAACTGCCATGTTATTTCCTGCGGAGCAGGCATTCTCTCCTTTATATACAAGTAGGTTACCATAGCCAACACTCTACTACTACTAGTACCAGACGGGATGGCCGAATGAGTTAGAGCGTCCGTCTCCCGTGCTGGTAGATCGTGGGGTCATGGGTTCGAACCCTGGTCGAGTCAAACCAATGACTTAAAAATTGATACTTATCACTTCCTAGCCTGGCGCTCGGTATTATTAGGATAGGACAAGGACTGGTTGGCTCAGTTTCAGGATAATGTGACTGAGTGGGATATCGGGTCATGGTGCCGACGGCCTGATTTCCCAGTGGGGCAGCACTATAAAGTTGCCATAAGTGCGCACTGTCACAAGTCGGTACCCGCCGTGATATGACCTTATGTAAGAATATACGGATTTTCGGTTAGGAATTATATATTGGCAGAGAGCATTATTATTCTTGGATGCCGGAGTGGGAATCAGGTTGCGTAAACTAAAAGTAATAAAATGCCACTCCCATGGTACATGATACTGAGTGAGGTAAACTATATGTTATATATTATGAGTGGAGTTGATGGAAATGTACATGATGCTGGGTAGTGTAAACTATCTGTTATATATGATGTTTGGAGTTAATGAAAAGATTTCCTTTGCAAGAAACAGTACATGATTATTGAAATGTTTCTCTATGTGTTCATAAAGAATACAATTGGAGGAAAAGAACAATTGTACTATATATATCTATATACATATCTGTAACTGTATGCAACATCCTGTCCACCCAGGACCACGGACTGACCCACCTGCCTAATTTGCATATGTATAGAGGCACCACCTGCAGCTGGTTTGAGTGACAGCCCCTACTGGGGGTGGCCACCCACCCAGTCTGTGGGGAGTGTCTGATTGGCTGGCTGGGGAATGTCCGGTCACCTGACTCCCTTGGCCTATCCTGACCACACACTAGTCTCAATTAAGTAATTATTCAAAATTCTGCTTCTAAGACACTGAAGAGAATCACTCTCATCCTGGCTCTGGAGTGAGACACACCTACTTTAGAGCAGGAACCCCAGACACTCTGTCTGATGCTACCTAAATTCATCTATTCAAATTGAGTGTATACACAGCCATAGGACTCCTGTCCCATGGGCTGTAGGCACTGCTTTCAGTATATAGGCTAAAGTGACAATGAGACATAGTGTGGGCAGTATATGAGGAGTGCAGGTGCTAGGTCACATGTAAGGGGGATGACAGGAGTTGCTGCCAATAAAGCACAACTTATTCACTGTTCATCTTTGTGACTAGTTTTCCTTCCTCTTTCCAGACATGGTTAAATTGATTAGGCTGATTGCATCACAGGTGAAATGAAGGGGGAGAGTTTTGTAATTACATAGGGTGCTCACAGCGGCAGAGCACGCATGTTTTTATACTTAGATGTTGCTAGAACGTAAAACAACAAACAAACGAAAAAACTACTACTAGTCAGGTGAGTGGGGAGGGGGATGGGGGGCTTGACTTTGGGGGTGGTTTGTAACCTTACGACGGTTACTGGTTGCAGAACTGCAACATTAATAGAGAGGCTCCGATAAATCGGCCCAATCTTTGGTTGAAGATTAAACTTCAGTAGGGAGTGTTGTAGAAGCTGGGGACATCTTTACAACGTTGTCACGGCAAAGCGTTGAGGCGGCCCCGAATCTCTTTGGTCCGACAGTAGTTGAGCGGTAGTTGGCACTTGTATCCAGTCGACAGCAGCAAGGGTTTCGAGGAAGGGCAGGTAAAGATGGGTGCAGTGGTGGTTCCAGCAATGAGAAAAAATGCGAGAGAAAACTTAAAGGTACAGGGCCCAACCCAAGCACACAACTCCCCTGGTCAGGGGTCGGAGTATGCCTGGGAGAAAAAAAAAAGGGTAGAGTGTAAGAAAGAGAAATGTGGAGAGTTGAGTCAAAGGACCGTGTCTATCTGCTCTATGGCGACCAACCAGCGAGCCATAGACACGGACAGAGTAAGAGTAGAAAGTGAAATGCCAGCGGGCTCCCCCTCCTGGAACTCTTTTCAGACATATCAAGGAGGAGCAAAGCCAGCAGGGAGGAGATAGAGAGAGGTTGATTGATTGATTGGTGGTTGCTTTACGCCGTGTCGGCAGCATAGGCCATATTCATGGCGAGAAATGCTTGTTTTTGTTCAAACCATTGCTTTTACATGTAAAAGCATACAATCAATTTTGTGTCAATGGACACTCATGATAGAGAGAGGTGTGGACAGAGTGAGGTCCGGATAGCAAGTGGGGGGAAGGGGGGGGGGGGAAATCAGCCCTTATGTCCTGCTGGGGTGTAGTGAGTGAAATGACAGTAGTGTGGCAGTAGGTTCTGGTGGGAAGCAACAGGTGGCGCCTTGGGGGAGAGAGAGGCCCTAGGCGAGCATCCAAAGTGAGGAAGGTGGAGCAGAGAGGGCGGTTTCTCCCCTTGCCTCAATACAAATGAAACACAATGCATCAACATGAAACAAAAAGCAACACTTTGGCGGAAACAGAGAATACGCCCTAACTGACCTTGTCGTGGGCTTGTAGGTGTTGACTAAGTAGATGGCGGGTCTTGACTTATCCAAAGGAGAGGATCTATAGGAACCCACCGGGCCATACGCATCAGGACTCTCCTCGATCCTGGCCAAGGTCACAGCAAGGTCAAGGTCATTACAACATCTCTCAAGGTCATCTATTGCAAGAGCGCTTCCCTTCCTCTGCGTGTATTATGTGAGTGGTTTATTTACATGTAGCGCTTACATCTCTATATGTCAAAGTTGCATAATGCGATGAAAGCATCAAATGTTGTTAATGAAAAACATTTAGCTAGATTGGATTCTACTTATCGGACGTAGACACTGTATTCCGCTGTGTAGAAGGGAATACTGAGTCAATTTAATAGACCTCCTTACTGCTGAAGCCTATGGGGTTCACCATTTCGATGTGCAGGTGAAAAGTAATTTTTCATGTTTTCAGTTTCGATATCTAAAAACTTAGCTATTCATTATATCAGTTAAATTTCATGATAGATTATAATGATTAAATTAATATATTTATCTAAACGAATATGGCAGAAACTCAAAACCACCGGACTAGGCACCTTCAAGTTTCAAATATGAACCTTATCCTTCTAGGCCATTAATTATAACCTAATCACCAAATCTACTGGTTGGCTCAGTACTAGGATAAGTGATAAAATACATAAATAAATGGTGTTGAATGAGCGAGTGCTCATTCGGGGTCATTGCAGGGCACACGGGACGGCGAGGCCCGCCCCCTCGCCCCCCCACACACGGCATCCCAGCCACGACGCCTGGCGGTGGGGCGTGGGCCCGCGGGGTCGGTGTTGGCCACACACACACAACACACCCTCCTGCCAATCACTCACACTGGCACCTCCCTCCTCCAATCACTCACTCCCACCACCTTCACACATTGCCCCTCAGCCAATCACACCACACATAGAGCTGACCACCACCAGCTCCCCCAAACCCATGGTCACTCCGCATCACCCATCCGGACTGACCACTATGCTCATTTTTGGCCAACTACGTAAACCAATGTTAAATAGCCATGCCGAGACATGGATCCTCCGGGAAGAACAAGTGGAAGTCCAGGCGCCCGGATAAGGGGCGAGGCCCCGCCGCTGAGGGGGGGGGGGGGCATGGCCCTCCCCACGCTGCCGCCCGCGGGGGAGATAGGACGGCCATTGGGGAGATACGATCGATTCTGGATAGTGACGATTCCTACATACCGCCCGGACAGGTCCTGCCACCTCGACTGGCCGCTGCTCGGTGCAAGATGGCACAGCAAGTACTATCTTGATATATCCATCCCCTTTGGCACCCGCGGATCCAGCTGCCACAATAAATAAATACAACGAGTGGCAGAGGCGGTAGTATACATTCTCAGGCAGTGTGGCATAGCCACGACTATGTACCTCGAAAAACCTCATCGTGGTAGCCCCTGACCGCCCCACTGCAGACAGCCAATTCCTTGCCACCTGCGGACTCTTCGACGACCTGGGCCTCCCCGAGGCAAGAGAAGACCCAGACCATCTGCATCCTCATAGATGCTGCCACAATGACACTCATCATGCCAAGCGAAACAATCAGCAGCACCATACGCCTGGTACACACCACCGCCACCTGTAGCCACATCACAAGGAAGCAACTCCAATCACTCCTGGCCGATCAAAATGGATCCACCCGGCAAGGCTCTTTGTGCGGCGCCTCCTCCACACCCTCAGGGCCCTACACCAGACACCAGGGCCCTCATCACAGACTTTTAATTAACTAAACTTAATTAATTACTCATCAATTTAATTGTTATATTTAGTAACTATTGCTACCCGCTAGTTGCTTGATATTCACCTCGTTCACCTTGCTCATATGTCGCACCTGACTCATCCCACTCTCACCTCCCTGACGGAGATCACCACATGACCTTCCTCCCCGCAGCTCCCTGATCGCCGCAAATGCAACTGTAAAGCTCCCGGGGGCTGCCATGGATTCTGAACTCATGCCTCCTTGTCCTGTGTTCCAAATCTGCAATGAATGATGCAGCTACCTACTAGAACGGAGCATGTGAATCAATAACAATATAAAGGAGTCCTGATTAGGTTTGCACCGATTACAGCAGTATGAGGTCTACATTTAGGGTGACCCTTGATCCCCGATCCCCGATTCCCATCCCCCCGATTTCCGATTCAAGATGGCCGAACCGCAATCGCCAACTCCCGACCACCTATTGCCATAGTTCTCATTCATCAGGTCTGGCCGAACCCATCTTGCAAGGCACAGTGAAGATGGGAGGGGGTGAGAAAACAAGGCAGATAAATGAAATGGCACCTGGGAAGACGTCAGGGAATGGACAAGCCGGGAGGTCGGCAAATCCCAGAGGGCGGCGCAAAACACGGAAACATGTAGAAAACGGGTTGGACAGTCATCTCTGGTGCCCCCAAAAACCCTCATGGTTAAGGGATTGATGATGATGATGATGATGGTGACGATGATGATGATGATGAATATTGTTCGCTGATTCTTAATGTAACTTACCTTATGGGGTCAGTAGGCACTCGTAAGAGGACTTGCGGCATCTGCAGCTTGATCTTCTTGAGAAGGTCCCGGATGTTACTCATCATGTCGTCCTGTTCAGTTACAAATCAGAATCAAATTCAAAGCCAAGATAAATATATACAGGCCTACAGATACCAAAAATGGCTACTCATAACTTGCAATTAAAATGTTGTGTGGCACGTCGTGTGGCACGGCCGGATTATCCTTGTTTGATTGTAAGGTAACGCAAAAATAGAACGGGCAAGAATAACATTTGTTCGCCTTGCTTTCTTTAACGATGCCTCTAGAGCACATTGGTTTTTGTACCATTGGCTATTGGACGTCAAACATATGGTCATTCTGACATTTTTCTTTGAAGGAAACCAACTGCCACCACATAGGCTACTCTTTCCGATAAGCAGCAAAGGGCCTTTTATATGCACTTTCCCACGGACAGGACAGCACATACCACAACCTTTGATGAACCAGTTGTGGACCACTAGTTGGAATCGAAAATAGCCCAAACTGCAAATATGTCCACTGAGCAGGATCGATTGGATGACCAACACCTTCACAGGTGGACACTCTACCGCCTGAGCTACGTCCCGCTCCGGTAGCTTGCACCACAAAGCACTGCTAGACAACGCATTAGGTAATAGCAACTGCCGGACTAGACGGGGTGGCTTAATGAGTTGAGCGTCCGTCTCTCGTCTTGGTAGATCATGGGATTCGGACTCACAGGTTCAAACCCTGGTCGAGTCAAATCAATTACTTAAATATTTATACTTGTCACTTCTTAGCCAGGCGCTCAGCGTTATTAGGATAGGGAAAAGACTGGTTGGCTCAGTGTCAGAATAATGTGACTGAGTGGGAAATCAGGTCATGCTGCTGGTGGTCTGGTCTCCAAGTGGGGCAGCACTATAAAGGCACCATGAGTGCGCACTGTCACAAGTCGGTACCCGTCCTGATATGACCATAGATGTTGCCAGCACGTAAAACTCCAACAACCAACCAACCAATCTAGCAAATGCCATTAGAGGGCAGCACAAAACAACACGTGATCGACATCAACCCGAAGCCAGAGAAGGAGTCCTCGATCTGGGAAGTAGACTTCCCTCGATCGGGGACAGACAGTTGGCCATCGCTGAAATCGGCTGTTCATGTTACCCGCCTCAGCCTTCAGTATATTAGTTCACACTGTGGTCTCGACATACCAGACGAGATGGTCAAATGTGTTGAGCACCCGCCTCCCGTTTTGGTAGGTCATATATTTCTAACTCTGACTGAGTCAAACCAATGACTTACAAATTTATACTTCTCACTACCGAGAGTGGCGCTTGGCAATACTAGGATAGGGCAAGGAGCAGTAGAATGAGGAAGACCAATTGTCCACGATTGAAATCTCTCCTGCTTAATCAACTAATGAACAAAAATAACAAAAATACCCCACAAAAATATTCCCCCTATTGTCCAAGCACGACCCCAAAATCCTCCATCAAAGCTAACCGACGGTGCGCCACGATCTGGTCCCGCTAGGGGGGGGGGCGTGCTGGAGGTGGGGGGGGGGGGGCTGGAGCGGAGGCTGGAGGTGGGGGGGGGGGCGGGGGGGGGGGGGGTGCGGGAGCTGCGCGCGGTGCATACTGCGCGTGCGCAGTAACCGGAAATGATGATTGCGCATGCCTCGCAGCGACACCTGATGACGGGTGTGTGAGGATAAGGGAGTGAGGCCGGCCTACAAACAATTTGTCGATTGTGGCGACGGGCATTAAAATAAACAAGATTAGGTGAGCGGGCTAATTGTGCGAAATGTTTTTATTTGTGTGTAAGGTGGTTCGTTGGTTGTTGGTGTTTGACGTCCTGGCAACATCTAAGGTCATATTAGGATGGGTGTTGACTTGTGACAGTGTGCACTCATGGTGACTTTATAGTGCTGTCCCACTGGGGGACCAGGCCACTAGCACCATGACCTGATATCCCACTCAGTCACATTATCCTGACACTGAGCCAACCAGTCCTTGCCCTATCCTAATAATGCCGAGTGCCTGGCTAGGAAGCGACAAGTATACATTTTTAAGTCATTGTTTGACTCGACCAGGGTTCGAATCCATTAATTCGAAACCCACGATCTACCAAAAAGGGAGACAGATGCTCAACTCATTCGGCCTTCCGTTCCGGTCTTATGTAAGTAGTTTTGTACAGTAGATTATGTTGCTTATACCTGTAAATAATTTTAAAAAAAGTGAAGATACTTGTCACCACCTAGCCGGGTGTTCTGCAATACTAGGATAGGACAAGGACTGGTTAGCTCAGTGTCAGGATAATGTGACTGAGTGAGAAATCGGGTCATGGTGCCGGTGGCCTGGTCTCCACTATATAGTCGCCATGAGTGTGCACTGTCACAAGTCGGTACCCATCCTTATATGACCTTAGATGCTGTTAGGATGCAACCCCGTCAACATACAAACAAACTAACCTATCTGTACCAATTAGTGTGAATAAAGCGTACTCTTTACACAGCATCGCCCTGATTATGGCCTTTGTTGCCAACATGGCATAAAGCACACATCACTCACCCACTCACTCGCTCGCTCGCTCACTCACTCACTCACTCACTCACTTTCAGGGTCCATACACATGCGAAGCTATGGAATTCAAGACTATCTCAAGGTTTTCCAAGGCTGGTTTTGATAGGAATTCAATACTATATTCATTTGGATTTCAGGGAAAAAACAATGATGGCGAATGGCGATTTCAGACTAATTTAGATCAGTAGGGACAGTTTAAAGGAACTCAAGACTTTTCGAGACTAATTACCCCAAATAGGTGGGTTTTGAGTTTCATTCATTTTCTGAGATAAACATATTAGGGTGATCGTTATAATCTATCATACTTTCACTTGAAGTAAATCTTATTTTAAATAGCTAACCTTTGAGATATTTGAAGTGAAAAAAAGCAAAATTAGTTTTGGCAAGCTTGCCGAAACTCTGACACCATAGGGTTCTGCTGTAATAGGCTAAATAGCTTCTATTATATTGCCCCAGTATTCCCTTCTATGTGGTGACAAATGTTTAACAAGTGCACCAATATTTAAGTTAGATATGTAGAATCAAAGTGAGATACTTGTTTTGGTTTTGAAAATTTGATGCTTCATCGGACTATGCAGCTTTAAAATTCAAGGCTTTTTAAGGCCTTGAAATGGAGTAAATGAAGTTGAAGACATTTCAAGACTTTCCAGGCCTCGTACAAACCTTGCACTTTACATACAGGAATCAAAGTGATCTCCAGCAAAGAAAACCGCGGAAATCAAGCAGAGATTATTACACAGATGGCGAATTCCCAGGAAAAAGCAGATCTTCTCCCATCGACTTAGCACTGTCAGGGAATCGTGGGGAAAATGCCAGAAGTCATGTTTCAAATAGCCTTGTTGTGACTGTATTATCGCCCATATCTAACTCGTTCTTGTTTTGGCTCATGTTCTAGCAACATCATCATCATGCTGTCGGTCGCGATGCGACAACGACTGCTTTCATTACTTGACTGCACTGTACATTTCATGAAAGCTACCTGCAATAGTGTTGAAGTGCTGCTGGCTTTTGCAAGTTACCAGCGGCACTCTCTCGGGGAGCAAATAGAGGTTTCACATCGGCAAGAACATGTCCAGACAGGCGCAAAACTATTTGTTCCTGCAGTGGCTGGTCGGGAGATGTTGGGGGTTCCATACATCAACCGCCCTTAAGGCTGCCACAGTGACATGGTTTTCTGTTTAGGGTTTGCTCCCTTAGCCTTTGGTTCTGTCAAGAACCTGTACCACAAGGCAGTGGTTAACAACTCTGCAAGGCAGGGGGGTCAAACTCCCTGAGGTATTGCAATACCTGCGATACCTGCATACCCAATTTAGCAACATCTAAGGTCATATAAGAACGTGATTCGAATCATCCAACTGTTACATTATACATAGGCTTAAAAATATATTTGGTAAATATAAAAAACTCGCGGAAATCCTCGAAACCGCAGAGATCTTTCATTCCTGTACATAATATATGTGTAATTTCGCTCCCTCATCAATTTCAGCTCAGTTTACAAGGCCCCAACCAGGTGGGATGGGCGAAGGAGTTAAGCGTCCATATCCCGTTCGAGATGGAGTGTCGAGTCAAACCAATGACGTACAAATTTATACTTCTCACTTCCTAGCCAAGCATTCAGCATTATTAGGATAGGGCAATCACTCGTTAGCTCCATGTTAGGATAATGTGACTGAGTGGGATATTGGGTCCTGGTCCTGGTGGCCTGATTACCCATTGGGGTGGCACTATAAAGTCACCATGAGTGCACACTGTCTCAAGTCAGTACCCTGATATTACCTTAGATGTTGCCAGGACGTAAAACTCCAACAACCAACCAACCATTACAAGTCCACTGTTAGTGAAGTGTTAGTGACGGCGCCACCGACTGGTTCCCGTCAGGTTCCAATTGATGCCCTTCATTATTCACTGGTGTTGGCGGTACCAGCGGCGTTGGATCAGCGCGCCCCCTCGTAGAGATTGGTGGAAGCTTGACGCCAAAGGTCAAAGGTCCCCTAAGGGGGTCAGTCTCCATTGCTGCACCGGTACCCAATTCAACACTCCCTCTATTATCTATATGAGCTAAATGTCGTCCGCTCTTCATCAAGAACAGTATGAACCTGGTATATTTACCGTATATATAGGAATATATCTGTCATGCGAAGAGTTCAGGCACAAAACCCTGTAAACGCCAATCCCCAAAATTGAGATAAACATCGTAATCAAACATTCAACAAGTTAATTTTTTGACATTCCTACTTTTTTTGTTCATTCCTCTTATAATCATGTGATCATACAAAAAGTGGAGGTGGTGAGAATTAAAATTATTATCAGTTAAAAATCTTTTATTTAAACTACATTTTTAGATTGGCGTTTATGGGGATTTGCGCCTGAACTATTCGTGTATTAGGTAATTTATTATGTGGATATGCATAAAGAATGCTCACTAATGTTTTTGTCGGTGTCCGTCTACGGAGAGCTCTCGCCTACCGGTGTAAAGATTTCAAATTCCCCCCCATATTCAAGTTCCCCCCCAGGAACTTGAAAACGTTTTCAAATTCCTCCCAGGGGAATTTGAAAACGTTTTCAAATTCCCTCCCTCATTTTAACTTTCCCTCCCCCCCCCCCCTTTTTGGGGAATTTTCTTTATTTTTGTAATTTTTTGTTATTTTTGATTATTTTTCATGACAAATATTATAATATACAGAGAATAGCATAATGGAAATTATTACTAGTACAATAAAACATATTTAACCACAAATTACACAAAAAGTCTCCAAGATGGTTAAGAAACAAATATTATAGGTCTGAAATTTAAAACGTTTTTAAAAGTATTTTAAGCAATTTTAAATTCCCGGAGGGGGGAATTTGAAAATAGGGGGGGGGGGGGAATCTGAAAACTGTTTTTAAGTTCCACCCCAGGATTCTGAAAACGTTTTTAATTTCCCTGGAGGGAAGTTAAAAACGTTTTCAGATTCCTGGGGGGGAACTTGGGAAGGGGGGAAGTTGAAATCGTTACACCGGCACCCCTGAAGTTGGTGATCGCCCTTTTGATCACACAAATCAGGGTTCGGCGGGTGGCTATATTTTGATTTGTTATTTTTCTGGCGTATGACGTCGACGTAAAACGTAACTATATATGCACTTGGAAATCCGCCGTGCTTGACCTTTTGTTAGTAGTGTAATATATGCTAATGAGATGCATAATGGGATCCAGGCATTGGGAGGAATATGTTAATGAGATGACGTCATGGAAAGTTTGGCCGGTGGTTCAGAGCCCTGGACTGTGAATAAAGCATTCAGTATCCAGAAGTCAAAGTGTTCAGACGTTGTACTTATACATGATTGATTGATTGATTGATTGATTGGTGGTTGCTTTACGCCGTGTCGGCAGCATAGGCCATATTCACGGCGAGAAATGTTTGTTTTTTGTTCAAACCATCGCTTTTACATGTAAAAGCAGACAATCAATTATGTGCCAATATACACTAATTAAATTAGAAAGCTCACAATCATATATCTGTGGTCAAGGGAAACAAATTCCCATAGAAAAAGAAAAGTTTCATTAATAATTAATAGAATCCATTTAGTAAACTATATAAGGTGGTACAGTCCAGCTGCCCTCAAAAAGGCTAAAATGTTTTCCTGTTTTACCTTAGTAAAAAGGTCATGCATACTGCCTGCAGTGTAGAACCGTTGGCGCAGGGCCAAAAAATCAACGCAACTTATACATAGGCTTACTTTTACAAGTTTGTACTTTTACAAGTAGTACCTTTGAAGCACCATATCTCGGGTTCTAATAATGTTATTATAACAAATGAGGTATTTTTGTGCAGCATTTAGAAGCCTCTTGCTGATAAAAATAGGAATTTGATGCATTTAGGGCGTTTGAAAAAAATGTCCAAGTGCCTAATCTATGTTGCACAGATCGTGTGCTTACGGAAGTTGAATTGCTGCCAGCCGGACGCATTTTTAAGTTTTAAAATAAATCCAAAGAAATTAGGGTCGGGCGCTTTTTCAGGCACAGGCGGGGATGATCAGGACCTTTGTATCTTTATTTGTCCTTACTAGGACATGAAATTAGAATAACGCAAATGAAATAACCTATAACACCTGACTAAACCAATAAAACATATACTACCGACAAAGCTATAGTTGACCAAGACAATTTAAATGAGTCGTGCAACCATTATTTGCATAATCCAAAATCTATGACTACCTGTATCAGCAAGTCATGCCCATTATATTAATGTCTCCTCACAGGTATGATCATCAAATCACTGATATAGTCTAAAGGTAAATGGCAAAATAAGATCCCGCTATATTTGTAATGCCTGATTTTAACCTACTGTCATGGGGGTGGTGAAAATGGGAAATATTGCACCTTGAGCGGGACTCGAACCCACATCACTTTGCATTCCGGGCCAGTGTGCTAACCATTACACCACCCAGGCTCCCTGATGTCACCACACTACCCATGCCTACCTGTCTATGTGGCTCCTTGACTGAGAGGTCAGTGCAGACTACTACACTACTATTGTCTATATTGTTCATACCATCTCATCATCTCATCCATAAATAGTTCATATGTACTATAATTTTTAAGGCCGGAAGACCAGGCCTCGGTGCTGAAAAAAGATGTTATTCAACTGGAATAACAATTTGAAAAAATAAAAATAAAAATAAAAATAAAAATGCAGATACTTACAGTGGAGTTGTACATGTTTTTTGTCTGGTTGGTAAGATGTGCAATGAAAGCTCTCACGTCACCCTTGAAGCCATCTCTATCCCTGATCTGTCAACAATATATAATACATCTGGTATCAACATGAACAAACAGAACAACAGTAGCAGTCAGTGACAATGGAATCAAGCAACCACCCGAACATAGAGTACACAGACAGTGTAATCTGGTATCAATCTGACATAACAGTCACTGAGAGTGTATTCTGGTATCATTCTGAACATATCAGTCACTGATAGTGTAATCTGGTATCAATCTGACATAACAGTCAGTGAGAGTGTATTTCTGGTATCAATCTTACATAACAGTCACTGATAGTGTATTCTGTATCAATCTGACGTAACATTCACCGATAGTGTATTCTGTATCAATCTGAGGTAACATTCACTGATAGTGTATTCTGTATCAATCTGACATAACAGTCACTGATAGTGTATTCTGGTATCACTCTGACATAACAGTCATTGAGAGTGTAATCTGGTATCAATTTGACATAAGAGTCAGTGAGAGTGTAATCTGGTATCAATCTTACATAACAATCACTGAGAGTGTATTCTGTATCAATCTGACATAACAGTCACTGATAGCGTATTCTGGTATCACTCAGAACATAGCAGTCACTGAGAGTGTATTCTGGTATCATTCTGACATAGCAGTCACTGATAGTGTATTCTGGTATCACTCAGAACATAAAGTCAGTGAGAGTGTAATCTGATATTAATCTGACATAACAGTCAGTAAGAGTGTATTCTGGTCTCACTCTGAACATAACAGTCAGTTAGAGTGTAATCTGGTATCAATCTGATATAACATTCAGTGAGTGTGTATTCTGTATCAATCTGGCATAACATTCACTGAGAGTGTATTCTGGTATCATTCTGACATAACAGTCACTGATAGTGTATTCTGGTATCACTCAGTAGGACAAGGACTGGTTACCACAGTATCAGGATCATGTGACCGTGTGGGAAATCGGTTCATGGTGCTGGTGGCCTGGTCTCCCAGTACCAGTAGGGCTGCACTTTAAAAAGTCGCCATGAATGCACAGTCACAACTCGGCGCCCGTCCTTTTCGATTCCCCATGCCATCACCTCTGCCAATTTTCATTTTGCACCGCTGTGTATAACTTACAGCGCCATCAAAGGCCAGTTGCTCTCATATCATGTTTATGTGGTGTGGGTCGTTACAAATCCCTTGGGTCGGTAAAATTGGAGGCTGGGGATTTCTATCGACCAACTTTATAATGGTTAAAAGAAGTGTATTCAGACTTATCCATGATAGGCAGCATAACTCTTCCAAGAAAAAAGAAGAAAAACACGTAAAACGCCAACAAACAAACAAACCCACCTTCGCCATCAGATTATGGATGCGGTCAACTTCCTTCAGCCCGAGGGCGTGAACCTCCTGCGCCGTCATGTTGATTGACAGGTGCCAGCGGAGGCATGCTTCATACAAATCAAGCCCACCAGGCAGCGCGAACAATCCCACTTCCGGTCTGGCCTTGGGGCGGTACTCCTGGGGAAGAATCGAGAGACTTGAGGGTTTTGAGGTGCTCCCCCAAGACAAGCGGCTGTGCTCTTGGGTAAACAATGTGAATGAAGGCAGTCAGGGAAGGTAACTGCAGTAAAACCTCTCTAACCAACCACCTCCACAGATCGACCACTTTTGTATATAGGTCGCTTTATTTGGGTCCCAAACGATCGCCCATACAATACCATTGTAACGATTAAAAAAGACTCCCTAAACTGGCGACCTCCGTAAATGGACCATTTAAAGTAATTTCATTATTAGTTAATAAAGTAATTTCATTAGAATGCAAAGAATTTATGACATTCAGCTTAAGTTTTGAACAAGAAATGTAAGCAAAATCCGACGGATTCGTACAAAAATAATGCAAAATTATCGAAAATCTGACTTTATCCGACAAATACGTGAACATCCGACAAAAGTCAGATACTCTGACCCTGTCCAAACACTGCGACGTTACGTTAGTGGGGAGGAGACTTTGGGTGATTAAATAATCAAAAGACAGGAGTCCATGTAAAAGTAAGCCGATACCTTTTCCATGAAGTCGTTAAGTCTGTCGATGGCGGGCAGAATCTGCTGCATGATCGCCTTCTTGGCACGTATTATTAATTCATCCCTACAAGGAAAGAGAACCAGACTGGATGGCTGAATCACTAAGAACGCAGGCTGGCTTCACACGCGAGAGGTCGTGTCGGGGGTTAGAAACCTTGTCCTTGCCTGAGTCAAAACAATGACTTACAATGTCGATGCTTGTGTTGTCGATACTTGTTTCAGTCGATAAATAAATCAATTATTAACTAACCAATAAATGGATATACACATATCAAATCAATTAATCAGTCAACCAAATCATCAATGCATCATACCTACATAAATAAATGATTAACTAACCAAGAAATGAATATATACACATCGACTCAATTAATCAGTCAGTCAGTTAATCGTCATCGTGGTCATCGTCATGCTGTCGGTCACGATGCGACAAAGACTGCTTTCATTACTTGACTGCCGCTCTCCATTTTCATGAAAGCTGCCTGCAAAAGTGTTGAAGTGCTGCTGGCTTTTGCAAGTTACCAGTGACACTCTCTCTGGGAGCAGATAGAGGTTTCACACCGGCAAGAACAATGTCCAGACAGGCACAAAACTATTTGTCCCTGCAGTTAATCAAAGCATCGATAAATAACAAATCAATTATCAACTAACGAATAAATGAATACATATATATCGATTCAATTAATCAGTAAATCAGTTAATCAAAGCATCAGTAAATAACAAATAAATGATCAACTAACCAATACATAAATATATATTAAATTAATTAATCAGTTAACCAAATAAGCAATGCATCAGTAAATACATAAATAATTGATCAACCAATCAGTTAACCTGAATCTTCCCTTCGTAATCGTAGATTCGGAATAATCTTACTAATACTTAAACTTACAAGTAAGTCTAGCTTTACTATAATAATACATAGGAAACCAATCACTCAATGCATCAATAAATACATAATTAAATAATCAATTAACCAATTAATGAATAAATAGATAGCAAACCAATTAATCAATGCATCAATGCATCAGTAGATGACTAGGTAATGAATACTCCACGTGCTACAAACCTGGTTCTGTTGTCGATGTATGCCGGGAGATCGTTGAATGGTCCGATCAGAGCTGTCATTGCGTCCTTCTTCGTGTATTGATTTGTTCTCTTAGAGACAAGACAAGACAAGAAATTAACTTCCTCAGTTACATGGGACATTCAAATCAGATCAGCTACATGCGTTTAATAATATCGTTAATGACAACCATCATCTGTGTTAATTACCTTTCTGTTTGTAGTTAGACTAGCACTTTGTTAGTCCCAAACTCTACCACAGTGGCGGCGCCAACATGAACCTTAGTTCCATATTCTACCACAGTGGCGCCAGGAGGCACTCTTTTAGTTCCATATCCCACCACAGTGCTACCAGCAAGCACTTCTTTAGTTCCATATTCTACCACAGGGGCGCCAGGAGGCACTGCTTTAGTTCCATATCCCACCACAGTGCCGCCAGAAGGCACTTCTTTAGTTCCATATTCTACCACAGTGGCGCCTATCCTGTGGATATATATGTAAGTGCATTGTCTGTAGGTCCCTATGTGTGTAATTCACTAATTGTAAGCATTAAACAAGTTATGGAAGTAAACAATTAAAATTCCAAGGGGACGATTGTAGTAGTCGGCACTGATCTCTCAGGCAAGGAACCACATAAACAGGTAGGCATGGATAGGTTGATTACATGATGGATCCTAGATAAACTAATAGTTAGGATCCTCAACCCAGAAATGGCAAGAAGTGTGGGTTCGAAACATGTTCTAGGCACAATGTTTTGTGTTGTATATTGTAATATGCGAATATTGTAACAGATGGAGTGCCGCCACCTGGGTAGTTCCGTGAGTACTCAGTAAATGGAATTGGTGGTACTTGCAGGTCAGGCCCGCATTGGCCATAACCTAGGGCGCCTCCACCTCTCCAGCAACGGCCGCCTCACCGCAAACACCTCTGTTACAGATTGTTTGCTTCACTTAAGTTGCGGGAGAGTTGTGGGGAAGGTGTGGGGGAGTTGTAGAATGGGAGTTGTGTGGGAGTTGTGTGGGTCTTGTGTGGGGGTTGTAGAGTAGTTGTGTAGAGTTGTGTAGTGTTGTGTGGAGTAGTGTGGAGTAGTGTGGAGTCGTGTGGTGTTGTGTGGGTGTTGTGTGGAGTTGTATGGGAGTTGTGTGGAGTTGTGTGCAAGTTTTGGGGAGTTGTGTGGGAGTTGCGCGGAGTTGTGTGCGAGTTGTGTTGGTGTTGTGTGGGGGTTGTAGAGTAGTTGTGTGGGAGTTGTAGAATAGTTGTGTGGGAGTTGTGTGGGGGTTGTAGAGTAGTTGTGTGGGAGTTGTGTGGAGTTTTGTAGTTTTGTGTGGGATTTGTGTGGAGTTGTATGGGAGTTGTGTGAAGTTGTGTGCGAGTTTTGGGGAGTTGTGCTGGGTTGTGTGGGGGTTGTAGAGTAGTTGTGTGGGCGTTGTGTGGAGTTGTAGAGTAGTTGTGTTGGAGTTGTGTAGTGTTGTGGGGATTTGTGTTGGATTTGTTTGGAGTTGTGTGGGATTTGTGTGGAGTTGTGTGGGAGTTGTGTGGAGTTTTGGGAGTTGTGGGGATTTGTGTTGGAGTTGTGTTGGAGGTGTGTTGGAGTTGCGTGGGAGATGTGGAGAGTTATGTGGGAGTTGTGGGGAGTTGTGCGGGAGTTGGGGGGGGGGATCTGCGGCTAAGTTGCGAAACAGTGCAGTATTGTAGAGCGAGAGTGGTGTTGCCATTAAAGTAAAATGTTGCTACCTTACTGGCTGGATCTCGGACTGGGCCCCCATTCCCCATGACACCATTATGCTAATAATATATTGCTTGGTACCAGAATGGCTTTTGTCCACGAGAACCCGAGGGCGAGCGCCTGCCTGGTTAGATTAATCTGCTGGTCTGCCTGAAAAGGAAAATTGTATAGATGTTATCAGATTCACCGCCATCAAAATCAGAATCAAAACCTTCTTAACAATTTCCTTTGCTTTCATTATTTTTGGTCAGCAAAAAGCCGTCCATTCAAGAATGTGTGCATAAGATTAATTGGAATTTAAAGTTGAGTAGTCCCATGGTTTTTAGTTTGTGCCATATTTTTTTCCAGATAAATCTACTAGGTCTATCCTTACACCTTGAAGTGACTATCATTATAATATAAGTGGCTTGGTCATTAAAGTACCTTGAAATGACTATTAATTATAAGAAGTGGCTTGATCGTTATAATCTACCTTCAAGTGACTATTACTATAAGCGGCCTGATCGTTATAATCTACCTTAAAGTTACTATTATTATATGTTTGTTTGTTGTTTTACGTCCTAGCAACATCTAAGGTCATATCAGGACGGGGCTATTATCATAAGTTGCTAAGCCTTGTATTCTTTAAAAAAAAATTTTTTTTTTAATTTAAAATCTTTCTTTTTTACATTCTAAACATTTCTATCCCAGTTCATCAACTCTGTGCCAATACAGATAAACATTGCACGCTGAAACAAGGGTAGCAGCCACAGCTTGTTGAGAAGAACTGATTAAAACCAAACAGTTTTTGCTCGATTTTACTTTTAGACAAGCCCACAAGGTTGGCGGGGTTGAATATTTCAACTAAGTATAAATAAAAAAAGAAATTGGTGATCGTCCCAGCCTGTGCCTGAAAAATCGCCCACCCTCGATTTTTGTTGTTTTAACTGTTAAAAATGTGTTGGGATAGCAGCAATTTAACTTTTGTATCAATATTTAAGTCATTAGGTTGAACTCGGCCAGGGTTCGAACTCAGGAGTTCGAAATACATGACTTACCAGAACGGGAAGCAGATGCTCAATTCATTCGGGCGTCGCGTCTGCTTAGGTATTACGTCTATGTCAAAAACAACAAATTTAAATTTAACAAAAAATTAAAACCGTCCAACCGATCCGGATTTCTTTTCAAAACGATCACCAACTTTACATTTTTTTGTATTTGGCCTAATCGCTGACAGACTCAGAGTTTAGTGTGTGTGGTGACTTGCCTGTCGGCCTATGGCCTCGTACCGGGACAGCAGGTTGTGGTACCCGTTCACAGTGCCCACTATGGTGTTGCTGAGAGTCCGGAACCAGGAGGATTTTATCGAACCGACACCCGCCTTCAGCGCCACGTACGCCGTCATCCTGTTGGGTGAAATAGTTGTCCCCTAAAAGTTTACAGTTCATCGGAAATCATCCCCATAAGCATATTTAGCACTGAAAGGAGAGGGACAACCAGCCACATTTGAACTTGTCTGATCCTGTTTGAACTTGCCGGAAATGGACGTTCCTCTTCTCATTTTCATGAGAACTCAGTGTCAGCCAATCAGAGCTGTTCTTTTCAATTGCAAATGGCTCCCCCTATGGTAGCAGCTATTTGCAATAAGAAAGAACAGCTCAGATTGGCTGAGAACAGCTCTCAGTGTCAGCGAATCAGAGCTGTTCTTTTTGATTGCACACGGTGGCCCCCTATGGGCAATCAAAAAGAACAGCTCTGATTGGCTCAAATTATAGAAAGGTCCAGTCGAATACATCCATTATTTTTTTAGTAGTTCTTGTTCAGACATAGTCACACATTTATGTATATTTTGCAGAGATTAAAGTGTTTGAAGTATATTTGAAATCTATCTACATCGATTCACCCTTTACTATGAGTAGGGGTGAATCTTTTATCTACACAACAGTTCCCTGATAGTTATAAACAAGGCTGTAGAAAAACAGACTTGATACATTTTGGACTCAGTATCGGGATTGTCAGTCCTCACCACACGACCACTATAATTATGACAGGTCATATTTATAAACAGGCTGAATCTGTGAACAGGCTGTTGCCCAGAACAGGATACATACAAGTATACGAATAAGATTTGCGATCTAATATGCTAAATATATTATTAAAATACAAGTTTAGCTATCGTAGCGCGTTACTTATGGAGTTAAGAATTGACTATATCACATAGATTGTCTTGGTTAGTTGGTCTATACCAAAGCAATTTTTGCTCGTATTTTGATATGGTTGGCATTCATCTCGATTGTGGGAAGGGGTAAACATTTGTTGAAAGAAAAATATAAATAAAATATTGTCCCCTTCCCAAAATAAGGTTATTTCAGTATACCTATTTTGTGTGTATAACAACAAAAGAATTAACTGTGATCAGGCTAGGCTGGAAGACGAATGTAACCGCGCTGAAAAAGATTCTTCAAAACAGAATCACTCGTTGCAATGAGCATGGACGCTCATTAGGGGTCATTGCTGGGGCTCAAAGAACTGGTTAGAACAAAGGCAAACATCCATTCTGATTATTAACACCATCATTCTCATCACACTTTTCTCCTTTACCATTGTACCGTACATATAATAATTGTATTATTAGTACTCACTGGAAGTTACTCATTGTATTATTGCTTGTCATTAAAGTTGCATAGTCCGATGGTTTTGAGTTCCTGTCATCTTTTTAGATAAACATATTAGGTTGATCATTATCATCTACTGCACATTGGCTTGAAGTAAATTTGATTTAAAATGGTTAACTTTTGAAATATTTGAAGTGTAAATATGCAAAAATTAGTTTTGGCAAACATGTCAAAACTGACACCATAGGATTCTGCAGTAACAGGTCTGTACAATTTACCTCAGTCTTCCCTTCGATGTTGCGACAAATGTTTAATAAGTGCATTAGTATCTTGGTTAGATATGTAGAATCAAATCTAAATCATTGTTTTGGATTTGAAAATTTGATGTTTTCATCGGATTATGCAGCTTTAACTCAAGTCACTTCTCATTAGGTAGTGTATCCATAGACAGTAATATGTTCCCTTGTAATATGTTCCCTTGTTCCATGTTCACTTGTGACCTTGTAACATGCCACAGAGACAATGAACCTGTGTTTTGCTGGATGGCCATTCCTATAGGTTGGACCCAGAGACCGTATGGCTTTGTGCATGGAACATCGAGAATGAACATGTTCATTGTCTGTGTGACCTCTCACAATATCACAAGCGAACACGGAACAAGGGAATATGCCACAAGGGAACAAACAGTCTATGGATACATGGCCTTACATGACCTCCTATCTGTGTCAGCTGAGTACAACCATGTACAACGAAACAACTTGCAACTGAGACAACAATAAAGTCATGTTTCTTCCCATTCTTTGTGCCCGACAGCAATGACACACAACAACAACAAACGCTGTACATGTTGTCTTTTTGTGTTTTCTGTTATTGTACATTAGTTGTTTAAGCAGGGTCAATTTCAATTGTGGATGATTGGTCTTCCTCATTCCACTGCTCCTTGCCCTATCCTAACAATGCGGAGCGCCTGGCTAGGAAGTGACAAGTATCAATTTTTAAGTCATTGGTTTGACTCGACCAGGGTTCGAACCCACGATCTACCTACACGGGAGACATACGCTCTAACTCATTCGGCCATCCTGTTTGGTCCATTGGTGGAAGTCCATTTTGTGGTAATATTTAATATTGGTGGAAGTCCATTTTGTATTAATATTTAGTTCACTTACTTTCGATATTCAAATCCATCTCTGTATGTCTGCAGCATGTCGACCATTACGTTCAGACTGACTCGGTCTTTCCGTCCTAGGTGCACCTCATCTATCTCAGCTATCAAGCCGAGCATCGCGGTAGCATTTTCCTGAAATATCAAGCAGTTTTTGGTGTTTTGTTTGTTCGTACATTAGTTGATTAAGCAAGGGAAATTTCAATCACAGCCGATTGGTCTTCCGCATTCCACTTCTCCTTGCCCTATCCTAATAATGCCGACCGCAAGGCTAGGTACCGACAAGTATAGATTTTTAAGTCATTGGTTTGAGACGATTAAGGTTCGAACCCATGGGTTCGAATCCCACGACTTATCAAAATGGGTGGCAGACTCTGAAGGTATTCGGCCATCCTGCCTGGTAGTTGCCCAATATGAGGTAGTTATTGCCCGATATGAGGTGTTAGACCCAAGTGGGTCTAGGTGAGGATCAACTGAGGTTTTACCGTGACCGGCACGCATTGCAGACCTCAAACCGACTTAAAGTTGCATAGTCTGATGGTTTTGAGTTTCTGTCATTTTTTTAGATAAATATGTTAGGATGATCATTATAATCTGTCTTACCTTAGCTTGAAGTAACTTTTATTTTAAATGGCTAACTTTTGAGATATTTGAAGTGCAACCATGCAAAATTAATTTTGACAATCATGCGAAAACTCTGACACCATAGGCTTCTGCATGTGGGAAACGATATTGATTGTTAAGGTTATATTAAATTGACTCAGCATTCCCTTCTATGTGGTGATACATGTTTAACAAGTGCACCTGTATCTAAGTGAGATATATAGAATGAGATCTAGATAATTGTTTTGGTTTTGAAAATTTGATGTCTTCATCGGACTATGCAGCTTTAGACACATAATAATGTCGGGACTGTATTCATGATTGGGTGGTGGTGCCACCAGTGGTCATAGTAGGTGGCCAGATGGGAACGGTACATAGCATGCAGCAATAAATGGATTCGTTAAATACAAAATAATACTAAATAATAATGTTAATAATAATACAAAATAATAATATATGCATCCAATTGGTGAAACCCCGCTTAGCCCATTATATATATAATCCATTACATTTTACATAGATAAGGAATACAGGGAAGCAATACCAGAGGTCACTCCAAGAAGCTTTTCAAGCCAAGGTACAACAGCTCACTCAGAGGGGCCTTCTTTTCACAGCGAGTGATAAACATGTGGAATGAGCTACCGGAAGAAGCAGTGGAAGCAGTGGAATCAATTCAAGAATGCGCTGAACAGGGCCTGGGCCAGAGAAACATTCCTGTACGATTTCGAGGCTGCATACCATTAGAGCTGAGAGCTATGAGCTTTGTATAGGCTACCACAAGCCTGCATCAAAGAAGAGGATAATAATAATAATAAGGAAGAATAGGTATACCTTGCACCCTTCACTCACTCTTCATGCTTACTGATATAGACAATTTACACATACATAATATCCTATTATTAAACACGGATGCAATGCATATATATGTACCTATCTAATACTTACTCTTCTGCGAACAAATGCTTCTTCACTATAATCTTCTAAAATCGCATCGTACTGAAAATAGAATATAGAGCCGATATTGATTTCTTGTTGTTAGTACATTAGTTGTTTAAGCAGGGGAAATTTCAATCAAGAACGATTGGTCTTCCTCATTCCACTGCTCCTTGCCCTATCGAGGCTGCATACCATCACTGCATACCGAGGCTGCATACCAGTTTAACCGTCCGGCTATTTCACCCCCGCTAAAAGGCGAGCCAACGAGTTAATTTTATGTAATATTTTCCATGTGAATTTCCTGGGCCTGCCGCGGGCTGCTGCGGCTCCTCCTCCCGTCTGCAGGTAGTCAGTCGCCGTCGGAGTCCTCCCAATGCTAAAGGCGGATAGCCAGAGTTTCGGCTACATACACAATTTGCCATCGAGCGCATTTATCGGCCCAAAGTATATATAGATCTATAAATTAGATTATTTCAACTAACTGGCTGTCCCCTTCGCATTTCGGGGTGTTATTTATGTTACTGAATTATTCCAGAAGTACACGTCCAGCCAGAGATGCTGCCGCTGTCACTGATAATCAGTTCTAAGTTAATGTCTTAATTTCCGCCCCAAAGTAACACTACGTTAATTCTGTTATTGTGTTGTCATTATATTCCCCCAGATGGGTTAAGTAACTGCATAAGGCTTGCTTAGGCTTAAGGCCCTTAATTACATATAAAGCAATCGAATATCAGGTTTTCCATAGCGGTTAATCTACAGTAATACTGGAGGATAGTAAAGAATGCAAGGAACGTCCCAATCCACCTTCACAAGAGCTCACGACTTTATTCTTACCATAACTAACAAGGATACCAGCGAAATATGCATATTTAATAAAGAAGTAAATAACTCCCTTTCCCTCCCGTGTTGTTTGATTAAGTTAGGTTTAGAATTTAGATAATAAAAAGCCTAAATATCGGCTGAAATGACAGAGCGTGCAAAAACACGTCTGCCGGGTCAGGCCCCGAACGCCCGACCCCCCGTCGTTGCTTAGCTAGTCGCCAAGCAATGCTTTACCGCCGCGATCCCTCGCATGCACTAGAGGAAGCAATTTGCGCGCCCGTGGACCGAGTGCGCAAATTGCTCAAGGCGAGTAGACACGCCCACTTCACTAATAATGCCGAGCACCTGGCTAGGAAGTGACAAGTATCAATTTTTAAGTCATTGGTTTGACTCGACCAGGGTTCGAACCCACGACACCACGATCTACCAACACGGGAGACGGACGCTCTAACTCATTCAGCCATCCCGTCTGGTGATGAATGAAACAAGTGCAGTAAGTTGCCCTTACTTCCCCGGGTGAAATGCTGCATAGACAGGTAGGTGAGTAGGTTGATTAATATCAAGAGCAGTAAGCAGTATGTAAACTAACATAATAGACCATATTTTACAGCGAATGCGCATTCAATTAATCTACAAACTACCGGAACGAGTGATTTTTGTTGTTGTTTTTTTGTACATTAGTTGATTAAGCAGAGGAAATTTCAATCACGATCAATTGGTCTTCCTCATTCCACTGCTCCTTGCCCTAGCCTAGTCATGCCCAGTGCCTGGCTAGGTAACAATAAATCTCAATTTGATTTAAGTCATCGGTTTGAGTCAGCCAGGGTTCGAACCCTGGGGTTGATTAAGCAGAGGAAATTTCAATCGCGGACAACTGGTCGTCCTCATTCCACTGCTCCTTGCCCTATCCTAGTAATGCTCGGCACCAGGCTAGGTAGCGGCAAGTATTAATTTGTTTAAGGTTATTGGTTTGACTCGGTCAGGGTTCGAAAACCGGGGTTTCGAATCCCACGACCTACCAGAACAGGGGGCGGACGCTCAACTCATTCGGACATCGCGTCTGGTGTTACCAGTTTGCGTGTCAGTTCTGGAAGTGAGTCCTAAGTTTGAATAGAGGTACTATTTAAAGCTGCACAGTCAGATCGTTTTGAGGCTATGCTACTTTTCAGAAAACGTATATATTTTTTTTAAGTAACGTTTGTGTTAAATGCTTAACTTTGGAAATATTTGAAATGCAAACATGCAAATATGTTGGAGTGCATATTAAAACCATAAACCCACCCGTCTGCAACGGCAGTCACATCTTCTATTAAAATGACTTAGTATGCGCTTCTGTGCAGAAATACATGTTTAATAAATGCATCGGTATCTAAGTTGGACATGTAGAATCAAATCTAGATACCGCGTGTACGCCACATTTACATTAGTGTTGGGTAACTACCATGTGTACACCATACTTACATTAGTGTTGGGTAACTACTGTGTGTATGCCATACTTACATTAGTGTTGGGTAACTACCGTGTGTACGCTATACTTACATTAGTATTGGGTAACTACCATGTGTACGCTATACTTACATTAGTGTTGGGTAACTACTGTGTGTACACTATACATACATTAGTGTTGGGTAACTACCATGTGTACACCATACTTACATTAGTGTTGGGTAACTACTGTGTGTATGCCATACTTACATTAGTGTTGGGTAACTACCATGTGTATGCCATACCTACATTAGTGTTGGGTAACTATAGTGTGTACGCTATACTTACATTAGTGTTGGGTAACTACCATGTGTACGCTATACTTACATTAGTGTTGGGTAACTACCGTGTGTACGCTATACTTACATTAGTGTTGGGTAACTACTGTGTGTATGCCATACTTACATTAGTGTTGGGTAACTACCCTGTATATGCTATACTTACATTAGTGTTGGGTAACTACCGTGTGTACGCTATACTTACATTAGTGTTGGGTAACTACCATGTGTATGCTATACTTACATTAGTGTTGGGTAACTACCATGTGTATGCTATACTTACATTAGTGTTGGGTAACTACTGTGTGTATGCCATACTTACATTAGTGTTGGGTAACTACCCTGTATATGCTATACTTACATTAGTGTTGGGTAACTACCGTGTGTACGCTATACCTACATTAGTGTTGGGTAACTACCATGTGTATGCTACACTTACATTAGTATTGGGTAACTACCATGTGTACACCATACCTACATTAGTGTTGGGTAACTACCATGTGTATGCTATACTTACATTAGTGTTGGGTAACTACCGTGTGTACGCTATACTTACATTAGTGTTGGGTAACTACCCTGTGTATGCTATACTTACATTAGTGTTGGGTAACTACCATGTGTACACCATACCTACATTAGTGTTGGGTAACTATAGTGTGTATGCTATACTTACATTAGTGTTGGGTAACTACCGTGTGTACGCTATACTTACATTAGTGTTGGGTAACTACTGTGTGTACGCTATACTTACATTAGTGTTGGGTAACTACCATGTGTATGCTATACTTACATTAGTGTTGGGTAACTACCATGTGTATGCTATACTTACATTAGTGTTGGGTAACTACCATGTGTATGCTATACTTACATTAGTGTTGGGTAACTACCATGTGTATGCTATACTTACATTAATGTTGGGTAACTCCTGTGTGCATCCTATACTTACATTAGTGTTGGGTAACTACCCTATGTATGCCATACCTACATTAGTGTTGGGTAACTATAGGGTGTACGCTATACTTACATTAGTGTTGGGTAGCTACTGTGTGTATGCGATACTTACATTAGTGTTGGGTAACTACAGTGTGTATGCTATACTTACATTAGTGTTGGGTAGCTACCGTGTGTATGCGATACTTACATTAGTGTTGGGTAACTACAGTGTGTACACTATACTTACATTAGTGTTGGGTAACTATAGTGTGTACACTATACTTACATTAGTGTTGGGTAACTACCGTGTGTATGCTATACTTACATTAGTGTTGGGTAACTACCCTATGTACACCATACCTACATTAGTGTTGGGTAACTATAGGGTGTACGCTATACTTACATTAGTGTTGGGTAGCTACCGTGTGTATCCTATACTTAAATTAGTGTTGGGTAACTACTGTGTATATGCTATACTTACATTAGTGTTGGGTAACTACTGTGTGTACGCTATACTTACATTAGTGTTGGGTAACTACCGTGTGTACGCTATACTTACATTAGTGTTGGGTAACTAGCGTGTGTACGCTATACTTACATTAGTGTTGGGTAACTACACTGTGTACGCTATACTTACATTAGTGTTGGGTAACTCCCGTGTGTATGCTATACTTACATTAGTGTTGGGTAACTACCCTATGTATGCCATACCTAAATTAGTGTTGGGTACCTATAGTGTGTACGCTATACTTACATTAGTGTTGGGTAACTACCGTGTGTACACCATACTTACATTAGTGTTGGGTAGCTAGCTACCTTATGTACGCCATACTTACATTAGTGTTGGGTAACTCTCGTGTGTATGCCACATTTACATAGATCATGTTCACTCACAACATGGTTATTCAGAGTGCGGGAATGATCGCTAACCCACCGTCACCATTGCTAATGATGCTATACACTGGCGCCCCCTGCCCCTAACCGTAATAACCATGCTCCACAACCTACTCAGCCCTTAGTGTTTTTCAGCCGAACCTCAACATCGATATCCCCGCCTGTCACGGCTACCTTCACCCGCAGCATCCCAGCAGTACGTGTGGTGTATGGTGGGTGGAAGCTGTCCCCTCCACTTCCACCCACCCACCCGCCCGTCTAACAGTGACAGGGTTACGCGTCCTAGGATTCGACTTAATAACTCAACAACGAACACTACACTCATAAATCATTTACAATGTGAATTGTCTTTACTGATAAATAAATATTCCACATTAGGCCAAATACAAAAAGAAATTGGTGATCGTCCCCGCCCGTGCCTGAAAAATCACCCGCCCCTGATTTTAGTTTTATAAATAAAAAACAACAAAAAAACTATTAAAAATGCGTTGGGCTAGTAGCAAGTCAACTTTCGTAAGCAGATAATCTGTGCAACATATTCACCATGTTGTGGTATTTCATGGTTTAACCATATATAAAAAAAACACCTTAACGGGGTTGAAACATGACCAACACAACTTTACTAATGATAGTTACGTATTATATCTACGTCATACACCAGAAAAAAAAACAATAAAAAAACTGCCCGCCCGACCCTCATTTTATGTGATTGTCATGGGGCTGATGAAAATGGGAAATATTGCGCCTAGAGCGGGACTCGAACCCACATCTCTTTGCATTCCGGGCCAGTGTGCTAACCATTACACAACCTAGGCTCCCTGATATCAACACACTACCCATCCCTACCTGTCTATGTGGTTACTTGCCTGAGAGGTCAGTGCAGCCTACTACATGATCAAACGGATGAGCAAGGTTTTTTTTAAATATTTGGCCTTATAAGCCTCGTTTCCACGTTTCTGAATTAGTGTCATGTACCTACCGTGTGTATGCCATATTTACTGGCAAACTCGGGCGCTTCCTGTAGCCGCCACTCCCAAAAGTTGTTCATCAGCTGCTTCGCCTGCTGCGTCACCTCTGTGGAGATCAAAACAAAACCACATCGCTGACATCTAATGAAAAGAATACAATTATATAATCAACAGATATCATTTCACAGTTGCATACGCATATCTACTACATTGTCAGAGCGCTTTCGAGGATCAGTTTCTATTTGGCTGAAGCTGACGGTTGAGATCCATTTCACATCAAGCAAAGAACACAGGGGGATTGGTGTAATTCACAATATAAGAAGATCCGTGGACAATAATTTTGTATTAACAATGGATTTTGTTATTACACTAATATTTGACGAATATGTCCAAGTAGCATAACATACAGGTTAAAGCTAAGATTCCATATATGCGGTATGCGGCATGCGAATGTCTAAGTAGCATAACATACAGGTTAACACTACGATTCCATATACGCGGTATGCGGCGTGCGAATGTCCAAGTAGCATAACATACAGGTTAAAGCTACGATTCCATATACGCGGTATGCGGCGTGTGAATGTCCAAGTAGCATAACATACAGGTTAAAGCTACGATTCCATATACGCGGTACCCGCGGCGTGTGAATGTCCAAGTAGCATAACATACAGGTTAACGCTATGATTCCATATACGCGGTATGCGGCGTGCGAATGTCCAAGTAGCATAACATACAGGTTAACGCTACGATTCCATATATGTGGTATGCGGCATGCGAATGTCTAAGTAGCATAACATACAGTTTAAAGCTAAGATTCCACATACGCGGTATGCGGCGTGCGAATACGAAGGCGTACGCGGCATTCACATTCACATTCGCACCGATCGGTCCACTGAGCGATCAACTTTGCCATCCACACATTCACATTCACAACTGGATACGTTGCGTTTACATGCTTTTCCATTTTTTGTCGCATTCCCATTCGCATACTGCATACCACATATATGGAATCTTAAGGGGCTGTCACATTACGACGCATCATGCAAACGTACGCCGACGTAAGTGATTTTTGGCCGCTATGTTGGGATACTTTGTAATACGTTATGCGTTCGTCGATGTACGTCGAGGTATGTTGATGTACGTTGACAAACGTCAATGCATGTCAGGGGGTCACAAAAGTTTTGTGCATGCACAAAACTTTCGACGTATGACAACATATGGGTGTTACGTCGGCCGTACATTATGTATATGTTAGGCGTACATCGATGTACTTTAGACATATGTTCTTCACTACATTGCAGTACGTTGACCTATGTTAAAGACAGTGGAAACGTACAGTCCGCATACTGACAACATATGTCTAACATATGTCTAACGTATGTTAGACATACGTCTAACATATGTTTAGCATTTCTCCACCATGTCTTGACATATGCAACATATGAGACATAGTTCTGTTGATCGAATAACGTATATAACGTTCGCCAACGTTCTGCGAACGTACCATGAGCTTAATTCAAAGGTTTTTCGCCGGGATGCACATTATCCATACATTGGCCATAAGCTATGTATACGGTATGTATACGTCCAACTTTGGCCCCCACGCCGAAAAATTTGATGCATCTCAATGTAAAAAAGTGATGTTACGCGTTCGCCACGCGCTTGCGAGATACGTCATAATGTGACAGCCCCTTTAGCTTTAAGTATTAAGGGTCTAGTAATAAAATTCTTACTATTGAAATGAGAAGTAGATTTATTATTGACTAGTTAATTCACACAGTTTCTCCAATCAAAATGACTCCGTCGACTATACTCAGCCTTCCCTATCATCCATCTAATATATATACATATATAGGTCAGAGCGCCTGACAGGTGGCGCCAGTGTGAGCAAACCTGGAACTAATCGCCGGCATACACTCGGCACGGTTCGCGAATAACAATATACAGTAAAACCTCTCTAACCGACCACCTCCACAGATCGACCACTCCACCATATCGATCGCTTTATTTGGGCCCCAACAATACCATTGTAACCATATTCTAACTCCCTAAATCGACCACCTCTCTCTCTATATGGACCACTTAAAGTTAAAGTCGGTCCTAAGATCGGTCGATTTAGAGAGGTTTTACTGTACATGAAAGTGAAGATGACAGTGTCCTTGTTTATATGCCCATCATAGGCCATAGAGCACATATATATAATGTTTGCTAATGAAGCCATCGGACCACCGCTTGGCCACGTGGAACCCTGATGACGTCATGGAGTAAATGTTGTGATGTAATACCAAGAATAAAGTCAGCTGCAAATTAAAACTCGTCAATACTTTGCATGGTGTCAACTATGGCCTAGAACTAGAACGTTCTAGGCCATAGAGCAATAAGCTCTGCTAAAGGCTAAGGAGATTACAACAATAGTCATAACAGACAATAGTAAAGGGGCTAATTATATGGCTAGTGATTCAATACAGCACACGAGGGGTTAAGTTCAAGATCCACAACCTGTTACTCCACCTGGTGAGACAAATATAATTACTATCTCATATGTGAATTTTCCAACTCTACCATATGTAAGTGTTGGAATGATTAACATTGTTATTGCGACTGACTTGAGCTAGTTTCTGATGACAATATCAGGCTACATATACATATATTGTAAATAACTGTATTGTCACATGGCTGGAAGACCAGTGCTATGGCGCTGACAAAAGACTGTATTCAATTAATAAACTATATTTACACACAAATAAGGGGGGCAGCCAGGTTAATAATAGCAATTGCAATGAACCAGTAGACATTTATCACTGGCAACTGCAGTCTTAGTCAATAATTTCTCTTATATAAATAGTCATTCCAGGATTGCTACGACATATATCCATACACTCTATGTTAAATTTCAGGGATGAAAGTGGTCTCCGGCAGAAAAAGCTGAAATCAAGCCGAGATTATTACACCATCGGCTAATTTCCATGAAAACGTGAATTTCCCCTCATAGGATCAGCACTGTCACGGAATCACAGAAAAATGCTGGAAGTCAGGTTACAAACTATCCTTGTTGTGGCTATGTTATCACTCATACTAACTCGTTCTTACTTGCGTTATATGTTCTAGAAGCATCTAAGGTCATAAGAATGGGATTCGAACTACCCAATTGTTGCCATGTAGCCTACCTCCTGATTCCTTAGCATGTTATTTAATGTCAATCGGTTAATATAAAAAATGGGGGAAATCCGTGAATTAGCGGAGATCTTTCATCCTTGATTAATAATCAGTTCTCCAATTGCCTTTAAACAGTCAGCTAAATAACGAATTAATGTTGAAGGTACATTGGAAAACATTCTTTTGGGTACATATGAATAAAATGCTCTTGACCGTCAACCGGAAATGTCTCTCTCGTATAGATAGATCTCTTGCATATGCTCCCACCAGGGCACAAGCTTGCGCTGCTCCGCACCTGAGGCTATGTAGCTATATGTCTAGAGGTTGTGGGTGTCCGCTGCCAGCCATATCACCCCCATGAGGAGACGCTTGTCGAAGTGCGAAATGCTGGACGGTGGGAGACAGTTGAGGTTGTTACCCTAGAGGCCCTCCAGGACCGAAGAGGGTCACACAGGGACGCTGGTGCCTCAGGATTCAGGATGGTGAAGCTATCGGAGGGACGCCATGATGTCTTAGAGCTTCTCTCACTGTTACAAGAAGGGGATCTCCAGCATCTGCTACTGTTACATCTTCTTCATATAGTAGATGACCGGAATCGAACCCTCGTCCTGACATCATGGCGTTACTTTGCCTGATTATGGTAAGATAGGTGATTAGAGCTGTGACTGAGAGTACCAGTGGCAAATTACTTCTTTTTTTAAATTTTCATTTATTTTAAGCATTAGTTAATTAAGCAGGGGGAAATTTCAATCACGGACGATTGGTCTTCCTCATTTCACTGCTCCTTCCCCTATCCCAGTGATATCAAGCACCAGGCTGGGTAGCGACAAGTATAATTTTGAAAGTCATTGGTTTGACTCGGCCAGGGTTCGAACCCTCAGGTTCGAATCCAACAACCTACCAGAACTCAACTCATTCAGTCATCGCGGTTGGTCAAGCGAAGTATTCAACTATATTTATAATGTCTATAACTTTCACCGGTGGTGTTTCTGAGGCTAGGAGGTGTAGGGATAGGCGAGAGATTTCTCGTGGGGAATGAGCGGGGGTGCTCATTCAGGGTCATTGCTGGACACAGAAGGGAGGGCCGCGAAGCTGAACATTCCCCCTCCCCCCCCACCATCCCTCCCACGAGTGGGGCGGGGGATGTTGGGGTGGAGAGGGGGCACGTCATCTCTCTCCCACTGTCACCTGACAACTCGCCTAAAACCAACCAATCAAAGCCCTTCCCTCGTTTGGCGACAGCCACTGCCCCTTCTCGCTTCACTCGCCACCTTGTTCCCAGATTGACCACAACACCACCCCCCTCCCCCTTCTTCAAAACGCACCCACCCACCAGCCAAACCTGCCGATTTATTCGATAACAGCCAATCAAATCAAAGCAAACACCAACCAACAAACGAATAAGACTCATGTCAAATCAACTCACTTGAAATTATAGACAATTGACAACTGAGCAATTGTCATTCACATTGATCACTCTTATTTATTATAACTGTCTATAGACTAAATATGGTATGCAATTGCTATGTACCTCGGTTGGTTATGACATTGTTGATTACCTGATTACGATGTAATTTACTGTCATTTCTTCATCACCATGCTGTCATGACCTTGTTTCGGGCGTGACCTCCTCATTGTCAAATCGATGTTCAATGTATTTCCTAAGGGGGAGGATGCTTCTGGAACAAAGTCATGAATGCCCACCCCATCTTCCACCTCCTCTGTAAAGCTTGTTTTATTTAACGCCGCCTCTAGAATGCATTGATTTGTGTATCATCGGCTATTGGACATTAAACATATGGTCATTATGACATATTTCTTTGGAGGAAACTCACTGCCGCCACGCAGGCTACAAGCAGGAAGGGGTCTTTTATAGGTAGTTTCCCACAGACAGTTTATAGGTAGTTTCCCACAACTTTTGATGAACCAGTTGTCGACAACACGTTGGAATGGAAAATAACCCAAACGGCAAATGTGTCCACTGAGCATGATCGATAGGATGACCTACACCTTCACAGGTGGACACTCTACCGCCTGAGTTACGTCCTGTTCCCCTCCATGTCCTCTGTGCCTGAGAGCAATCTCTTAAGAATACATGATTTCTGCGACGCATGTGCAGAGCGTAATTCAGACTGGACTTGTGGGTCACAGAGTCTGTGGAGAGGCAATTGAGCCTCTGTTAACACTGGTTTCATTTTGAGCAACTGAGTCTTTTCGGCACAAATGTGGATTTATAGAGAAAACATACTTACCATTTTTTAATCATTTTTGATAATTATAGCTGTATCCTATTGATTGATTGAAAAGCTTGATCGTCAGTGTAAAACAACACAGTGATACACTGTCGACCCACAACAAGAGTGTCATTGCCTATCACCAGGTGTCGTACTAGTCGCGGAAATCGTGTATTGCGACAAAGTATGAGTCAAACCCAGCAGCTGAACCGTCCATTACCAGCACCCAAGTCCTAGCAATCTCTACTAAGGTAATTTTTTTTGTATTTACTTACCGTGCCGGGTGATTTAATGGTATGAGACAAATGTGGTATGAATCCCATGACATGGTATTGTGTGGGGGTTTAGTAGGTCAAATCTAAAAGACTACATACCGTAGGTATATTTCGACATGCGCATGCGTATTCCTCCGTGTTTCTGCAGCTAAACTGGCTTCAAATAGAGTCATGTTGGTACAGTGCAGTGGGTCAAGTAGATCTGGGAACAGAGCGGCAAACCCATTACCACCACTGAATAACTACATCTTCAACCAGCAATGCACACAATATAATCCACTATGCATGCACAACATGCACTATTTAAAGACTAACCGTTATTAAAACCAAATCTAAATGATATACAAACACAGCATATGATTTAGCCACTAGTGTACATTACTGCACACTCTATCTTGATGCATATACCTTGCACTATGTTGATTACCTATGCTGTACACTATGCAGCATAGGTTGCTCCCCCACTTTCTTTTTTTATGTTCAGAATGGGTTGTGCTGCACACAATGCAACACATTCCACTTCCACTATGTACAGATGCATTAATTTTGTATGAATTATTTTGCTTACATATTAAGGCCAAATAAAAAAAATTGGTGATCGCCTCCGCCGGTGCCTGAACAATCGCTTCGGCCTGAATTTGTTTTATATTTTTTAATTTCTTTTTTAAAGCTGTTAAAAATGTGTCGGGCTAGCTGCAATTCAAATCATTGGTTTGACTCGGCCAGAGTTCGAAGCCAGGAATTCGAATGCCAGGACCTACCAACACGGGAGGCGGATGCTCCACCCATTCGGCCATCGCGTTTGGTAACGGAGTATGTCACGTACAAAGAATTTAAAATAAAAATAAAAATAAAAACGCCCGCCCGACCCTGATTTTTATTTCTAAAGGATGATCACCAATTCTTTTTTGCGTGTGCCTAAAGTAGATAGCTGATAAGCTTTATCGTCGAAGATAGCCTTGATGACTAAGAACATCAGCAAATACAAACACCCTCCATAGTTTATGCTGCACTTTTGTATTTTTTAAATTTTAAATTTTGTTGTTGTGATGGGTGTATTTATGCTGCCCATAACGGTTAAGTCTAATGACTTGTTTTCGCCGCTAGACAGTAATAGTCTTGTGACTCCCCTTCTTTTTATCACTTTCAGTTGTTGTGTAGCTAACTACTGCATGCATTCTTTCTGTTTGTAAGCATTCTCCCACATCCCCCAAACCTCTGTGAGTTTGTTCGTTCTACAATAGGATAATTGTTTGGTTACCAATAGTTAATTTATCTGAACGTCTTCACCTTGCTGTGTTAGTGGTCATTAGGTTTTGATTTTAAGTTTAAAGTTTACCTTTTGTATGTACCACACCTAGGATGGTATGCAGGTATTGCAGGTATAGCAATACCTCAGGGAGTTTAACGCCCCTGCCCTGCAGAGTTGTAAACCACTACCTTGTGGTACAGGTTCTTGACAGAACCGAAGGCTAAGGGAGCAAACCCTAAACAGAAAACCATGTCAGTGTGGCAGCATTAAGGGCAGTTGATGTATGGAACTCCCAACATCTCCCGACCAGCCACTACAGGGACAAATAGTTTTGTGCCTGTCTTGACATGTTCTTGCCGCTGTGAAACCTCTATTTCCTCCCAGAGAGAGTGCCACTGGTAACTTGCAAAAGCCAGCAGCACTTCAACACTTTTGCAGGCAGCTTTCATGAAATGTAGAGAGCTAAATGGAGAGTGGCAGTCAAGTAATGAAAGCAGTCTTTGTCGCATTGTGACTGACAGCATGATGATGATGATGACCTAGCATCTATGCCCTCTAAAACTTTGCTTGAATTTTCAGTGTATTTTCTATTTATTTATTTATCTATCTTTTTCTTTTTGAATTCATTTTATTTGTTGTTGTCATTAGTCTAGCAGTGCATCACTGTAGTCCGCCACATATTTCTAAAGTTCTCTAGCACATGCACATAGAATGGGGTCTTTACTTCTACCTGTGAGAAAAACTGATTCCTTTGATATCAGTATTTATAATAATTCTGAATTTGTGAGGATTTTTCTTTTTTTTGTGGGGGCAGAGTTTTAATTTTTAATTTTTAATATCTTTTTATTACACAATCAGATGAATTTCCTCTAATTGAGATATATGGTAACCTTTGGCTAGAAACTCTTCTAAATATTTTTCTGATATATAGTTTGAGGGTGAGAAGTACCCCCCCCCCCCCAAATAATGAAGAGTCACTCTATCACCCATTACTGTTTAGGAGGAGGATTCAAAAGTACTATCCAATTAGATAATTCAGCATAGGCCTACTTTATAAACCAGGCAATATCTCTTACTAGTTGTATGGTTACCAATACCTTGCCTTTCAATTGTGCAGCCCTTAGTGCATCTAATATTGGGTTCATGTCAGTCATGGCAGTAAAGATACACCTGACAATAAACTGTAACTGTCCAATCAGATGTTGCACTTGCAGTTGCTTCCAGAAGCCTCTCTCTCCAGGTCGAACACTCCCGGAACATTTCATGCAGATTCTCCTTCGGAATTTAAATATACATTAGATAAGTAATCAACTAATATATATATCCAATCCAGTCTAGCTTAGGTATGAGTCCAATACATGTATTTAGGTGAAAGTTCAAGTCCAACCCAGCCAGCAAAAAGAAATAGGACCCGTATGGGGCCCATATGCGTTACAATATGGGACACATATGTTTTTTTTTTGCAAACGGTATCCGTGTGGGTCTCAAATGGCAGCCAGCCAAAAATATATAGGACACATCATCATCATCATCATGCTGTTGGTCGCGATGCGACAAAGACTGCTTTCATTACTTGACTGCCGCTCTCCATTTAGCTCTCTGCTGTGAGAGTTGCGTCCATGAGTCAGTCTTAATGTCTCTCAGCTTCAGGTTTCTCTTGATGGTATCCCTGAACCGGAGACGGGGGCGCCCTCTCTTTCTGTAGCCAGAAGACAGTTGAGAATAAAGGATCTGCTTTGGTAGCCCGTCTGATGACATCCTCATGAGGTGTCCAGTCCACCGGAGATTCTTTTTGATCAGAAGATCTTCCATAGAGGGCAGCCCCATCCGTTCGAGTATTTCCTTATTCATCACTTTTACATTTCATGAAAGCTGCCTGCAAAAGTGTTGAAGTGCTGCTGGCTTTTGCAAGTTACCAGCGGCACTCTCTCGGGGAGCAAATAGAGGTTTCATACCGGCAAGAACATGTCAAGACAGGCGCAAAACTATTTGTCCCTGCAGTGGGTGGTCGGGAGATGTTGGGAGTTCCATACATCAACCGCCCTTAATGCTGCCACAGTGACATGGTTTTCTGTTTAGGGTTTGCTCCCTTAGCCTTCGGTTCTGTCAAGGACCTGTACCACAAGGCAGTGGTTTACAACTCTGCAAGGCAGGGGCGTCAAACTCCCTGAGGTATTGCTATACCTGCTATACCTGCAATACCTGCATAGGACCCATATGGGGTACAATAATGGGACACATATGCTTTTTGCAAACGGAATCCATGTGAGTCCCGCATGGTAAGCCCCATGTGGGTTTAACTACATATTTTATGTGATTTATGGTTTAGATAGTGCATCTATGGGACACAAACAAGTGGGTCCGATATGGGAAGAATAGTCAATTTGGGACCCACATTGGTCCTATATGGGTACGCCCACATGGGTTTGCCCGGATATAGCCCATATGGGCCCCGTATACCCTTGTTTCCTGGGAAGAATGTTACATATTTTAATTAAACCACTGGAAGCTTGCCATGCTAATTTTAATGTAGGGACTACCCAATGATGTCATTAAGGGAGTCCTGCGGATGTCCGGTTTTGCAGTTTCCGCAGCACACCAGTTTGCGAGGGACACATCCATTCAAATGCATTGTCAATGGCCGTGAGCAAATCTTCATACAGAAGAAGTGAAATATCTCTACAACCACACCACCTAGAAACAAATCCCTTGGTAAACATATAGAAAACATGTGTACCAAAAAGATTATATTAAATTGATATGGGTAGGGTTCTGGATTTCTATTAATTTTGAATAAAACTAATATTTTGCACTGCGCATACCGTCAAACTCAAGGCATTGTCAATGGTCGGGAGCAATCTTCATACAGACAATACAGCAAAAGTGAAATATCTCTAGAAACAAATCGCTTGGTACACATATAGAAAACATCTTTACCAAAAACAATATATTAAATTTATAAGGTTTGTGATGATGCTGTTCGATTTTGATGCATGCGCAGAAGCGATGTGTCCGTCGCAAACTGGTGTGCCGCTGAAACTGCAACACCGGAACCCAAAAGGAGGTACAATGTCGTAATGCAAATTATTATATTGGAAGTGATACTGAATAGGAGAACAGATACAGAGCCTTTTCCTGAGCTGTCTGTATATATACATGTTAAGTCTACTAACCACAGGTAACATTTATTTCCTATTCTTTTATTTACACGACTATAACTTTTATTCCAGGCACCTAAATAGTATTCCTTTTTGTAATTCCAGAATTTACACTTGATCCTTTGGTAAACTCAGGTCAACGATTCTTCTTCTTTCTATGATATTTGTCCTTGACCTTGTCATTATGCTATGCATAAATACTTATATTATAATGAATGTCATTATCATGCTATTCGCTATTGTCACCTCAAGCTCCTGTAACAATATTGTGTAGTTGTAGTTAGTATTTGGGTACTGGAGGTTGGTGTGCAGCCTGGAGGGCTGGAGTCTGCTCCAAGCAGTTCTACTCCCCTCCTTTCCTCCAGGTGGCGCCTCAGCTTCCATCCATCTGCCCACTTCACCTCCATTTTATAAAGGTAATAACAAATAGGGCATGCTTGGGACCGAAGAAAGGACGGATTACCTTTAAATGTCCTTAGAAATACGTGACATTTAATTTTTTTTTAATTATTTGATTCAAATTGAGTGAAATGAGTCTTCTTAATGTTTTTTTGGACATGTGGTTTTGAAGCTGTACGTCCGGCTGGCTTTCGGAATTCTAGAAAATCCACTAGTTGGTTGTTATGGTAGCTGGACACCATCTCTCAATATGTTCGAATAGTCAAGCCTGAAGATATCGGTATTCTAGCCTCTTTGTTCTTGGCACAGATAGTCCAACCGAGCCAGCAAAAAGAAATAGGACCCGTATGGGGCCCATATGCATTATAATATGGGACACGCATGTTTCTTTTGCAAACGGGATCCATGTCGGTCCCATATGGCAGCCAGCCAAAATAAATCCCATATGTAATAGAGAACCAAAGATTAGGTACAGTTATAGTCCATATTTCTAATAAGATACATTTATAACCTTGAGGTGATATAGGAAGAGAAGTTTATTGGTAGTATCAGAGGAGGATAGAGAGGCAGCACTTACGACATGTCTATAGCTTGAGGATGGAGGAGTATTTTGACTGTCTGTGCTTGACTGACTTGGCCGGTATACACATGTGTATCGGAGGATGAAGGAAGACAAACCCCATGTACGTCATTGTAGCACATAGCAATGCTCAGACCTGGTGAGTTAAGCACTAGAAAAGGTATTTCAATTGTTATTGTAGTAACAAGATGCAATATTATTAAACGTCTATGCAGGCTTATTGGCTATAATTTGGGGGGGGGGGGGGGGAGGCGGGGGGAGAGGGAATGGCAACCGACGACAGGGCGGGCCTACTGTCAGAGGCATCTTTCAATGTATTTCGGAAAGTTGAGATTAGCAAAGCATAGGCCTACCGGTACCCGATTAGTTGAAGAGACTGAAGTATTAGCTAATTTTAATAGTCCTCGACCTTGCGGCTGATGGCAATGCCACCATGGAATCCTTACGCAGACATGATACCTTGATACCAAACCTTAATTCCAACTATACATAATTTGGTAGGCTGATTGCCTGTTGTTATTCCGGTCCTACAATAGATACATTTTTATTAAGTGACAACGGACTCAGGGAGAGAGTTCCATCTATCCACAATCCTGTTTAGGCCTAATGAGCAATGTGTAATGTGTAAGCGGGACACTGTAGGTAGGCCTACTGGACAAGTGTAGCTTAAAAGTACTAGTATGCATCGATATTATCCAGCCAGCTAAAAATATAGTCCCCGTATGGGACCCACATGGGCTACAATATGGGCCTCATATAGATTTTGCAAACGGGATCCATGTGGGTTCCACATGGCAGGCAGCAAAACAGTCCCCGCATGGGACCCATATGGGTTACAATATGGGACACGTGGGACCGGTGTGGGTCCGATATGGACAGGGACCCACGTATGCCCACATTGGTTTGCCCGGATATATCCCATACATGGGCCTCGTATATCCTTGTTTGCATGCTGCTTTGACAGCAATCAATGTTCACTTTTTATGGTTGTTTTTTTGGTGACTTGTGTCGTGACATTTTGTGTAGCCTATTTATGCTGCCCACGGTAATCCAAATGATTTGTGTTCGCCACTAGATAGTAATAGTCTCTTGCTCTCACCCCCCCCGCCCCCGCCCCATCCCCCCATTGTCTTATCACTTTCAGTTGTTGTGTAGCTATCCACTGCATGCATCCTTGCTCTGTTTGTAAACATTCTCCCACATCTCCCTACTCTCTGACAGTCTGTCACCATAGTGTCAGTTCTACAATCGCCATTGGTTAGTTGTTTGGTTACCTGTAGTTAGTTATCCTAAATACAACTCACGCTTGCAGGGACGTCTTGGATTTATCAACTGCTCATCATGAATCAGACTTTCTACTTACATTGCCATTTGCACACAACTTATCTTGAGATAATTGCACCAGCGCCGAGACCACACTTGTAATTCAACTATCGATCGACATCATCCAAACATTCACCCTCAGCAGCACTGTCAGTGTAAGCCAAAAACATCGTGCACCTCGCAGCACTGTCAGCCTAGACCAAGACCAACTGCACCACGCAGCACGATCAGCATAGACCAGTCATAGCATAGGTGTTCCTCCGCGCGTGCGCTACTATGCGGCGGATAGTAAAAGCGTTAAGCCCATAATTTTTTTGTTTTTTTTTGTTCAAATTTTTATTCCAGTTCAATAACATCTTTTTTCAGCACCGAGGCCCTGGTCTTCCGGCCTTAGCAATTATAGTGCATATGAACTATTTATGGATGAGACGATGCGATGGTATGAACAATATAGACAGTAGTAGGTTAAAATGAGGCATTACAAATATAGTGGGGATCTTATTTTGCACATGTAGACTGGAGAATAGACATTTACCTTTAGACTATATCAGTAATTTGATGATCATACCTGTGAGGAGACATTAATATAATGGGCATGACTTGCTGATACAGGTAGTCGTGGATTTTGGATTATGCAAATAATGGTTACCTATGGTGATAGCTTAAAGGCAGTGTAATCACATTGTAGATCTTCTCATTCTGATCATTTTGGTACAAAAATCAAATCAATATCTCAAATAGGACTAGATATATTAAATTTTCAACGATTCTTTTATGGCTGGTTAGTAAAAAATTGCATAATTCATAATGCTGGAGACCGAAGTAGTGCAACCATACAAACATTTCTAACCAAAGCAGCACATCGTTTCTTCAATATATACATACAGGCAATACATGTATCATCGAACAGGTATTTTTACATTCATTTGTGGTTCACATATTGATTTTTTATTAAATCACTTGTAATTTTTATGCAGAATCATCATACTTTATATCATAGAAGAGTCTTTGTGTGACCGTTATCAGGCATCAGTATATTCTTTTTAATTTCAAAGGTATTTTATTATATTTTTTACTGATACCCGTTTCAGGCTTCCAGGTACTTGGATTTAATATAGCACAGTTTTAATACTTTTAATACTGGAATCAACATAACTCTTTTATTTACTTGTCAAATATTATTATATTTTTACAGATAGCTCAGTACTACTGGGAGATCATGCCCCCCCACCCTTTTTGGACTAAGACAATTTTACATTTGAGTTAAATTTGTCGCCATTTTCCCTAAAATTCACAGGTATCGACTGCTGGGGTCGACCACAAAACTGAATCATCTCAGACACTCAGCCTACTAAATACAAAAATATTTGAGCTTTGTAGGGAAGGATGGATGATACAATTTGGATCTAAATATGGTTATTGCAGCTTGTTCAGATATCGATCTGCTCTGTGCCTGGCTCCAGTGGTGGATGACGTCGACCCATTGGCATTTACCACATCGGGTCTCTCCATAGCGATATCAAATGCTCCAAGGCCATTGATTATTCATGAATGCACCTAGTACATCCAGTATCATACCTTGTGACACTAAGGCAGTCCCCAGAGTCATGAATTACTCCTGTTACTGGCAACATGCACAATTTGCCATGTTTGATGTCAAATTGCTAAAAAAAAAATATGTATTTATATTTAGGGTTTGAAAAAGAATTAGATTAGAATTTGTGCCAGAAAAAATAACCTTAATAAATAATGATGTGATTAAAATGTAATTTGCAGGGAAGAAAGATCTCCACGATTTCGTGGATTTCCTAGATTTTTGATAATCGCCAATTAAATGTCACAAAATGCCAGCCTAGGCTGTGTGACAGAAGTTGGTCAGGCCGAATATATTATGCATGGGGTTGATCATATTGATGACCTTAGATGTTGCTAGCATGTAACCACCACCCACCTAAAAAAAATGACAAAAAAACAGCAAGGAGTGGATTAGTCCCTAAGTTATGACTTTAAAAATATTTAATCTTTGCCCCTGATTTTACACATATTTTTCCATATTATACAAATGCTTAAATCCTCATGTTTAAGGCTGCCTGCTGAAGGCAAATTCAAGGATGAAAGTGGTCCTGGGGGGGGGGGCCGAAATCGAGGGTGGAGAGGGCAATAAGATGGTCAAAATAAGGACAGCAGAAAACACTCCAAGCACAGCCCATAATGGTTTGTGATATTTATGATGTAAAGCCTAGAGTATTGTCTGTCACGGTAATGGGCTGATATACTTCTGTTATATATATTTGTAATCAGAATGATAAGATATTTCTAACTGTACTATTTGCAAATTGTATCTCATGTTTCACACATTAATTACTGAGTACTCTTATTTAACAGATTACTTTTCACTTCTTGTGACGGATATGTGCGTGGCATTGATGAATTACCTATTTATATTCCTACTGTATTAAAGTGTGAAGTCCTCAAACAACAAATTTGTGCATATTAATATATCTGGCTTGGTTACACAAATAGGCCTACAATATTTGGTAGATGCATGATCGTAGTGTTCATTTCATTAAAGTTGCATAGTTTGATGGTTTTGATTTTCTGAGATATTAGATTGATCATTATAATCTTTCTTACTTTAGTTTGAAGTAACTACATTAAAATGACTGATTTAGGAGATACGCTATTTGAAGTGAAAACATGCCAAAGTAATGTTTGCATGCTTGCCAAAATTGTGACCCCATACGCTTTAGTAGAAACAGTTTCTGCTAAATTGCTTTAGTATGCCCTTCTATGTAGCATCAAATGCTTAAAGTTGCATAGTCCAATGGTTTTGGGTGTCTACTATCATTTCCTGGTATGCCATTAACCACCAGAGAGCGCAGCCTGAAGACAGCATTGGTGATTTTCAACCCTGAGAAAGGCCTTGAAACATGGTAGCGTGAATCACGATTCACTGCAAAAACTATTTAAATGCTCAGTAGCACATCAATCAATCAATAGTTCCATCCTCTAGTCGAGGGTTGGATGCAATGGTTCTCCACTTGTCCCGATGTTGTGCTGTTCTGATAGACTGTGAATAATTCAAGCCTGTCCACTGTGAAATATTTGTAAACCATGATGTTCTTGGTCTCCCTCTGCTGCCATTCACCTTCCCTTCCAACAATGTACGGTATATTGAACTCTGATGAATGATGTGGCCAAAATAAATAAGTTTCTTTGTCTGTATAGTGGCAAACAAGCTTTTCTTATTTTTAATTTTTCTGAGAACTTCTTTGTTGGTGATCTTCTTTGTCCATGATATTTTCATCATCCTTCGATAAGTCCACATCTCAAATGCTGCTAAACGTTTGTACATTTTCTTAGAGATTGTCCATGTCTCTGCCCCATACATTAGAGTAGACCACACATAACACTGAAGAATACGCTTCCTTGTTTGTATTAATATCTTACTTGATGTTAACACTCTATACATTTTGGAGAATGTTGTTCGGGCTATTGTTATCCTTCTTTTAATTTCTTCCTCACATCTCCCATCATTTGTAATCTTTTGTCCGAGATATATGAATTCGGATACTTGTTCTATGTTTGTGCCATCTATGGTTATATTGACATTTGGTTTATCTGTCTTTTTACTTATAACCATTGTTTTGGTCTTCCTGGCATTCATCTTCATGTTGAATAGTATTCCAGCTTTATTGATTCTATTCACTATATCTTGTAGGTTTTTCTCACTGTCTGCTAGTATTACACTGTCATCGGCATATCTAAGATTGTTGACGTTCATGCCACCTATTGTCACTCCCTTGCAATCTTCAATGTGTCTGAAAATCATCTCTGTGTACAGGTTAAATAGACATGGTGACAATACACACCCCTGTCGAACTCCTCGTTTAATCATAACTTCATCCGATAGGCCCTGCTCCATTTTTTATAAATGCACGTTGTGTCCAGTATAAGTTCACAATTAGTTTAATGTCTTTGCCATTGACACCAATATCTTGTAAACATTTGATTAACAGTTCATGATTGACTCGGTCGAAGGCCTTCTCATAGTCAATAAAGCAGGCATAAACATCCTGGTTCACTTCACAATAACGTTCACAAATCATTCTCATATTGAAAATCCCTTCACGTGTACCTCTTCCAGATATAAACCCACTTTGTACGTTACTGATTTGTTCTTCAATTTTCTGTCTGTTTCTCAGTAAAATTATTTTCAGGATCATCTTCAACATATGACTCATCAGGCTTAGTGTTCTGTACTCAGTACACAATGTTGGTTTTAGCTTCTTTGGGAGTCGTACAAATATGGATTCATTCATATTCAATGGTATAAATCCAGTCTCATAGATGTCAGTTACTAGCTTATGAATGATTTGAATCCCCACTTCATCTAGTCCTTTTATCATTTCTGATGTTATCTGGTCACTTCCAGGAGCCTACTTGCCTTTAGATCATTGATAGCCTTCTCAACCTCTGATACTAATATAATATTCCCATCTTCTTTCTCAATTGTGGGTGGGTTCCCTCTGTCATCATTGTATAGTTCGTTTACATATTCTTCCCATCTGGACTTTATTTCATCTTCTTCAAAGAGCATTTTGCCGTCTTTGTTCTTGATACATTTACTGCTTCTCTGTCTGTATCCTTGACCTGTTATCTCTTTCACTTTCTTGTGCATCTCTCTTGAACGATGTTGAGACTCAAGTTGTTCCACTACTTCACACTTCTTATTCCACCATTCATCTTTAGCTTTTTTGCATTCATCTTCTATTTCATTCTTCAGGTGTTTGTATTTAGGTAGCACATACATTACATTAATACACACCAATTACATTAGTGTCGAGTGAAAGAACACATGTTAAGCTTCAAATTTGTGTATTTCTTTATTTAATATAACATCAATTGTGCATATTACTTCGGTAATATGGGTAATTCGAGACCGAGTCGGAGCTGGCCCTCCCTCCCCTCCGCCTGTCCTTCTCCCCTCCCCTCCCCTCTCATCTACCTGAACCGCCTCCCTACAGGTGGCGACACCACCGCCCCTGCCTTCCCTACTCCCTCACTACCCTGCAGATGGCGCCACTACCGTCTCACAACCGGGAACCAGCGTCACTCTGACGTCACTTCCTCCCCCTGCCCCTACACTGCCCGGTGCCTCCTGCTCAGCCCACTTCTCACCAGACACCGAACCGACAAGACCCCACCCCCCCCTCCCCAAATTCAACCACCCACACACCCAACATCGACAAAATAAGGGTTGAGGCCCGGATCGCGACCTAAACACACCACCTCGACCCTCCCCTATTGACCCTCCCTTCCTACTCCCCTTCCCCCCCTCTTCCGACACCTCCCACACCCACTTCCCCACACCACCTCCTACACCACTTCCCAAACCCCTATCATCCCAACCTAATGAGATACCACATACCTGTCCGCATACCTGATGCACTCACCTATTCTCATTGATTCTGATCCTCACTGCACTGATACCTCATTATATGTACCTATGATCCATTGATTGCTATTGATGATCTACATGATCCAACATTACCTATTGACTATACCTCACTACTGCTCTGATCTCTCATTGCATAACGATTATTTATTACCGATTATCGACATTTGACTATTGATTATTTAATGATTCGACCGATCCCCATTTGACTGTTATTCACCTGTTCTGATTGCTCACTGCATACTGTTGATTGATTACCCACTTTGTACTACTATGCACTATACACTCGAACTCCAATAAAGTTCCATAAAATAGCTGCGTCTCATGTCGTGAATTGTGCATATTAGAGAAGTTTGAATACACGCTTTCTGTTGGTGCACTGACCCGATTCCAGTGCCTCGGGCGACCTGTATTTGGATACCTAGTATTATTGAACAAAATATGAAATAAAAATTCTCCTGTGTGTCTTGTTTGTCCATGTGTGGTGAATTGTGTTCCCGAGATAGTCAAAATAAAAGAAATAAATGTACCCTCCCCATAATTAAATAATCCCCCCTCCTGCAGTAGGAAATAGCAGAGGTACACAACTAATGTAAAAGCTTCCACCCCCCCCAAAAAAAACCAAGCCAGCCGCTGTTTGAATAGAGGTAGGAAATAACCCCGCCCCCAAAACCAACCCATTATAAAAACACGGGTCTCTGCCGCTGTGAGAACCCTATGTGATTACAATACTCTCCCCCTTCATTTCACCTGTGATGCAATTAGCCTGATCAATTTAACCATGTCTATAAAGAGGAAGGAAAACTAGTCACAAGGATGAACAGTGAATAAGTTGTGCTTTATTGGCAGCAACTCCTGTCATCCCCCTTTCATGTGACCTAGCACCTGTACTCCTCCTATACTGCCCACACTATGTCTCATAGTCTTTTAGCCTGTATGTTGAACCAGTGCCCACAACCCATGGGACAGGAGTCCTATGGCTGTGGATACACTCAATTAGAATAGCTGAATTTTGATAGCATCAGACAGAGTGTCTGGGGTCCTGCTCAGAAGTTGGTCTGTCTCACTCAAGAGCCAGGATGAGAGTCATTTTCCTTCAGTGTGTCTGAAGCAAACTCATGAATAATCAATTAGCTGAGACTAGTGTGTGGGTCAGGATAGGCCAAGAGAGTCAGGTGACCAGACCTTCCCCAACCAGCCAATGAGACACCTCCCCACAGACTGGGTGGGTGACCACTCCATTAGGGGCTGTCACTCAAGCCATCTGCAGGTGGTGCACTCTATACATATGCTAATGAGGCTGGTGGGTCAGTCGGTGGTCTTGGGTGGACAGGATGTTGCAACAGTTACAGATTTATATATAGTAAAATCTTTCTTTTCCTCTTTTGTATTCTTTATGAACACCAAGAGAACATTTCAACCATCATGTACTGTTTCTTACAAAGGAACTCTTTTCATTAACTCCAAACATCATATATAACAGATAGTTTACTCTATTCAGCATGATGTACATTTCCATCAACTCCACTCTTAGTAGATAACATATAGTTTACCTCACTCAGTATCATGTACAATGGGAGTGGACTTTTGTTGACTTTAGTTTACTTTTAGTTTACATACTATCAGTCCCACTCCAGCATCCAAGAATAATAATGCTCTCTGCCAATATATAATTCTTAACCGAAAATCCGTATATTTTTACACCATGAATAGATCAATAAGAGAACCCCCCCACCCACCTCAACGATACAAAAAGAATCACCCCCCCATCTCAAATACAAAAAGAATTATTAAAATAATGCCCTCTCCCCTCCTGCAAGATAGTAAAAAAAACGATGAAGTACCCCCCTTCCCTGAGATATTTGAAAGAATAATTAAAAGAATGTAAAAGCACCCCCCTTCCCAAATAACCAAGCCAGCCTCTGTGTGAATAGAGGTAGGAAATAACCCCCCCCCCCCCCTGAAAACCAAGCCATGAATAGATAAATAAAAGTACCCCCCCCCCCCACCTCAGCGATACAACAAAAATCACCCCCTCTTCTCAGATACAAAAAGAATTATTAAAATAATCCCCTCCCCCCCTCCCGAGATAGGAACAAAAATAAACAAGAATTACCCCCCTCTCAGAGATAATCTCCTCCCCTTCACGAGATAGTAAAAAAAAAGATGAAGTACCCCCCTCCCAAAGATATATGAAACAATAATTAAAAGAATGTAAAGGACCCCCCCCCCCCAAAAAAACCTAGGCCAGTCACTGTGTGAATAGAGGTAGGAAATAACCCCCCCCCCCCCGAAAACCAAGCAATGAATAGATAAATAAAAGTACCCCCCCCCCCCCACCTCAGCGATACAACAAAAATCAGCCCCTCTTCTCAGATACAAAAATAATTATTAAAATAATCCCCTCCCCCTGCCGAGATAGGAACAAAAATAAACAAGAATTACCCCCCTCTCAGAGATACACAAATAATTATTAAAATAATCTCCTCCCCTTCACGAGATAGTAAAAAAAAAGATGAAGTACCCCCCCCTCCCCAAGATATATGAAACAATAATTAAAAGAATGTAAAGGACCCCCCCCCCCCAAAAAAACCTAGGCCAGTCGCTGTGTGAATAGAGGTAGGAAATAACCCCCCCCCCCCTCCCCGAAAACCAAGCCATGAATAGATAAATAAAAGTACCCCCCCCCCCCACCTCAGTGATACAACAAAAATCACCCCCTCTTCTCAGATACAAAAATAATTATTAAAATAATCTCCCCCTCACGCGATAGGAACAAAAATAAACGAGAATTAACCCCCCACCCTCTCAGAGATACACAAATAATTATTAAAACAATCTCCCTCTCGCCAGATAGTAAAAAAAAAAGTACCCCGATTCCCTGAGATATTTGAAAGAATAATTAAAAGAATGTAAAGGCATCACCCTCCCCCAAAACCAAGCCAGCCACTGTGTGAATAGAGGTAGGAAATAACCCCCCCCCTCCCCCCCCCCACCCCCCCCCCCCCCCCCAAAAACCCCATGAATAGATCAATAAAAGAACCCACCCCCCCCCCCCCCCCCCCCCAACCCACCTCAACGATACAAACATCTATGTAGATGTTTTCTGGACTACGGTAGTGTTCTTATTCGCTCGTAAGGACGTTTCACGTGGATGCGACACTGACACTATAGGTTTTCTGCACTACAGTAGAAACTTGGGCGTTTAATGTGGATGTGACACTGACACTATAGTGACATTGACCATGAAACGATCACTGCAGAAAACTTCTACTATCCAGAAAATCACACCAGAAACAATATATAACCAACTATATGTCTTATCAGTTGGGGCGTCAGTTGGAGTGTCATTGTTGATTGGAGTGAATATCCAAATACACCAACTGCAACAGCCTCCCCCTCCCGTGAAGTGACAGTGACAGTGTCCCTGGCAAACTGGTGTCCCTCAGAATCCGCAACACCTGTATTGGTATGTTATACCAAAGACCCTATAATACTATAGTATTATAGGGTCTTTCGTTATACTTATAGGCTTAGTACATTCAAAGACTTATAGGGTCTTTACATTGTTGGCCTATGGGCTTAACGCCTTGACGACGATCCGTCGTAGAGTAGCGCACGCTGCACGGAGGAACAACTACACTGGTCCCTCCCTACAGCCAGTCACTTTTTTTCCCTTTTTTTCCCAGTTTTTATTCCAGTTGAATACACCTAAACACGGTTTGGCGGCCATCTTGACCTAATTCGTGTTCGCAGGTAAACAAACGCGCGTGGCAGTATCACCAGTGTGGCAGTGAGCATTCTTTTTACAGAAAAGTGAAATATCTATAAAACTACAACACCTAGAAACAAACTGATCGTAATACACATAGAAAACATGTTTACCAAAAATATTATATTAAATTGATATGGTTAGGGTTCTGGATTTCTATTATTTCTGAATAAAACTAATGATTTGCACTGCTGGTACCGGCGTACTCAATGCATTGTCAATGGCAGTGAGCAATCTTCAGAGAGAAAAAGTTAAATATCTCTAAAAGTACAACACCTAGAAACAAACTGATTGGAATACACATAGAAAACTGGTTTACAAAAAAGATTATATTAAATTGATATAGTTAGGGTTCTGGATTTCTATTAGTTTTGAATCAAACTGACGTTTTGCACTGCTCGTACCGGCATACTCAATGCATTGTCAATGGCAGTGAGCAATCTTCAGAGAGAAAAAGTTAAATATCTCTAAAAGTACAACACCTAGAAACAAACTGATTGGAATACACATAGAAAACATGTTTACAAAAAAGATTATATTAAATTGATATAGTTAGGGTTCTGGATTTCTATTAGTTTTGAATCAAACTGACATTTTGCACTGCTCGAACCGGTATACTCAATGCATTGTCAATGGCAGTGAGCAATCTTCAGAGAGAAAAAGTTAAATATCTCTAAAAGTACAACACCTAGAAACAAACTGATTGGAATACACATAGAAAACATGTTTACAAAAATGATTATATTAAATTGATATGGTTAGGGTTCTGAATTTCTATTATTTTTGAATAAAACTAACGATTTGCACTGTGCGTTCCGGCAAACTCAAGGCTATCAGGCTTTGTTTACCTATATCCGGAAGTGGCCTCGTTCTCGCGAAATTAGGACATGCCCATATAAGGCCAAACCGTGTTATCGTGTATAAACATCTTTTTCAGCACTGAAGCGCTGGTCTTCTGGCCTTAACTCGCTGGGACACTGCGCGTACTCCGACAAATGCTCTCCAAGCACAATCTTGTGTAGTTTTTATGTTTAAATGAACCAAGTATGTGTGGGGAGAGTATGGGACCAGGGCACTGCTAGTCTGAACTGCAAAGGCAGTTTGTTGTCTTCAAAATGGCCGCCCCCATAGGCGGCGGCCATTTGCAATGCAAAAGCTGCGCTGTGATTGGCTGAAATTGCGGTTATCGCCAGCAACAAGATCAGAAGGATTTGCTGAGCCTGTTACCGGCGAGCACCGCTATTTGACAATACCACTATCATATTTAACAGAATTACATGCAATAAGTGAAATTTCATGAAATTAACCCTAAAATCGAATTGATATTAACACCACATTGGCGGCGATATTAATAAGACAAATAAGTGTTCACACTTCCTGTCTACCATTCGCCCCAAGTGGCACAAATCTGAACTATTCCGAGTTCGTTTGTTTTCCACGCGGCGGATAGCTGGCGACTTTAACAATTATAGTGCATATAAACTATTTATAAGCTGCGTTTACACGGGCGACTTGAAAGGTCCTACGTAGAACCAGTTGCCTAGAACGTTTTAAATGTGGCCGTGTAAACGCACCACTGCGGCGTTTTAGGGCTGAAACGTTCCAGCTGGAACGTTCCGCGAATACCACCTCCGGAGGTGGTCTACAGGAAACGTTTCAGCTTGTTCCCGGGCGGCGGTACTATAAAATAGTAGTGCGTGCCGGAAACAGGGGGAGCAGTAACTAATCGCTGGTGCCCGGCAGTGTTAGGGACCAATTAGACCGAGATCTATTGAATGCGATCATATTTAACAGAATTACATACTCAAATAATGAAATTTAATTAAATTAACCTTAAATTCCAAGCGATATTAACGTAGCAGCTTGATCAGCGTCGAATCGCAGAGTGTAAACAAAACAAATAGCAGTGATCGCCGCAACCAGCGAAAATCCGCGCATGCGCAGAAGCCACGAAAATACGACACCGTGTAAACGCACCACGAGAACGTTTCAGGTAGAACGCTTTGTCTTGAATCGTTTTACTTTTGGCCGTGTAAACGCAGCTATAGATGAGATGATGAGATGGTATGAACAATATAGACAATAGTAGGTTAAAACAAAAACCCTATAACACTAAGATGGCTCACTCAGCCTGTACTGTGTAATCAAGAGAAGAACAGCCAGCACACCAGGTGGTGGGTTTGATCATTTTGATAGTATTGGAGTGTCAGAAGAAACCCTGCTGTCGCTTGGTAGGTGTGTGTTGGGGGTTTAGGGATGTGGTGGGGGTTTAGGGATATGGTGCGGGTGTAGGTGTGTGTGTTGGTGGTGTAGGTTGTGTAGGTCTGTGGTGGGTGTGTGTGCAGGGGGTATAAGTGTGTGGTGTAGGTTGTGTGGTTGAGGTGTAGGTGTGTGTGGTGAGGGTGTAGGTGTGTGGCGGTGGTGTAGGTGTGGGGTGTGTGTGGTGGGAGTCTAGGTGTGTTGTGGGGGTGTGGTGGGGTTTTAGGGATGTGGTGGGGGTATAGGCATGTTGTGGGGGGTTTAGGTGTGTGTGGTGGAGGTTTAGGGATGTGGTGAGGGTGTAGGTGTGTGGTGGGGGTTTAGGGATGCTAAAGATTGTTAGGTGCCGCTCTGAAAGACCCCTACTACTCCACCACAAACCACCTACACCTCCACCACACACACCCTACACACCCACCACACACACCTACACCCCAACCACACACACCGTATGAGAGCGCCGACTGAGGAGGGCGGGGAGAGGGAGGGGGAGAGAGCGGAGGAGGGCGGGGGAATGAGGTAGGCCGGGGCAGAGGGAGGTGGGGACCAGGCAGTAGGCGCAACATCGGCCAAATCCAAATGACAGGCAATCTCTCTTTTTAAATTTTTTAACTCACCCTCTCGCCTTGTAGGCCTATGTGTTTACATGTGAAACACCAGCCAGCAGCTGGGCTGATCAAACCCACCACAAGATGGCTCTGCAAAAGTTACATTACCATGGGAGAGATAGGGAGTGAGCTGTCTTAGTGTTATAGGGTCTTTGGTTAAAATGAGGCATTACAAATATAGTGGGGATCTTATTTTGCACATGTAGACTGGAGAATAGCCATTTACCTTTAGACTATATCAGTGCAATAACAAACTTCAGCACCTGACTTTAATGGTGGTACAGGTTAATGGATACCTTCAGAGATATTTGGAAATGAAAACAGGCTCAATTAATTTTGGCGTGCATGTTAAAATGGTGGAGATATGCTTCGGCAGTAGTGTTTAAAAAAATTAAATTGACTTAGCCATAGTATTCCCTTCTATGCCAGTAGGTCTATGCTGGTTTGATCTACCTGGTAGCATCATCTCTAGCCCTATTTAATTCTTTTGTCTGCTGCTTTCTGTGCACAACTTTAATTTATTATTATACACATCATCATCATCATCATCATCATGCTGTCGGTCGCGATGCGACAAAGACTGCTTTCATTACTTGACTGCCGCTCTCCATTTAGCTCTCTGCTGTGAGAGTTGCGTCCATCAGTCGGTCTTAATGTCTCTCAGCTTCAGGTGGTTGTACATTTCATGAAAGCTGCCTGCAAAAGTGTTGAAGTGCTGCTGGCTTTTGCAAGTTACCAGCGGCACTCTCTCAGGGAGCAAATAGAGGTTTCACGACATACGTGTGGGTGGTGTGATTATACACATAATTAACATTATTCACCGGGCCGTCGAACCAAAAAGGGAGGACTGAACCCAATGGTTAAAGCTGCATAGTCCGATGAAGCATCAAACCAAGACAATTATTAGATTTGCTTCTGCATATCTAACTTAGCTATGGATGCACTTATTAAGCATTTGTCTTGTGATGTGCACCTCAACATTCATTTTCTCTTTTCACTTCATCTCCAAAGTTAGTAAGAAATGTTATTTCAAACTAAAACAAGGTAGATTACAACTATTAACCTCATACATCTTTTCTTTTAAAACCCCACCATATATGACACATTAAAAACCTTTCGGACTATGAAACTTTATGGTATAAATATAGTGGAAAAGTTGACACTCATTTAATTTACACGGGTGCTAAAAAAGAGCTACTAAAAAGATTGCAGATATTACAAAATAGGGCCCTAAAAATCTGCCTGAAAGTAGACAAACTACACCCCACTTATGACCTACACAAAAGAACTAAGGTAAAGCTACTAGAAAAATAATCCACCTAAAAACATTAGCATATGGATATAGCCAAGACATTAATCGTCTAACCCAACCACTAAGGGACACCAGAGCAAGCAAGGCACCACTACTAAGGCAGACCAGAAGCCGAATCAAAGCCCCTGAAAGGAGCACGCTGGAAATGGCCGCCAAGGCATGGAATGCCCAAACGGTGAAAGAAAGACAAATCCCTGACCTAAAAACATACAAAAAATATCTGTGCAAATAAAAACTGGAAACCCCAACTGAACTGCACCACAAGGGGGCAGGTGATATGTCACGGCCCCCAACTGGACAGCCCAGGGCGGGACAACCAGAAATATATATAAGCCAGATAACATATCTAACAACAATATAAGTCAAATCAAATTCAAACAAACATAACTCAACCACCTATTACGTACAGCCCTATGGACATGTAAATAAAATAGGCTAGTATAGAATTAAGTAGAAAAAAGCGGAAAACTCTTCCCAAGAAAACCCCAAAACACTAACATAGAACCTTAAGAAAACAACTAACATAGTAATAAGAATAGAACAAAAATACAATGCCAAGAGGGCCCCCAAAAAAACTAACATAGACTACTAAACATACCAACAGACTATCTATCTGCTACTGAAATGCAGACAATCAATTAACTTATCAGCAGCTACTGCTTGGTAAGACAACACCAAAACTACAGCTGGCCAGCATTGAAAACAAGCCTGGGTACCCGGGCTTAAAATGCTATGGACAGTATAAATACAGCCTCAATAAATCTTTTTTTTGTTTAAATGTTTATGACGACATCACTGTATAGGTTGCTTAGGACTTAGACTAAATGTTATAGTTGATTGTATGCTGATATAATGCATGTTAGTCTTATATGTATATAACAATGAAAACCACTGGAAATAAATATTTGGACAATTATTAGCTGGACTGTCCTTATTGGGGTTTAAGTTTCTTTTAATGATAATAATAAAAGGCACAACCATATTTCCCTAATTTACATAAATTCATTACAAATGACTCATCGTTTTCCATGTGTGCTGTTCATTCACCAACATAGGATTGCTATTGAACCCCCGATACACATAAACACACAGATATATAATCTATTATATGAATATAAATTGGTGGATGTATATATCTTATAATTATTAGGACTTTACCCCACTCGCCTTTACCCGGGTCAACTTTACCCAGCGCGATCTTACCCGGCATGACTTTACCCGGCTCGACTTTCTCGGCTCGACTTTATCCCCCTCGACGTTACCCACCTCGACATTACACGCCTCGACGTTACCCACCTCAACGTTACCCGCCTCGACTTTGCGTGGCCTAACCTCACCTGCCCTGACTTCACCCGACCCGACTTCAGCCAACTCGACTTCAGCCGACCCGAGTTTACCCGACCCCACTTTACCCAACCCCACTTTACCCGACCCCACTTTAGTCGGGTCAGGTAAAGTCGGGTCAGGTAAAGTCGATCGGGTCGAGAAGGGTTGGGCAAAGTCAGGTTGGGTAAAATTGAGGTGGGTAACGTCGAGACGGATATAGTCGACCCGGCTAAAGTCGACCCGGGCAAAGTCGAGTCGGGTAAACTTGGGTTGGGTAAACTCGGGTGAGGTAAAGTGGGGTGAGGTAAAGTGGGGTTGGGTAAAGAGGGGTCGGGTAAAGATGGGTAAAGTAGGGTGGTGCCCGATAAAGTCAACCTGGTGTAAAAATATACAGATTTTCGGTTCGGAATTATATATTGGCAGAGAGCATCATTATTCTTGGGTGACGGAGTGGGGACAATGTTATGTAAACTAAAGGTAATAATATCCTGGGCCGGGTAAAGTCGATCCGGGTAAAGTTGAGCAGGGTAAAGTTGAGCCGGGTGAACTCAAGCCGGGTAAAGTCGACCCGGGTAAAGTCGACCCAGGTAAAGTCGGGTTGGGTAAACTCGGGTTGGGTAAACTCGGGTGAGGTAAAGTGGGGTGAGGTAAAGTGGGGTTGGGTAAAGTGGGGTCAGGTAAAGATGGGTCCGGTAATGGAGGGTCAGGTCAAGTTTGTTTGGGGAAAGTCGGGTCGGTAAAGTGTGGTCAGGTAAAGTGTGATCGGGTAAAGTTGGGTCGGGTAAAGTCAGGTCGGGTAAAGTCGTGTTGGGTGAACTCAGGTCGGGTGAACTCGGGGCGGGTAAAGTGGGGTTGGGTAAAGTGGGGTCGGGTAAAGTCATGTCGGGTGAAGTCGGGTCGGGTGAACTTGGGTCGGGTGAAGTCGGGTGGGTAACGTCGAGGCGGGTAACGTCGAGGCAGGTAACGTTGAGGTGGGTAACGTCGAGGCGTGAAAAGTCGAGCCGGGTAAAGTCGACCTGGGTAAAGTCGGGTTGGGTAAACTCGGGTTGAGTAAACTCGGGTGAGGTAAAGTGGGGTGAGGTAAACACTGAGGAGTGTGGATGTGTAAGGGTGTGGGTGTGTAGGGGTATGTGTGAGTAGGTGGGTGGGTTTGTGGGATAGGGTGTGGGTGTATAGAAGTGTGGGTGTGTGATCCATCAATTAAGAATGTCCGAACACGTCGATTAATTCAGATCTAGATATAATTGGAATGCTTAGTACCTTGGGTCATTGTGGCCAACTATCCCACGTGGAACATCTGTTTTTAATTTGGATGAGGTTAATTCATTTATTAGACTTCAAATGTCCTAGTGTGGTTCGTCTCTTGTCAAGAAGTTTTCATAGAGGGTGGGCGTCAACTGCTACCTCCGACCCACCAAAAAAAGAGTTAAAAGAAAAGTTTTAAAAAAGGAAAATAAATAACCTATTGGTAAATAAGGTATGTGTGCCTTTATTTAATGCATTGTCCGTGCTAGGTGTCGATGGCACCGTGTATAGGTCGTGTCAACAAGGGCGTCACCTCCACCGGTGCACGACAACTGCGCATGGCTGTAGGCACAGCACAGCGTTCCTCCGACCGATTTCACCTACACATTAGTGCTCTCTAACTTTGGCGGTTCTCTCTGACTGCCTGTCTCTCTGTCTAACTCTCTGTCTGACTCTCTGACTATCGTTACCCGTTCTGATATGACCTTAGATGTTGCCAAGACATAAAACTCGAAAAACCTACCACCCTCTCTGTCTTTGTGTCTCTCTTTGTGTGTGTATGTGTATGTATGTATGTATGTATGTATGTATAGAAATCTGTTCACTGCTTATTTGTTATATACTTCTGTATATTCCCACATACTAAATAGTCACATGCCTGACCTGGTATGGTAAGCGGGTAATGCAGTACCTCGGATACCTTAGGTGCTAAAATACCTCAGGGGGTTTGACGCCCCTGCCTTGCAAAGTTGTAAACCACTGCCTTGTGGTACAAGTTCTGGTTCTTGATAGAATCAAAGGCTAAGGGAGCAAACCCTAACAGAAAACCATGTTATCGTGGCAGCATTAAGGGTGGTGATGAATGGAACTCCCAACATCTCCCGACCAGCCACTGCAGGGACAAATAGTTTGCGCCTGTCTTGACATGTTCTTGCCGGTGTGATACCTCTATTTGCTCCCCGAGAGAGTGCCGCCAGTAACTTGCAAAAGCCAGCAGCACTTCAACACTTTGCAAGCAGCTTTTATGAAATGTACAACCGCACAAAGCAGCGGTTAAGTAATGAAAGCAGTCTTTGTCACATTGCGACTGACAGCATGATGATGATGATGATGATGGGTGTGTGAGGGTGTGGGTGTGTAGGGGTATGTGTGAGTGGGTGTGGGGGTGTGGGGTGCGTAGATGTGTGGGACGGGTGGGTGTATGGGGTGGGTCTGTGTGCATGGGTGTGGGGTGCAGGGGTGTGGACTGGAATCTGTGGGTATGTGGGTGTGACTGTGGATGTGGTGGGTGTGGATGGGTGGGTGCGGGGGAAGGTGTGTGGGTATGGGTGTGCCGGGAGGGTATGTGTAGGTGGGGATTGGTGTGTGAGGGGATGGAATGGGGATATGGAGTCGGGATGGAGATACGAGAGTGTGTGTGTCAGTGTGATTGTGGGTATGGGTGGGTGTGGTGTGGGTGTGGGTGTGGGTGGGTGTGGTGTGGGTGTGGGTGTGAGTGTGGGTGTGGGTGTGGGTGGGGGGAAGTGAGGGGGGGCTACGGGTTCGACTTAGGGTGTGGTTGTGGATGGGGTGTGGGTGGATGTATGCGTAGTGTGTGCATGGGTGTCGATGTGGATGTGGGTGTGTATGTCGATGTGTTAGTGGGTGTGGGTGTAGGGGTGTGTGAATGTGGGTGTGGATGTGGGTGTGGGTGTGTGCTTATGTGTGTGTATGTGTGGGTGTTTATGGGTGTGTGGGTTTATGTATGTGTCTGTGGGTGTGGATGTGTGTGTATGTGTGCAGGGGTGTGCGGGTGAATGTATGTGTGTGGATGTGTGCCAATGTGTGTGTATGTGTGTAGGGGTGTGTGGGTGTGTAGGGGTGTGTGGATGTGAGCCTATGTGTGTAGGTGTGTGTACGTATATGTATGTATGTGTGTGTGGATGTGGATGTGTTCCTATGTGTGTGTATGTGTGGGTGTGTAGGGGTGTGTGTAGGGGTGTGTAGGGGTGTGTGGGTGTACGTATGCATGGGTGTTAGTGTGGGTGTGGAGGTGTGCATATGTGTGTAGGTGGGTGTGTAGGGGTGTGTGTGGGTATGTATATGTGTGTGGGTGTGGATGTGTGCCTATATGTGTGTATGGGTGGGTGTGTAGGGGTGTGTGGGTGTATTTATGAATGTGGGTGTGGAAGTGTGCCTATGAGTGTATATATGTGTGTAGGGGTGTGTGTATGTATGCATATGTGTGGGTGTGGATGTATGCCTATGTGTGTAGGGGTGTGTGGGTGTATGTATGTATGTATGTATGTATGTATGTATATGTGTGGGTGTGGACGTGTGCCTATGTGTGTATGTCTTGGGGTGTATGTGGGGGTGTGTAGGGGCGGGGCTGGGAGGGTTGGTAATGACGTGGACATGAAACACGGCTGATCTTTACAAGCCCTGACAGCGCCCATTGCCATAATGTGAAGCATGTGCCGGCCTGGTTATGGGCTGGATATAGATAGGGTCCAGGTGGCAGATGCGCATCCCTCAGTCGTCAATCAAAGAAGGCGCCAAAACAGGCAATCTGTCTTTGCTGCTCAGCTAAAGTACGTGGTTTCCAAGTTACTGGCCGTTGTTTGCCCAGAAGGCTGTACTGCCAAAAGGGCTACTATACTCTACTGCCAAAAGGGCTACTATACTGCCCCTATATCCAGTTTGGGCCTAATGTCCATACATCCCCCTCACTTCCCCCTACCCTATATATGTGGATGTGTGCCAATGTGTGTGTATGTGTGTATGGGTGTGTGGGTGTATGCATGTATGTGTGGGTGTGTAGGGGTGTATGGGTGTATATATCTGTGTGTAGGGGTGACCTCCGACTGGTTGGTCAGTAGACTTGGGTCTGTGGCAGACACTTTCGCTAAAAGTTTCCTCTCCGCAAAACCAGACGGATGACCGGATGAGTTGAGCGTCCGTCTCCCATTTTGGTAGATTGTGGGATTTGAATCCATGTGTATGAACCCTGGTTGAGTCAAATCAATTACTTAAAAATTGATGCTTGTCACTTCTAGCCAGGTGCTGGGCATTATTAGGATAGGGCAAGGACTGGTTGGCTCAGTGGCAGGATAATGTGACTGAGTGGAATATCAGTTAATGGTGCTGGTAGCCCTGGTCTCCCAATGGGATAGCACTCTAAAGTTGCCATAAGTGTGCACTGTCACAAGTCGATGCCCATCCTGATATGACGTTAGATGTTGCTAGGACATAAAACTGCAACAAGCAATCCTCTCAGGATTCTCCATTTTATAGCCACTTTGAATAGATAAACACACATCTTGATAATCAAACATGGTGGGATTCCTGGGGTAGAATTGCTTCCGAATTAGATTGTAGTGAAATTGCACTGGAAAATATTCTAGATTAGATAAAAAAAAAAAACACTTCCTGTATGAATGTATATGTAACTGTGTAGTGATGGAGTGTGATTCACCCCCAGTAGATAGAATACCACTTCCTGTATTTATGTATGTATGTATGTATGTATGTATGTAGCAGTGTGAAGTGCTGCAGTGTGCTTCACCCCCATTAGATAAAGTACCACTTCCTGTATGTATGTGTAGCAGTGTGAAGTGCTGCAGTGTGCTTCACCCCATTGGATAAAGTCCCACTTCCTGTATGTGTGTAACAGCGTGTAGTATTTGAGTATGATTCACCCTATTAAATACAGTATCACTTCCTGTATGTATGTAAGTATGTATGTATGTATGCATGTACATATGTATGCATGTATGTATGTAGCAGTGTGCAGTGCTGCAGTGGGATTCACCCCCATTAGATAAAGTACCACTTCCTGTATGTATGTGTAGCAGTGTGAAGTGCTGCAGTGTGCTTCATCCCATTGGATAAAGTCCCACTTCCTGTATGTGTGTAACAGTGTGTAGTATTTGAGTATGATTCACCCTATTAAATACAGTATCACTTCCTGTATGTATGTATGCATGTATGCATGTATGCATGTATGCATGTATGCATGTATGCATGTAGCAGTGTGTAGTGCTGCAGTGTGCCTCACCCCAGTGACTGGATGCGGTGCCCAAATCAAACCATTAACCATGATACAGCAACACTCCCCCACAACACCCACACTGCCCCTCCACTACTAACCAAACCAACAGATCTACCATAACCACATAATCATTAGCCAAACTGAATGTCCAAAAAACAAACCCCTAAACCAATGATTAAAGGGTAAGACTGTAACTGACACGCAATGCCACACTTAAAACCGGATACTATTGTGATGTGACTATGTCTCATATTATATAGAGATGCGTTGAGCTCCAATTCGCGTCTGAATACTGTCTTTCTCTCCTCCGCTTCTGGTGGGCCACACAACACGAGTGACCTGTCCTTTGTCCAGCCAGGATGTGGGTAACCTCTCATGGTGAGGTGTAAAATATGTAGTGCGTATCGACATAGCTGGATGAGGAACAGTACTCCCTTTAAAATGTTTCTCACCGGGGGAGGGGAGAGGTGCACCTTTAATCATGATCTCCCTCTTATCTCGCCCAACCACACGTCACAGCAGTCCATGGTAATCCCACGATAGCTGGGCAGTGGCGAGGTCTGGGTGGGAGGGTGGTGGGTTATAAAGGCCACCAATTAGGAGCCATGTCGGGTAAGGATCATGCGGGCTAGGAATGACTGGTGTGCATGGGTGTAATAGCCAATAAGAATGTTGGTACCATCTACCATTGTATGTGTCTAGTAAACATTATATATATGAATAAAACCAGGTATTCAGTCTTCTTCTGGCTGGTGCTGAGCTGGGATCGTGTGTTGTGTCTGTTGTGAGGGAAGCTCTTAATTTAGGCTCTATATAGGGTAGGGGGAAGTGAGGGGGATGTATGGACATTAGGCCCAAACTGGATATAGGGGCAGTATAGTAGCCCTTTTGGCAGTACAGCCAACAACATGGTTGATGAGTGGGGAGGAGTCATAACCTCGGGTGCCACCTAGCGGGAACGGCCACTTCTATGTTTCTTGACCAAGCATTGTTGGGGTTATCCTGGCAAACACAGGTTTCATACTGGCGACCACATAACTCGAGCTATCCACTTAGGTGGGACATGCTGGTTATGGCTAGAGGAAAGTAGGGGGCGAGGACAAGCGACATGGCGGACACAACGATGAGAGGGCATCACCAGCGAAGACAGAGCGGTGGCAGCACAGAGATGAAAGAGACGAGTAAGGTTGTTGAGGGACAGGGAACACTGGTGCTCGCAGAGTGAATGACCCCTGCCTGCACGACAGTGCGTTAATTGCACCAGCCCGCGACTCATGTCACGTAGCAGACAGCGGGCAGCCAGTGAAGCGTCAAGCTCTCAGATCCATGACAGCCCAACGACGTGAGGCACAGGGAGACCCAGTAAAAAATCCATGTCAAAATCCATGTCAAAAGGGGTAGATGAGCAGCCAGGGGCCGAATGAGTCCAGCGGCCGAGCCATAGCCGTGTTAGGGGCGATACGGAGCAAATCCGCGGGGCTGACTGTATCAACCATGGGTGCGTAGAATAGACACAATTATGCCATACAGATGCTCACACCAGACGCAACTCAAAGAAGAGTTTGAGGATTGGCATGACCGATCTGCAGGGACTGGGGGATCGATCAGACCAAAGACAAGGCCAGTTATTGGCCAGAATTCTGCACATCTAAGATCGATGTGTTAATAAATGAGGACATGGAGAGGAGAGATGCCAGGGAGACCCTGGATGCAAGGAGGGCGGAGAGGGAAGACTCGGCCACAGTCCAGAGGGCCAGGGCGGACCTGGTGAAGATCCTCCAAGATTATGGGAAGTCAATGACGGTAATCAGCGGCACAGATGCGGGAACCCTGTGCGAATGGCTAAGACAAACCGGCTGCATGGGGACCTCGCAGATGCCACCGGGGATGAGATCACCCAATTCTCCCTGGGGTTTACGAGCGGCATGCTACAAGACATCATCTACGGTGTCTTCAGAGAAGATAGCGAGGGAGACTGGGGTGCGGTAGCTAAGGTGGTCACCGAGGCAGATGAACGCGACCACCTGTGGAATGTTGTGAGCAAAATGAGGCAGGAGTGGGGGGAAATGGAAGCAGCATATTGCCAATGCTTCCAACTTGCGGTAGAGATGGGGTGGGACACCAGGGTAGCCAAACCAGGGTTGGACTCGGCGGGGATCCTGCTCAGTATGTTCATGGAGTCGTTGAGAAATGAGGCTGTGATCACCACCGTCAACTTATGCCGGCCCGCAACCCTGGAGGAGGCCTTCGAAACAGCCATTGCCCAGGGCCGTGCCTCGAAGAGGGGAGAGAGGAAGGCATTAGAGAGGGAAGGGAAGGTGCATGCGGCACTCCAGGAGAACACACCCAAACCAAGCAACCCTACCCAGAACCCCAACCCCAGAGACCGCAGCGAATGGAAGGAGCTTCTCAGAGAATGACAAGAAAACCCTGCAGGGAGAGGTAAAGGCCCTGCAGAAAATGGTGGAGCGTCTGATATCTCCAAAAGGGAAACCCAGGGAGGCAGCGCCTTGCAACCCCAAGCCCCAGGTATAGGCGTCCGCAACTCCTGGAAAAAAACCTGGGAGGGAGGTCAGGGGAGGGGAGGGCAGGCCACCCCTGAGGTGCTGGACATGTGGTGATCCCCATATCCAATGGTTCTGTTGAAACTGGGACAGTGGGGGACGCAACAGACCCAGGCATCACAGTAAACCCCCCATCAACTCAATGGGGCCAGGCATCATCCCAGTGGGGAGCACCTAACAGTAACACCCAAGGAGCCCCACCTACCGAGCAGTGGGCCCAACCTACCCAGACAGGGGCTGAGACCCCCAAGGGACAGAAGAGCGGCAAGGTGATGAACGGCCAGTACAGCCCGCTGTTGGGGAATTAGAAGCCTTGACCGACCACCGGCCAGTACTGAGAGTCGCGATTAACGGCACAATACTGTCTGCCCTTGTGGATACGGTAGCGGCGCATTCAATGATAAGAACCTCTGTGGTATGCAAAAAATATATCTAAATGATGTACAACAGTCCCTACAGGAACGCCCCCAGTGGCAACTGGAAGTATATGAGTGGGCCACAGACCAGCATATACCCCATGGTTGAGTCGAGTTTCCTCTATTGTTTAGGATTTATGGCTATACCAACACAGTACTACCATGGGCAGTTCTGTCCTGTAGACATGTGTTGTAACTACTGAATTATTTCCTAATACTCACTGTTAATTTACTCGATCCGGTCCCAACTAAATGTCCTCTGAATATAATTAGATATAATTTTTTGCTTTCTAGGGATGTATTCTAATATGAAAACAACCCAAACCTCAGTGTTCCACAACCATATTTGTGAACCTGCACATTAATCTTATATGAAATTCGACCTTCGAAATTGAACCGGAGCTCGAATTAGGTACTTTAACCACCATAGCTCAAACGAGGTAAGCTCTCCAACCTGCTAACCATTACAGCACCTAGGCTCCCTGATATCAACACACTACCCACGCCTACCTGTCTATGTGGTTGCTTGCCTGAGAGGTCAGTGCAGACTACTACACTCATCCCCCTGGAATTGTAAGTCTTTTAATGCTTACAATTACATACATACAGGCAATGCACTAACACATACATACACAGGGTAAGTTCAACAACCATACAACCATGAGTAGTAGAAGGTTCACAGAAGTAGTGTGGGAAATAGTAGTAGGTTCACAACAGTAGTGTGGGAATTAGTAGTAGGTTCTTAGAAGTAGTATGGGAAGTAGTAGTAGGTTCACAGAAGTAGCCTGGTAAGTAGCAGTAGGTTCTCAGAAGGAGGGTTGGAAGTATTTGTAGGTTCTCAGAAGTAGTATAAGGAGTAGTAGTAGGTTCACAGAAGTAGTGTGAGAAATAGAAGTACATTCTCAGAAGTTGTGTGGGAAGTAGCATTAGGTTCACAGAAGTAGTGTGGGAAGTAGTAGTAGGTTCACAGAAGTAGTGTGGGAAGTAGTTGTAGGTTGCCAGAAGTAGTGTGGTAAGTAGCATTAGGTTCACAGAAGTAGTGTGGTAAGTAGTAGTAGGTTCACAGAAGTAGTGTGGTAAGTAGCATTAGGTTCACAGAAGTAGTGTGGGAAGTAGTAGTAGCTTCACAGAAGTAGTGTGGGAAGTAGTTGTAGGTTGCCAGAAGTAGTGTGGTAAGTAGCATTAGGTTCACAGAAGTAGTGTGGTAAGTAGTAGTAGGTTCACAGAAGTAGTGTGGGAAGTAGTTGTAGGTTGCCAGAAGTAGTGTGGGAAGTAGCAGTAGGTTCACAGAAGTAGTGTGGGAAGTAGTAGTAGGTTGACAGAAGTAGTGTGGGAAGTAGTAGTAGGTTGACAGAAGTAGTGTGGGAAGTAGCAGTAGGTTCACAGAAGTAGTGTGGGAAGTAGCAGTAGGTTCACAGAAGTAGTGTGGGAAGTAGTAGTAGGTTGACAGAAGTAGTGTGGGAAGTAGTAGTACGTTCACAGAAGTAGTGTGGGAAGTAGTAGTAGGTTGACAGAAGTAGTGTGGGAAGTAGCAGTAGGTTCACAGAAGTAGTGTAGGAAGTAGTAGTAGGTTGACAGAAGTAGTGTGGGAAGTAGTAGTAGGTTCACAGAAGTAGTGTGGGAAGTAGTTGTAGGTTGCCAGAAGTAGTGTGGTAATTAGCATTAGGTTCGCAGAAGTAGTGTGGTAAGTAGTAGTAGGTTCACAGAAGTAGTGTGGGAAGTAGTTGTAGGTTGCCAGAAGTAGTGTGGGAAGTAGTAGTAGGTTGACAGAAGTAGTGTGGGAAGTAGCAGTAGGTTCACAGAAGTAGTGTGGGAAGTAGTAGTAGGTTGACAGAAGTAGTGTGGGAAGTAGCATTAGGTTCACAGAAGTAGTGTGGTAAGTAGTAGTTGGTTCACAGAAGTAGTGTGGGAAGTAGTAGTAGGTTCTTAGAAGTAGTGTGGGAAGTAGCAGTAGGTTCACAGAAGTAGTGTGGGAAGTAGTAGTAGGCTGACAGAAGTAGTGTGGGAAGTAGCATTAGGTTCACAGAAGTAGTGTGGGAAGTAGGAGTAGGTTCACAGAAGTAGTGTGGGAAGTAGTTGTAGGTTGCCACAAGTAGTGTGGTAAGTAGCATTAGGTTCACAGAAGTAGTGTGGTAAGTAGTAGTAGGTTCACAGAAGTAGTGTGGGAAGTAGTTGTAGGTTGCCAGAAGTAGTGTGGGAAGTAGTAGTAGGTTCACAGAAGTAGTGTGGGAAGTAGTAGTAGGTTGACAGAAGTAGTGTGGGAAGTAGTAGTAGGTTCACAGAAGTAGTGTGGGAAGTAGTAGTAGGTTCACAGAAGTAGTGTGGGAAGTAGTAGTAGGTTCACAGAAGTAGTGTGGGAAGTAGTAGTAGGTTCACAGAAGTAGTGTGGGAAGTAGTAGTAGGTTCACAGAAGTAGTGTGGGAAGTAGTAGTAGGTTCACAGAAGTAGTGTGGGAAGTAGTAGTAGGTTCACAGAAGTAGTGTGGGAAGTAGTAGTAGGTTCACAGAAGTAGTGTGGGAAGTAGTAGTAGGTTCACAGAAGTAGTGTGGGAAGTAGTAGTAGGTTCACAGAAGTAGTGTGGGAAGTAGTAGTAGGTTCACAGAAGTAGTGTGGGAAGTAGTAGTAGGTTCACAGAAGTAGTGTGGGAAGTAGTAGTAGGTTCACAGAAGTAGTGTGGGAAGTAGTAGTAGGTTCACAGAAGTAATGTGGGAAGTAGTTGTAGGTTCACAGAAGTAGTGTGGGAATTAGTAGTAGGTTCACAGAAGTAGTGTGGGAAGTAGTAGTAGGTTCACAGAAGTAGTGTGGTAAGTAGTTGTAGGTTCACAGAAGTAGTGTGGGAAGTAGTAGTAGGTTCACAGAAGTAGTGTGGGAAGTAGTAGTAGGTTCACAGAAGTAGTGTGGTAAGTAGTAGTAGGTTCACAGAAGTAGTGTGGGAAGTAGTAGTAGGTTCACAGAAGTAGTGTGGGAAGTAGTAGTAGGTTCACAGAAGTATTGTGGTAAGTAGTTGTAGGTTCACAGAAGTAGTGTGGTAAGTAGTAGTAGGTTCACAGAAGTAGTGTGGGAAGTAGTTGTAGGTTGCCAGAAGTAGTGTGGTAAGTAGCAGTAGGTTCACAGAAGTAGTGTGGTAAGTAGTAGTTGGTTCACAGAAGTAGTGTGGGAAGTAGTAGTAGGTTCACAGATGTAGTGTGGGAAGTAGTAGTAGGTTCTTAGAAGTAATGTGGGAAGTAGTACTAGGTTCACAGAAGTAGTGTGGGAAGTAGTAGTAGGTTCACAGAAGTAGTGTGGTAAGTAGTAGTTGGTTCACAGAAGTAGTGTGGGAAGTAGTAGTAGGTTCTTAGAAGTAATGTGGGAAGTAGTTGTAGGTTCACAGAAGTAGTGTGGGAAGTAGTAGTAGGTTCACAGAAGTAGTGTGGGAAGTAGTAGTTGGTTCACAGAAGTAGTGTGGGAAGTAGTATTAGGTTCTTAGAAGTAATGTGGGAAGTAGTTGTAGGTTCACAAAGTAGTGTGGGAAGTAGTAGTAGGTTCACAGAAGTAATGTGGGAAGTAGTAGTAGGTTCTTAGAAGTAGTGTGGGAAGTAGTAGTTGGTTCACAGAAGTAGTGTGGGAAGTAGTAGTAGGTTCACAGAAGTAGTGTGGGAAGTAGTAGTAGTAGTGTGGAAGTAGTATAGGTTCTTAGAAGTAGTGTGGGAAGTAGTAGTAGGTTCACAGAAGTAGTGTGGGAAGTAGTAGTAGGTTCACAGAAGTAGTGTGGGAAGTAGTAGTAGGTTCACAGAAGTAGTGTGGGAAGTAGTAGTAGGTTCACAGAAGTAGTGTGGGAAGTAGTTGTAGGTTGCCAGAAGTAGTGTGGGAAGTAGTTGTAGGTTCACAGAAGTAGTGTGGGAAGTAGTACTAGGTTCACAGAAGTAGTGTGGGAAGTAGTTGTAGGTTCACAGAAGTAGTGTGGGAAGTAGTAGTAGGTTCACAGAAGTAGTGTGGGAAGTAGTAGTAGGTTCACAGAAGTAGTGTGGTAAGTAGCAGTAGGTTCTTAGAAGTAATGTGGGAAGTAGTTGTAGGTTCACAGAAGTAGTGTGGGAAGTAGTATTAGGTTCACAGAAGTAGTGTGGTAAGTAGCAGTAGGTTCACAGAAGTAGTGTGGGAAGTAGTAGTAGGTTCACAGAAGTAGTGTGGTAAGTAGCAGTAGGTTCACAGAAGTAGTGTGGTAAGTAGTAGTAGGTTCACAGAAGTAGTGTGGGAAGTAGTAGTAGGTTCACAGAAGTAGTGTGGGAACTAGTATTAGGTTCACAGAAGTAGTGTGGGAAGTAGTTGTAGGTTCACAGAAGTAGTGTGGGAAGTAGTACTAGGTTCACAGAAGTAGTGTGGTAAGTAGCAGTAGGTTCACAGAAGTAGTGTGGTAAGTAGTAGTAGCTTCACAGAAGTAGTGTGGGAAGTAGTAGTATGTTCACAGAAGTAGTGTGGGAAGTAGTAGTAGGTTCACAGAAGTAGTGTGGGAACTAGTATTAGGTTCACAGAAGTAGTGTGGGAAGTAGTTGTAGGTTCACAGAAGTAGTGTGGGAAGTAGTAGTAGGTTCACAGAAGTAGTGTGGGAAGTAGCAGTAGGTTCACAGAAGTAGTGTGGGAAGTAGTAGTAGGTTCTTAGAAGTAGTGTGGGAAGTAGTTCTAGGTTCACAGAAGTAGTGTGGTAAGTAGTAGTAGGTTCACAGAAGTAGTGTGGGAAGTAGTAGTAGGTTCACAGAAGTAGTGTGGGAAGTAGCAGTAGGTTCTTAGAAGTAATGTGGGAAGTAGTAGTAGGTTCAGAATTAGTGTGCCTTCTAAAACACTTAAAACTATCTAATCCCATGATTTTGAGTTTGTGTCATTTCTCAGATCGATATCTTACTTCTTACGTTGATGTCATAATCTATATTCCTTTCTCCGTTTTTAGTTAGAAGTATTTTTTGTTTTAAATGGATTCGATAAATTAATTAACTCTGACACTGCAACCTTCAGTAGTAATGTGTTCCATTAAATTGGCTTCGTATACCCTTCTATGCAGCAAGATATATTTTGCATGTGGGATTCGAACCCGCAACCCCCAAGCTTGCGCGCTGGGTGGTGTTGCGAGCAGGTCGTGGGAGATTGGCTGCTCGGCGGCGATGGTGGGAGTCGCCCCCACCCCCTCCCAAAGGTCATCATGCACCTATATCGTCCAGTTTGTCAGTAGGACAGTGCAAGGAGGAGTGTAATGAGGAAGCACAGTTATCTATGATTCGAAATTCCCCTGCTTATGGTGCTGTCACATTACAACGCTTCTCGCCAACACGCGTTGATGTATGTGATTTTTTGGTGCAACATCGGGATACGTCAGGAAGCGTTACGAGCGCGTTAGGCACGCGTTGGTATTCGTTCATCTACGGCGACGGTCGGCGGCGCGCGTCAGGGGATCGGCAAATTTTTGTCCTTGCACAAAACATTTTACGTGCGAGGACGCTCGGGTGCCAACATTATTGCGATGTTCGGGGCGCGTCGAGATATGTTAGAGTCACTGGAATAATGTTATGCGAACGCTAGGCAGACGCCGCGTGCGCGTGATGGTCGTTCCCACACGTTGCGCCAAACTGTTGCTTTTTGTTGTTTTACGTACTAGCAACATCTAAGATGATATCAGGACAGCACGCCAAACTTTTACCACAACGTCGGCTGCATGCTACCAATATGTTGTGCTGACGCCGAAAAGTTTGACGTGTCTCGATGATTAAAAGTGATTTTTTGTGTTGGCGACGCGCCGGCGAGATACGTCGTAGTGTGACAGCACCATTAAATCGGATTATGAGCAAAAACAAAAAGATGCAGTTCACTGCAATTGAGTCCCCCAAAAGGAAAGCATAACAAAACGTACTTGGACTGATAGTGAGTCTGAAGCTTTTGGATTATCGCTTATAACTTATGTAATTCTACATAAAGAGTTAAGATGGAAAACCCTGCAAACGCCTATCCAAAAAATTGGGATAAACGTTGGAATCAAACCTTCAAAGTGTACATTTTTTACCATTCCTACTTGTTTTGTTCATCACTTCATAACCATGTGATCATAAGAAAAGTGGAATTAGTGAGAATTAAAATTATTTTCAGGTATAACTCTTTTATTTAGACTATATTTTTGGATTGGCGTTTACGGGAATCCTTCATATTGCCCTTCCCAGAATGACGTCACGGAAAGGGCAATTTCAGTTCCAATCCAATAGGTAGCGATTGATCTTCCCAGGACCAGTCCATTGAGTACAGCACGCCGCGATTATTAACCTAGGTCTAATCGCAATGTAGTCAGTCTATCTAGGATATGAATATTTTGGTAAGCTATAGCAAATATTCATGTCCAGAATACAGTCATCATCATCATCATCATCATGAAAGCTGCCTGCAAAAGTGTTGAAGTGCTGCTGGCTTTTGCAAGTTACCAGCGGCACTCTCTCGGGGAGCAAATAGAGGTTTCACACTGGCAAGAACATGTTCAGACAGGTGCACAACTATTTGTCCCTGCAGTTGCTGGTCGGGAGATGTTGGGAGTTCCTTACATCAACTGCCCTTAATGCTGCCACAGTGACATGGTTTTCTGTTCAGGGTTTGCTCCCTTAGCCTTCGGTTCTGTCAAGAACCTGTACCACAAGGCAGTGGTTTACAACTCTGCAGGGCAGGGGCGTCAAACTCCCTGAGGTATTGCATACCTGCATACCCTAGGTTCTTGGCTTACCAGAATACAGTAAAAGCTCTCTAAATCGACAGACCATGGAACCGACTATAAATGGTCCATTTAGGGAGGTGGTCGGTTTAAGGAGTTTTTAAAAATCATTACAATGGTATTGTATGGGCGATCGTCTGGGACCCAAATAAAGTGATCGATATAGGGGAGTGTTCAATCTGTGGAGGTGGTCGGTTAGAGAGGATTCACTGTACATGTCAAAGTCAGGTGACCACATCTTTAAACCACTACATGAATCTGATCTGTGACACGAACGTGAGATATATGCGCGTCGCCACGGCTATTATCACATGACTAGAATGGGGGACAGCTATTGGCTGAGTGTTATTCTGTTCAGGCTGATGGATCTTTTCCGATATTGCTTTCCACCTGAAAGATCGTATTCATACAGGACGCGGTGGTCAAATAGGTAGAGCGCGGCCCTCGCGCACGGAAGGTCAGGAGTTCGGTTCTCGGTCGAGTTAAACCGATGACTTAAAAAATTGATTCTTGTCACTTCCTATCCTGGCGCTCGACATTATTAGGATGTGGCAAGGACTGGTTAGCTCAGTGTGAGGATAATGTGACCGAGTGGAATATCGTGTCGTGGTGCCTGCGGACTGATTTCCCAGTGGCGCAGCACCATAAAGACCCCTTGAGTACGCCCTGTCACAAGTTGGTACCCGTCCTTAGATGTTGCCAGGATGCAAAACCCCAACAACCAACCAATCGTATTCATAACATGTATTAGCAGGAAACACTTGCAGTTTCACAGTTCGGTGCTTTTCAGTTTGTGTCACATTTTAGATCAATATATTTAGTCAATCATTATAATTTACCTCATTATACATCTAAATAACTTCAACGCATGCGTCAAAATCGAACAGCATCGTCACTAACCTTATAAATTTAATATAATGCTTTTGGTAAAGATGTTTTCTATATGTGTACCAAGCGATTTGTTTCTAGGTGGTGTGGTTGTAGAGATATTTCACTTTTTCTGTATTTTCTGTATGAAGATTGCTCATGACCATTGACAATGCCTTGAGGTTGATGGTACGCGCAGTGCAAAACATTAGTTATATTCAAAATTAATAGAAATCAAGAACCCTAACCTTATAAATTTAATGTAATCTGTTTGTTGAATATGTTTTCTCTATGTGTGCCGATCGGTTTGTTTCTAGGTGGCTTAATTTGAGAGATATTTGACTTTTTCTGTATGAAGATTTGCTCATGGCCATTGACAATGCATTTGAATATATGTGTCCCTCGCAAACTGGCGTACCGCAGAAACTGCAACACCCGATGCGGTTTAGGAATCAGTTGAGCTAACACAAGAACACACCGTCTTATATTTTTCACCAACCTCTTCATATTTAGCTGCTACTTTTGAATTGAAAAATATAATATAACATGTAGTTTAATACACTTTAATTAAAAAGTCAAATCAAGAGCATTCTGGGAACTGCCATCTTGTTTGTTTGCATTCTCTGCCATTTGATCAAATCTACTCCAAAATAGATCAATTCTGTACATTGGAACCAGAGACACCACCGTTAATTCCTATTTGAGCTAGTTTTGCTTGGATTTAGATATAATTCTCATCCACCCCTACTCTGGGTAGGGGGTGAATCTTTTATCTAGCATGCATGTATTACGTATTACTAAAACTGCCCAATATTGAAAACAAGCTCGATCATCCAAACTTACATGCTATGGACAGCAGAAACACCGCATAAAAAAACACCCAAAAAACCCAAAACAAACATACATTTTATTTCATAATCAAGAAGTTCACTGAACTAGTTTTATCCACAACACAAGGAAACCACACCAAACACTATAATACACATGTCATCTAAACATAATATTTCTCATTTCCTTATACCCATATATATGTGTATATATATATATATATATATATATATGTATATATATATATATACATATATCTATATGTATATATAATGTATAACGAACTACGCAAGTATAAAGGTGCGGAAGGGAATTATTGTATATTTCATTTGTACCGATTATTCGATGCTGCCTCCGCTGCAAATAAGTGGTGCTGCGAGTGCAATCAAAGCGGGAATGAGCCAAGCGGCAATGAAATGGCAGTCCCGGGGCAAAAGAGTGGCCCGCGGTGAATGTACAGTGAAGAATAAATAAGAAATTAATAATAAATAATTAATTAAAGAGAGAAGGGGGAAACTCCTTATAATAAATTATATTCTACATATATATATATATATATATATATATATATATATGTATATAAGGTATATACATATATATATGAATATATGTATGAATACTAGCCATATATAATGTTACAAGATACATAGTTACAATGTATATTTTTGTTTCAAAGTTACCACTTTTGCAATGCCAGTACAATGGTTTTACGATGGTAGATCAGATTGGCCCTACATATATATATATATATATATATATATATATATATATATATATACATATATAATATATATATAATACATATATGAAATATTACACACACATATAATGTATATATATATATATATATATATATATATATATATATATATATAAATTCAATGCCAAGAGGGCCCAAAAAAAATAACATAGGCTACTAAACGCACCAACAGATCTATCTGCTACTGAAATGCAGACAATCAAATAACTTATCAGCAGCTACTGCTTGGTAAGACAACACCAACACTACAGCTGGCCAGCATTGAAAACAAGCCTGGATACCCGGGCTTACATGCTATGGACAGTATAAATACAGCCTCAATAAAAATATAAAAAATTAAAGAAAACTATATGTGAGAGATTGACTGGTCCAATACACTTACACGCCGGGTCCATCCTTATACGCTGACAGTAATAACACTAACCCATATGGCGGCCATGCAATCCAAATTAAAATGAAGCCTCAACGTGACACTTGTCGCCCCATGACGACAGTCACTGGTAACATGGCAACGACAGGCGTCCGGTGAATATTTTAACAATGTAATACACACTGAATACTATTTTTTGGTGATACTCTAATAGATATTTGGCGTAATTTGGTGATGAAATTGAGGCGGATGGCTAGTAATATTCCCAGGGTTATCTACTGGGCTTTCAGGAGGGTGTCAACCATACTGGGCGATAATGGAGGTATTTCAGCCACGCACTGGATCAAGTATGTGACCTGTGGAGAGAGGCGGTGCATCCTGCTAACCCTCTTTCCCACAAGTTAGTTTCTCCCGCAGCCCTGAGATGGCGCTGCTGAACAACCCATTAAAAATGTATCGGAAGGCTGGGTAAAGGAAATGAGCGTATGCATTCAGACACCATGGCCGAATGTGTTGAGCGTCCGCCTCCCGTTCTGGTAGGTTGTGGGTTTAGAACCTCCCGGCTTCGAATCCTAGCCGAGTCAAACCAATTGATATTTGTCGCTACGTAGCCTGGTGCTTGGCATTACTAGGATAAGGCAAGGAGCGGTGGAATGAAGAAGACCAATTGTCCGCGATTGAAATTTCCCCTGCTTAACGGAAAAAAAAGTTGTATTGTCCGATGATTTTGAGTTTATGTCATTTTCTGAGATAGATATATTAAGCTGATCGCTATAATCTACCTTACTTTAGTTTGAATGAACGTTTATTTTAAATGGCTAATTTTTTTAATATTTGAAATGCAAACATGCCAAATTAATGTTGGCAAGCCCACCAAAACTCCGACCCCAGAGACTTCTGCAGTAACAGGTTCTATTAAACTGACTTTGTGTTCCCTTCTATCTGGTGACAAATGCTTAATAAGTGCATCAATATCTAAGTTAGATATGTAGAATCAAATCTGGATAATTGCTTCATTTTTGAAAATTTTATGTTTTCATCGGACTATGCTGCTTTACAAAATATATTTTTCACCCACCTCTTCATATTTAGCTGCTACTTTTGAATTGAAGAATATAATAAAACATATAGCTTTATAGACTTGAATTAAAAGTCAAATCGAGAGCATCCTGGGGCTGCCATCTTGTTTGTTTGCATTCTCAGCCATTTCACCAACTCTACTCCAAAATAGATCAATTCTGTTTGGAACCACGGACACCACTGTTAATTCCTATTTGAACCAGTTTGTGCTCGGATTTAGATATAGTTCTCATTGACCCCTACTCTGGGTAGGGCTGGATCTTTTAACTAGCATGCAGTATGACTGGATCCCAACACAACAGTTTGTTTTATTTAACAATGCCTCTAGAGTACATTGATTTTCATCATCGGCTATTGGACATCAAACATATGGCCATTCTGACATATTTCTTTGGAGGAAACCCGCTGCGGCCACATAGGCTACTCTTTCCGATAAGCAGCAAGAGGTCTTTTATGCACTTTCCCACAGACAGGAGAGCACATAACAGGTTGGAGAGCTTACCTCGTTTTAGCTATGGTGGTCATTTGACCACCGAGTTAATTACCAAGCTCGAATTTTATATAAGATTAATGTGCAGTTTGACAGTTTTGGCTGCGACACTCTGAGTTTTGGGATCTTTCCATATTGGAATACATCACTAGAAAGCAACAAATTATATCTAATTTGCTGAATATTTCCACGATATTTAGTTGGGACTGGATTGAGTAAATTAGCAGTGAATAGTAGGAAATAATTCATTAGTTACAACACATGGCTACAGGGCAGAACTGTCCAGTCAACCATGGGGGTATATGCTGGTCTGTGGCACACTCACACACTTCCACTTGCCACTGGGGGAGGTCCTGTGGGGAATGTAGTACATCATTTAGATGTATTTTTTGTATAGGACTATATCTATATGCATAATATATAATTCCCTGAGACTATGCATCTGATGCATAATCACAAAGAATATGGCTTTTCTTGCTGGTACAGCAACTTAAAAAAACACTTACTGTAATATCATTATTATATTTATATTTTATTTATTTTATTGTTGGTTATCACATTTTATTTCTATTCACATTATTTGGGGGGAGGCCCAGTGTCAGCGCCGAGAGGGCGGGAGTCACGACGCCGAGAGGGCGGGAGTCACGACGCCGTGAGTCAGACTCATATATTTATCTCAGAAAATTATAGAAACTCAAAACCATCGGACTATGCAACTTTAACACTGCCTCTAGAGCACATTGATTTTTATCATTGGCTATTGGACATCAAATAAAAAGTCACTATGAGTTTGCATTGTCATGAGTCTGTACCCATCCTGATATGACCTTAAGTGTTGCTAGGATGCAAAACAACAACACATATATAAATATATGCATTCATATCTATATGCACATATATCCTGATATATACATACATCTATAGATATATATACCCCAATATATATATACATACATATATACATAGTCAATATACACACGGTACATACATATGTATGCAGGTATTGCAATACCTCAGGGAGCTTGACGCCCCTGCCCTGCAGAGTTGTAAACCACTGCCTTGTGGTACATGTACTTGACAGAACCGAAGGCTAAGGGAGCAAACCCTAAACAGAAAACCATGTCACTGTGGCAGCATTAAGGGCGGTTGATGTATGGAACTCCAAACATCTCCTGACCAGCCACTGCAGGGACAAATATTTGTGCGCCTGTCTGGACATGTTCTTGCCAGTGTGAAACCTCTATTTGCTCCCCGAGAGAGTGCTGCTGGTAACTTGCAAAAGCCAGCAGCACTTCAACACTTTAGCAGGCAGTTTTTATGAAAAAGACATTAAGACCGACTCATGGACGCAACTTTCACAGCAGAGAGCTAAATGGAGAGCAGCAGTCAAGTAATGAAAGCAGTCTTTGTCGCATTGCGACCGACAGCATGATGATGATGATGATGATGTATGTGTATGTATGTGTATGTATATGTGTATGTGTGTGTATGTGTGTATGCATGTGTATGCATGTGTATGCATGTATATGCATGTGTATGCATGTATATGCATGTGTATGCATGTGGATGCATGTGTATGCATGTGTATGCACGTGTATGCATGTTTATGCATATATATATATTGGTATGCAAAAAATATATCTAAGTGATGTACAACAGTTCCCATAGGACCTCCCCCAGTGGCAAGTTGAAGTATATGAGTGGGCCACAGACCAGCATATACCACGACGGTTGGGCTGGGCGGGCGGCCAAGAAAAGGTGTAAGGATGTCGATGGTTTGGAGTCTGGTTGTGAAGTGCTGCAGGTGGTGGCATCGCTACCGGAGGTGATGTCAGGAGTTCATTGAGTACTTACCAGGGGCAGCTGGCGGGTAGTGAAGATAGCGCCATCTAGCGTAATGTCTGATGGTATTGCCAAGCATCGACCGGAAGTGGAGGAGGGTTCAGAGAGTACAGTACAGATGGTGCACATGTAGTTTGCTGAACAAAAAGGTGGTGGCACGATCTGTCCCTTGTCGCATGCAAATTACCCACGTTGCTGAAGCAACATGACCAAAGAAATAAAAGTTGCATATCCAATTGTTTCTAGTTGTCGTTGCCATATGTACGCTTGATGGCTAAATCTACATTAAGCGGCTGTCACACATCACCGGATTGAGCAATGGACAGAATTGTCTAGACCGGTGGTGTTTGGGTGTGATAAGTATCAAGATGTATTAAAATGTGTCAAAATGTTGCGATATCGGGTCAAAGGTCGCTGGACGAACCGACATGAAATGGGCATAAAACGGACAGGAAACGGACATGAACGGATAGCCAATGGACGAAACAAACACAAACTGGATAAGAACCATAGACGTCAATCCGGTGGCATCCGTTCCAAGTTTTGTGCATGTTCAAAACTTGTACGGACACAAACCGGACTATCAACGGACTTTGTTCGGTTTCTTTCCGTTTCCCCAATCCGGTGATGTGTGACAGCCGCTGTACTTCATTCAGTTTGAAGGGTTTAGTATGTGCTTTTTTTCCCATTTAAATGTATATTTGCTTGTTTGTTAGAATTTTATCATGTCCTATCAGGCACGGAGGGTACTGATTTGCGACAGGGCACACTCATAGTAACTTCATAGTGCTGCCCCACTGGGATATCCATGACTCAATTTCCCACTCCGTCACATTATCCTGATACTGAGTTCACCCTTCCTTGCCCTATCCTTGTAATGCCGAGCGCCAGCCTAGGGCTCGATAAGTATCAATTTGATAAGTCAGTGGTTTGAAATTGTCAGGGTTCGAACACAGGAACCCCCACATGGGATGTCAGCCGGCGCCCTTCCCGATTCGGCCACCCTCCATTGTTTTGCTTTAATAATGAATAATTAGTTCTAGAGATATTTCATATTTGACAATGCAATATTAATATTGGTGTGCACACCAAAATGCTTAGCTTACAATTTTTTGTCATGTATGGAGAGAAGCCAAGTCTCCCGATTTGGTGGGAGATATCCCTAAAATATATATATATATATATATATATATGTATATATATATGGGTCACTCTCCTGAAAACTGGTCAGCATGGGATGGGATTTTAAAACATCAATAAAAAAACTTCCTACTTATTTTTTTCCTTATACTTTTCATATTCACGTTCAGATTTGATGAAAGAAATAAGCGAAATAAAATAAACTGTGTGCAACTTCGGTCCTTATAGTTATGAAATGTTTTTGTACCAAAAAACCTCATTTTACAGTCAGCCATTTGTAACATGACATATGGGAAGTGGTTGAATCCTTATTAACATCTTGTATTGCATTATGATATATCAAACAAAACAGTTCCCAAATCAAAAAGGAAGTATTTATTAACATGTATGCATGCTCAAATAAAAAATTAAAAAAAATTGATGTCTTCAGAAATAACATTACAAATTTCCATCACACGTGTAACCAGTGGTGTCTGGATGCCACACAAATATTATACACTAATTATTCAGTGAATAAAGCATGGCTGGGAATAGCTTTTTTTATCAATATAAGCACTACATATTTCTGTATATTATGCCATGATTAATATGCTTCTAAGTATGATATTATTTAATTCTAATTAGATATTTATTAAGCAGACTATGTGGCATCCTAAACATGTGTTCCACGTGTGACACACATGTTATACTGCCATAAGACATAGCTTAATCATGGACTACACCTTTATTTTTTATCTCATCAATTTATATTTTACATAGATGTAAAGGGAAGATTTCCAGCTTTCATTTGCAACCAAAAAATGTAACAAATTCAAATATTAGATTTTAACTCTCCATGTGACACTTCTGGCCAGTTTTCAGGAGAGTGACCCATATATATATATATATATGGTATGCAGGTATTGCAACACCTCAGGGAGTTTGATGCCCCTGCCCTGCAGAGTTGTAAACCACTGCCTTGTGGTACAGGTTCTTGACAGAACCAAAGGCTAAGGGAGCAAACCCTAAACAGAAAACCATGTCACTGTGGCAGCATTAAGGGCGGTTGATGTATGGAACTCCCAACATCTCCCGACCAGCCACTGCAGGGACAAATAGTTTTGCGCCTGTCTTGACATGTTCTTGCTGGTGTGAAACCTCTATTTGCTCCCCGAGAGATTGCCACTGGTAACTTGCAAAAGCCAGCAGCACTTCAACACTTTTGCAGGCAGCTTCCATGAAATGTGGAGAGCGGCAGTCAAGTAATGAAAGCAGTCTTTTTCACATCGCGACCGACAGCATGATGATGATGATATATATATATATATACTTAGACAGGACTCATTGGCCCAATTAGTAAAGAATAACACGGCCGAAGTGGGGAGGGTGTGGGAGCGTCCCCCTCCAACAGGGGGGCGACCAAGGGGCCTCCCCTTGAACATTCTGAAAAAGGTGAGGCAAAATTGTACATTCTGGTGCATTTTGACATCCAAAAATTATTCGTACCAGGGCAGTATCTATTAACAACTCTAATTTTTTTAAATACAAAAACTAACAAGCAAAAGTGGTTCTTTGGCAGGATATTGCAATTAAAAGGTGGAAATCTGGAGATTGGGGTTATTTCGCTATATATACATTAAAACCTGTCTGAATTGAGCGACCATGGATGGGACTGACCTTAAATGGTCCATTTAGGGAGGTGGTCAGTTCAAGGAGTTTTGTGTATCATTACCTGATTACAATGGTATTGTATGGGCGATCGTTGGGGACCCAAGTAAAGCGATCGATATCGGGGAGTGGGGGATCTGTGGAGGTGGTTTGTTAGAGAGGTTTTACTTTATATATATATATATATAAACTTGTTATATTTATATTGCATATATATATATATATGTGCTGTATAAGCATTATACAAGCGTAATTATCCATAAACTAATTATCCTTCAATGGGGCCTCTGGTTGCACCTTGTCTGGACACCTCACAACTCTTGACACTTAAGAACTCAGGCGAATGGGCAGGCTCTCTGCCTTGCCTGGTGCTGCCACCTGGCCTATTCAGCTGTCGCGACTCAGCCTCTTGCCTGTACCAGTCGCTTATATATCTATATATATATATATATATATATAATAACTCTTACATATATATATATATATATATACATATATAATAACTCTTACATATATATATATATAATAACTCTTACGTAGGTGTTGAGACGAACGGAAGTAAGATAGAGACACACAAAAATTCCTCCGAGCTAGTGGAGCAGAGGCCCCGCACAGGAGGCGGAGAGGTGGATGCTGGTACCCCCCACCCCCCACCACCCTGGCGAGGTGGGGGGAAGTAGTGCCACCCACTCCAGGTATTATTAAATGCGATAACGGGCTTATCACTATCCATATATATGCATAACCCAGTTTACATTGACCAGAAACTGTGGTTGGAGAGTGTGGCCTGGCTATATCTGGAGATGCGGTGCTATCACCATATGACGAGGGGAGGAGGTCTGGGTTTTTTATGTTCCCTCTCTGTACAGGATGACGGAATGAAATATTGAATTGTGCCACCGGATACTTGGAAGACCACCAAGTACTGATGCTCATCGAGTCAGCCGTAAGGAAAGCCACACGTCTTTTTGTTGTTGCGAATATTGTTAGATAAAATATTTAATATTGGCGTTTGTCACCTCATACTTCAAAACAAGCTCAATAGGATTCCAATGACAATAGGCCACTTCCGAGACGCACGGTTGTCACTGATCAGGCTGCTGCCCAGATAGCACACAGCCGTCGGCCCGACGTCGGCTATTGGTCGGACCGTCGGCACCGACTTTCCACCGTCGGGCCACCGTCGGGCCGACGGTGGTGTTCCGACCTTGGGAATCAATCCCTTTCCACTTTTGAGCCACCGTCGGGCCACCGTCAGGCCGCCGGTGGTGTTCCGACGTTGGGTATCAATCCCTTTCCACCTTCGAGCCACCTTCGAGCCACTGTGGGCCGCCGCAGGTTTGCATTCATTTTCCACACTTGGTCCACCGTCGAGCCACCGTCGAGCCAACGGTGGTGGGCCGCGCAGGTTTGCATTCATTTTCCACACTTGGTCCACCGTCGAGCCACCGTCGAGCCGACGGTGGTGGGCCGCCGCAGGTTTGCATTCATTTTCCACACTTGGTCCACCGTCGAGCCGCGCATGTGCAGTTCTTTAAATTTGGATACCGGCTCGAGTCGCCCGCGGAACACGTACGATTGTTGATCAGTGTTCTTTTTCTACCAATAACTCCAGAAATACCAGGAATTTTAAGGAATTATTTAACAGGTATGTTTATTAATATGTTTAGATTATTTTGTAAAAGTTTTGTAATTTATTACGAAGTATTAATGGAATTCTTCGTGTTAATACGATTTGAATTATCCGATATGGTTTGTTTACTTCGAATCTCCACCGGACCACGTGCGATCCTTGAGCAGCGTTCTTTTTCTACAAATAACTCCAAAAATCGGAGGAATTTTAAGGAATTATTTTACAGGTTTGTTTATTAATATGTGTAGATTATTTTGTAAAAGTTTTGTAATTTATTAGGATGTATTAACGGAATTATTCGTGTTAATACGATTTGAATTACCCTGTACGCATTGACACTAGAGTGACTGTCTTCTCGGCTCGTCGGGGCGATGGCGGCAGCCGCCGTCGAGTCGACGGTGGGAGGTTGGACAAAACAACCTTGGCCCGACGGCGTTTGTCGCCATCGGGCCGACGTTGGTTTGTCGCCGTCGGCTCGTCGGCGTTTTCTGCCGTCGGGCGACGGCGGCAGCACCCCTTGTCGCCCCGACGCCGGGAGGTTGGACAAAACAGCTGTGTGCTATCTGGGTGGCCATGGCAACGGGTGTGAATCACACTGCAACGCATCACACTGCTACACACATACAGGAAGTGCTACTTTGTATAATGTGGGTGAATCACACTGCAACACTTCACACTGCTACACACATACATGAAGTGATACTTTGTATAATGGGGGTGAAGCACACTGCAAGACTTCACACTGCTACACACATACAGGAAGTGATACTTTGTATAATGGGGGTGAAGCACACTGCAACGCTTCACACTGCTACACACATACAGGAAGTGATACTTTGTATAATGCGGCTGAAGCACACTGCAACACTTCACACTGCTACACACATACAGTAAGTGATACTTTGTGTAATGGGGGTGAATCACACTGCAACACTTCACACTGCTACACACATACATGAAGTGATACTTTGTATAATGGGGGTGAAGCACACTGCAACACTTCACACTGCCACACACATGTGTAAAGTCGAAGTGGTAGTTTATATAATGGGACTGAAGCACACTGTTGCACAGGCACAGAGGAAGTGGTTTTTCACATCATTTAATGCAGAATAGTTATTACCACTAAGTCAGAACACATGCAACACAAGAACCTGACTAAGTTTGGTGAACAGGAACCACGTGTTAGTAGACTCGTGTTTGGGGATTGAAAGTGACATTAAACTGTAACTTAAGGTCTGTATTAGAGGAAAGGGTGGGAGGGACAAGCACCCCACTTCCGGGTTGTGGACCTGCCAGGTCGCAGCTTCAGTATATTCGGTCTGACACCAGCAGACAGCATCTCGGAAGGAGTTTATTGAAAATATACCTTCTTCTTTCAATATAGCTGCAATTACTAAAAGTTAACATATGTCCAAAATAAGAATTTTCAAAAGGATTCCTGGTAATTTGTATTCACCAACTAGAAGGCAATCTACGAGGTCACTTAGGAACGGGGTGGTACGACCTAGGAACACCTCAGGTCATATGACACCAGGTAGTGACTTGTGATAGCGTGCACTCACGGCGACTCTATAGTGCTGGTCCACTGTGATACCATGCCACTGGCATTATGGTGCAATACCTGACTGAGTAGTGACATCATAATCTTGACCCAACCCGGCCTTTTTCAAGGCAATTGTTGTTCTGGGTGTTGCTAACAAATGTGAACATGTTTGCCTACAGCGGTCTTTGAACCCGCATTCCAGAGCGAGAGTCCTAACCAGTAGCCCATCGAGGTTCCACGATGCAATCAATCCACTCCATATCTACTTCTATATCTAGCATTTAAGTAGGGAAAGAAGTGGGATACAAAATAAACGTGTAGTCCATGATTAAGCTATGTCTTACTGCAGTATCACACGTGTTGCTCAGATGTAACACATGTTTAGGATGCCAACCAGTCTGCTTAATAAAAATCTAAGCAGAATTTAATAATTTCATATTTAGAAGCATATTAATCATAGCAAAATATACAGATATATGTATTGGTTATATTGATAAAAAACAGAAATTCCCAGCAATGCTTTACTCACAGAATAATTAGTTTAGAAATCTGTGTGGCATCCAGTCACCACTGGTTACATATGTGATGGAAATTTGTAATGTTATTTCTGAAGACATCAAATAATTTCTTTTTAAATTTAAGCATGCATTACATGTTAATAAATACTTCCTTTTTGATTTGGAAATGTTTTATTTCATATATCAATGCAACACAAGATGTTAGTAAGGATTCAACCATGTCCCATATGTCATATTACAAATGGCTGACTGTAAAATGGGTTTTGTTTGGTACAAAAAAAATTCATAACTAAATGGACCAAAGTTGCACACAGTTTATTTTATTTCCCTTATCTCTTACATCAAATTTGAACATGAATATGACAAGGTTAAGGGAAAAGATAAGTAGGAAGTTTTTTTTATTGATGTTTTAAAATCCCATCCCATGCTGACCAGTTTTCAGGAGAGTGACCCACATACACAGAGAAGTATCAACACCATATTTTATGAACATAGACATAGTGGACGAATCGGTAGAGCGAAGGCTTCCCGTGCGGAAAGTCGAGAGTTCAACTAATTACATACAAAATATATACTTGTCACTACCCACCGTGGCACTCAACATTACTAGGATACGACAAGGTCTGGTTGGTTCAGTGTCAGGATAATGTGACTGTGTTGGATATTGGGTCATGATGCAGGCGGCCTGGTCTGCCAGAGTGGCAACACTATGAAGTCACCATGAGTGCATTTGTGAATGAGATCTTCAACCCTTTTTGTGAATGAGATCTTCAACCCGTTGTATGCATGAAATCTTCAACCGTGTCTATGAATGAGATCTTCAACCCTTTGTGTGAATGAGATCTTCAACCCTTTGTATGAATGAGATCTTCAACCCTTTGTGTGAATGAGATCTTCAACCCTTTGTGTGAATGACATATTCAACCCTTTGGACCCGTCCTGATATGACCTTAGTTGTTGCCAGGATGTATTTGCTGTGTAAGCCATGTGACAATAGAGTATTGTACTTGTAGTCTGGTACTGCCATCAGCAAACAATATTATCCATTTCTAAACATAGATATGGTATAGTTTCACAAATTACATATGAGATAGTAATTATATGCTCTAGTAATAGTATGTATTGACGTTAAGCTAACGCTGGGTATGATTGAGGTGTACACATGAGAGTATTGGTTGTGGGCATGTGTGCAAATGTAGTGTGAGATTAATACCCCTGTCACACTACGACGTAACGAGCCAACGTAAGCCTGATGTGCTCACGTTTCGTCATTACGTTGAGGTACGTTGGGTTACATTATGATGACGTCAGAATGACGTTAGACTGACGTCGAGCTATGTCATGTTACATTGTGCTACGTCGGCATGCGTCAAGGTGTTCAAAATGTCCAAAACTTTCTACGTAACTCTGACGTGAGGCCGTTACGTTGGGATTACATTATGTACGCGTTACGCAAACGTCGATGATGTTAGATGGACGTTAGTCAAACACTGCTCATTATGTTGCACAAACATAAGGCAACGTAGTTCTGGTGATCGAATAACATATATAACGTTCTGTCAGTGTAATTACATTGTCCTCTCTCATTGAACGATGTTATCACTATGCTTTACCGATGTTACGCTCTCGTCAACTACGCTGCATCGACGTCCAACTTGTGCCGGAATTTGCATACTACGCCGAGAACCTCGACGTAATATGATTATTTTTACGTTGTCCCTACACTGATGTCGTTACGTCGTAGTGTGACAGGGCCTTAAACAAGCCAATTTGGGTCATGCCAGGTGGAATGGCTCGGCTCAAATTTGTGTATATCAATCGATACTGATTAGATCATTCAGTTACAGAAGCATTTGCTGTATGTTTCCACTTCCCAGATTTGCATACCTGCAGTGGCTGTTTGGTTGGTTGTTGAGGTTTTACATCCTAGCAATGTCTAAGGTCATATCAGGACGGGTACTGACTTGTGACAGTGTGCACCTATGGCACCCTTATAGCACTGACCCGCTGGGAAATCAGGCTGCCAGCACCATGACCCGATATCCCACCCAGTCACATTATCCTGACACTGAGCTAACCAGTCCTTGCCCTATCCTAATATTGTTGAGCGCCAGGCTAGGAAGGGACTAAGTATCAATGTTTATGTCATTTGTTTGACTTGAACAGGGTTTAAACGCATCGGTTCAAAATCATACAATCTCCCAAAACTGGAGACTGACACTCAACTAATTTGGCCATCCCATCTGGTCACATAACTGCAGTGTGAATTGCGTGCACACATCATGTTGTTGGGAACAGTTCTAGGGGGATCTAACTAAGTTGGGGGATTCTAGTGGGCGGATTGCATAGAACCGCACGCATGCGCACTGCCTCTTGTTGGTTGCGCAGGGCAAACACTTGCCTTTATTGCACTCTGTAAATGGACATTTAATTCCCGAGTCAAAGTTCATTTGTTCAACCCATATTTGCTTTCCCTCTCCTCTCGTGGATTTTAAGTTGAAGGTTTGTGAGAGGAGAGGAATTTCTGGATTTGTTTCATCTGAGAGGGTTGGACCTGGTGGTTTAACACCAGGAATCCCGAGATTACAATCAGACTTACTTCACACATTTCAACAGCCTCTTGTATTACCTCTTCATTGTGCGGAAAGTCGGGGGTTCGAATCTCAGCACAGTTAATCCAATTCCTTACTAAATTGATACTTGTCGCTACCTAGCCTGGCGCTCTGCATTACTATTGTTATTACTCCACTAGAATCAGAATCATAATTATTTTACCCCCTACCAGGTTGGATGTGGGAGCCAACAGGTCTAGAATTATTATTAATGATACCCACTAAACGCTATTGAAATATTCCATTACTCTGCAGGCTATTACACAATAAACTCAAAACCCTCAAAATAACAGTGTGAAAGTCAGGGTTGACAGTGTGGCTCTCTTCCTCTTGGTTCTTCTCTTGCTTCTCGCTCTTCTTGATTTCCTCTTGATTGCATATCTCACACTACCATTACCATTCTTTTTATTGTATTTCTTCACCCAGTTTAGTTACATACAAATCTGATTGGTCAGTCTTACCAAGTAGAACATGCAAATTCTGCGGTCAACCTCACTAGGCAGACAATCTCATTGGTCAATCTCACCTGTCAATCTAGGGTGTTGGAGGTGAGAGGGGTGTGGAGACCAACCCACCCCACCTGCCTCCTCCTGCTAGCCATGGTGAGGGAACTGACCCACCCATCCACAGCCAACTTCATCTCAGCACATATCAATTATCAGTTTTCACAACAATAGGAGATCTACAAGACACTCCTCACTATAACACATAGTGGTCATGATCTCTAATACTTTTAGGGAACATACAAGCATCAGATCATTTAATACACATTTTCCTAGTAGTTACACATTAAACCTATCTCACTGGGCCAGTTGGTGCCCTGTTGGTGGTAGAGAGAAACATACACCCTCCCCCTTACCTCCCTGCCAGGCCTAACACCCTCCCGACTGCCTCCCCCCCCCCCCAGGTCTACCCAGCATGGCTAGAAATATACCTAGCTGGTCACTTCACACATCAGGCTGGAAATACCTACCTGGTCACTTCACACCTCTGTGCTGGTGTTGGTATCCCAACTTATACAGTATCCCAACTGATACGAGGTCTCATTGCGCTACCATTGGGTACAATTCAATTTGGCCTACCCCTGGACACCTGTCCACACACACCTGTCTAGATTGGGAAAATCCAAACCAACCAATCATATATGCTCTTTCCAGGTTTTAGCATCTAGATACACTTTAGAATGCACATAATATCGAATACAAGTCGATGTAATGAATTACATTTGAATACATCCATATATTCTTATTCCAGAGTTATTATCTCCAGTGGTGATAGTTGATGCATATCATTGGACAATTTGACATTAATTACACTCACACAAAACAAAAACATTAGTGCACACATGCCAATAAGTTTAATATTATTAGCATGGCTTATAAAAATGATTGACTGATTTAGATATCACAAGAGTGGTTTTATATAATGATTTGATTACTAGTAGAATGGTCATATAAAAATGATTGAATGATCTAGATATTATTAGAATGGTTTTACATAATAATTTGATTATTATCAGCAAAACTTAAGTGAGCACAAACGCATGCAAGTAAGTTGATAATATGATTCTCTGTATTTCTGGGTTTTCTGAATACAGTAAAACCTCCTAAATCAACTGAGCATGGGACCGACTTTGGTCTATCTAGGGAGGTGCTCGGCTTAGAGAGTTAAAATATCCTTACAATGGTATTGTTGGGACCCAAATAAAGGGATCAATATAGGGGTGTGGTCAATCTGTGGAGGGGTCGGAATAGAGAGGTTTTACTGTATATTGTTTCATTGTTGGTAGTTGTCTCGGGGTATTAGTTAGGGAATCTTTCATCTTGGGCACCAGCAGTATGTCAGGACTCCTCTTGTTGTTTTTAGAACCCTGTTGTAAACCCTGCCTGGACCGTTGATTGGATTTACCCAGTATAGTGTGACTGCTATATGCACGGACGCATACCAGGATTGAGTGATTTATCCCTGAGAATGGTTTTAATATTGGTGTCATAAAAAAGGATATTTTTTACTCTTATCTTATTTGGGATACGGACCCAAAATATCGGAATATTTTATATTATGATATGACAAGGACTGGTTAGCACAGTGTCAGGATAATGTGACTGAGTGGGAAAGCAGGTCATGGTGCCAGTTACCTGGTCTCCCAGTGGGAGAGAAATATGAAGTTGCCATGAGTGTGCACTGTCACAAGTCGGTACCCATCCTGATATGACCTCAGACTTTCCTAGGACGTAAACCACAACAGACAGGCAGAGACAGTACTGCCCCACTGGGAGACCATGCCGCCAGGACTATGACCCGATATCCCACTCAGTCACATTCTCCTGATATCGAGCTAACCAGTCCTTGGCCTATCCTAGTAATGCCGAGCGCCAGGCTAGGAAGTGACAAGTATCAATTGTGTATGTCATTGATTTGACTCGGCTGGGATTCGAACTCCCGACCTTCCGCACGGGAAGCCTGCGCTCTACCGGCGCGAATGCATCATCAACGATTTCCTTTTTTCAGGTGTATGTCCTTTGCAACAGTTATAAGATAGGCTGATTGCTTTGCAACAGTTATAAGATAGGCTGATTGCTTTGTAACAGTTATAAGATAGGCTGATTGACTCCATCTAACTATGTTTAATTAACTTGACCTACTTTCTATTGAAACTGACATCACAGCTACGTCTGATAGTGGAACATTGACACTTGCTCTCCATAGGCACACAAGCATCAACATATTAAGTGCCAGAAGAAAAGCACATCTTAAACTAGCAGGATTCAAGAAGATGAAGAAGCCTGGGAGGGTGCTGTTAACAAAAAAAGGCACCAAGAAGGGGTGATGCCCTAAGACTAATAAGTCAAACCAAAAAGGGATCACACAAGAGGAGTACCGAGTACATGAAAGCAAGAAAAATGTATGCACAGGGAGTATAAGAAAGAGGTTTGGTGCAGTAGAAATTAAAATATATATATATAATAATCAAACTGGAGCTAAATCCATTGCTAGACTATCAAAAAGAACCCTTTAATTATAAATAACATTTTGAACAAAGGCACTGATGATAAAAGCAAACTCATGGATGATCTAAATGTCAGGCATGATACACCCAGGAGGTAAACTTTCAAACCAAAAGCAAAGGACCACTAAACACAACAAGGTGAAGGCAGTCATGGACAATAACAGGGGTAACCAAACATCTAACCGATTGTAGAACGAACAAACTCACAGAGGGGAGGGAGATGTGGGAGAATGCTTACAAACAGAGAAAGAATGCATGCAGTATATTGCTACACAACAACGGAAAGTGACAAACGTTATGGGCAGCGTAAAGACTGTCACACAAAAAAGAGGGGGGAATGAAGAGACAAAATGGCAGAGTTGAATTGGCCTCCTTGGGAATGGCTGGAACTTCTATTTATTTGCGTTGAGTCCTATTTAAAGCTGCATAATCCGATGAAAACATCACATTTTCCAAACCAAAACAATTATCCAGATTTGATTTTACATATCTTACTTAGATTCTGTTGCACTTATTAAACATCTTGTAGAATATAATGCTTGGATCTCTGGCTGTGTACATAGGCTATGAGGAAAACAATACAGACAAAGAGAAAGGAAGAGAGTAAAGTATAAGAGAGAGAGAGAGTCCAGCCCTCTGGTTTATTGTTATATAGTTACATGGGTTCATTGTAGGGTATCATACCACCTCCTTCCACCAATGGGAATCGAGCATTCCTGGTCCTACAAATAGGAATCCAGCATTCCTGCTATCCATGGATACCAGTGGTCTGCCCACCACCAGTAGGTGTATGGCCCCATGGCCACCACCAACCTTGACCTTTTGAGTGTGGTGACCCCAACCCCTACCCCAACAGAAGGGCTAGGCCCTGAGTGCCCTCACACCCAGACCTGCCAGCACCACTATGTCTATTTACATCCCACTCAGGCACCACCAGCCCACACATATATATATATATATATATATATATATATATATATGTGATGTATAAAACTTATGCGAGTATAAAGGCGCATAAGGGAATATCCCCTACTGGCCACCATGATTCTGTGTACTACTTTATGGGTGGCCCCTCCCCATGGTGGGAAAGCTGGCGCCACCACCCCAGTGCCGCGAATACTGTCACTCGCGCACTTTATATATATATATATAGACATATATATATATGCACCTGGTCACGTGCACCGATCAGTAATAGAACATTTGCATTCCCCCTTTGCTGAGTAGCGGAATATTTTACAATCTGTCACCAAATAGAAGATAATGCTGAGGCACTTTAATAGAAGTGTTACTACAGAAGCCGATGGCATCAGAGTTTCGGTTAGATAAAGGATTCATCCGGTACTCGCAGTCGCAGTACACGGGTGAATACCAACTCTATATAAAAATGGTCGAAAAAGCGGGTTACTGAATTGAGAGCCTAATTTCACAATCTAAGAAGCAACATTTATTCTTAACATATGTCTTATTGATAGCCCGCTACCTTTGAGTTGAAAAATATAATATAATATCTAGTTTAATAAGATTTAAAAGTGAAATCGATGGCGTTCTGCGGCCGCCATCTTGTCTTTTTGCATTCTCTCCCATTCCACCAACTCTGTGCCTTTATGAGTAGCCATTTGATCATGGAGCCACAGTTTCTAGGTCATGTTCCATACTAAACCTATTTTCGCCCGTATTTACACTATGTTGTCCTTCACCCGTGTACTACAAGTACCGGGTGAATCTTTTATCTAAGTCTCGGTGTGCTTTCCACAATTAATTTAACATGTTTTCACTTCAAATATCTCCAAAGTTAGCCTTTTAAAATAAAAGTTACTTCAGACTAAAGTAAGATAGATTATAACGTAGTATAATTATCTCAGACAATGACAGAGACTCCAAACCATCGGACTATGCAACGCTAAGGCACTCTGACCTAAATAATACGAAAAGCAATGCTACAGGGTTAGATGTAATCCTTTACTGACTAGATCTGCTTGAGTGCTTAGCTTATTGACATTACATACCTACATACTGCATGAGGATCCAGGCACTCAATGAAAATGGGCTATTCCAATATTACGTAGCCCTGAGGAGGGTGGCTGTAGGGGGTGGGTGTAGGTGCAAGCGTTATGTGGCGTATGGTCTAGCATTACACCACATCACGAGAAGGCGTCACTTATTCAAAACGAATCAATAACATGGAGCACGTCCGGCAGTTTGCGTAAAGGCCCTGTCACACTACGACGTTTCTCACCGGCGCGCCGGCAACGCGCAAAATATTTGCAACCCATCGACACACGTCCAACTCTTCAGCGCTTTGGGAGAAAGTTTGACGGGGCGCAGCATGTTAGTAGCGTGCTATGAGCACACGGCCAATGGGGTTCGACGCGCGGCGGAACAAAGTGTCAACGTGCCACCAGCGGGTTCCCAGCATGCCATCAGCGTGTTATTGGCATGTTGTCGGCGCGCCGACGGCATGGGGATGGCGTGTTGGTATCGTGTTAGTAGCGTGTCAACGCATACATACCCGACACCAACACGTCAGGACGTGCCAGCAGCATGTCCACATCCGCCGCCAACGCATCCAGGCACGCCGGCGACACGTCCAATGCGCCGAGAAACACTGGAGCAACGCCAATGGTGCGCCCACTACCCGTCGATGGGACGTTGCCGATTCGGCGACGGAACGGTCGCATTTTTGGCGAAAAAAAGGCCAACGTTAAGCGACGTTGATCATCGTTCTTTGTATGAATGAACTCTTCAACCCTTTGTATGAACAGCTGATGAATGAAATTTTCAACCATGTGTATGAATGAGATCTTCAACCCTTTGTTTGAATGGGATATTCAATCCTTTGTGTGAATGCGATCTTCAACCCTTTGTTTGAATGAGATCTTCAATCCTTTGTGTGAATGTGATCTTCAACCCTTTGCTTGAATGAGATATTCAACCCTTTGTGTGAATGAGATCTTCAACCGTTTGTATGAATGAACTCTTCAACCCTTTGTATGAAAGAGTACTTCACCCTTTTGTGTGAATGAGATCTTCAAACCTTTGTATGCATGAAATCTTCAACCATGTGTATGAATGAGATCTTCAACCCTTTGTGTGAATGAGATCTTCAACCCTTTGTATGAATGAGATCTTCAACCCTTTGTTTGAATGAGATATTCAACCCTTTGTGTGAATGAGATCTTCAACCCTTTTTGTGAATGAGATCTTCAACCCTTTTTGTGAATGAGATCTTCAACCCTTTGTGTGAATGAGATATTCAACCCTTTGTATGCATGATATCTTCAACCCTTTGTGTGAATGAGGTCTTCAACCCTTTGAGTGAAGGAGATCTTCAACCCTTTGTATGCATGAGATCTTCAACCCTTTGTATGCATGAGATCTTCAACCCTTTGTATGAAGGCCGGACTAAAGTGCTGACTGTAATTGAAGCAATATATTTATGCATATATATATATATTCCTCCCCCCTAGTTGAATAGATTATATGTGTCATGTGTAAAGTCGGTTCTCTTTGTTTGATGTTAATTCCCAGGTCTCTGCCTCAGATATACGCTGTTCAAAGTGATGTCTGCACTGACCTCTCAGGCAAGGAGCGACATAGACAGGTAGGCATGGATAGGGTGATTGCATCTGGGAGCCTAGGTAGTGTAATGCTTAGCACAACCATAGCCCTGTAATGGCAGGAAGTGACGGTTCGAAGCCTGCACCATGCGCAATATGTCCTATTCCCATCACCCGAACGACAATATCCATTAGAAACATCGACATTCAACAAAATCCCCAGGACTTTAATGACACCTACATTCCTTCCTTTGCCCATGCTTCATCCCATTTGCAACATTCAAATTGGAGCCGAGAAAGGCCAAAAAAAAACAACTAGAAAAGCCACCATTTTAAAAACAAAACAAAACAAATATTTTAACCCCCATTTCCCTTCACCGAAATTGAAAAAGAGGGGATTGCGAGAAGAATAAGAATAATAAGAATAAGAAATTAAACAAAAGTCCTTTGTTGACAGTGACGTGGCCCTTCAGTGACGCGCGTGGCAAAGGATCACTCACCTTTCTTACGCGCAGACCACTCAGCGTTGGAATGGTGCACGCCGAGCAGGGTAATCGACAGGAGGACATGCCTCAGGCCTGGCAGCAGCCTGTCCACGCGCATGCTCGGCGGTAAAATATCGGCGCGGTGGCCGGCAGGCGGGCAGTGAGGGACGGAAGGAGGCTAAGGGTGGCTAAGGGAAGCTTGACGACACACCTGTAGGAGGTGTGGAGGGGAGGTGTGTCGGCGGGAAGCGCAGCCAGAAAAGTGAGGCTTGGCCGGCCGAGACGAGGCGAGACCCCGCCAGGCGGCTGAACGGCAGGACGGCGGGACGGTGGGCCGCAAGCGAGGGATGAAAGATGATGGTTTCAAAAATCTGTCTAAATGTTCTAATAACTTGCATATATGGATTCCTTGCGTTGAGAGCTTTAATTTGATATGTATGAGCCGTTATATCCGATGTGTATTTCAGGTTATGTCTGACCAGTTGGTTTCTGTTTTTTGTGTTGTTTTTTTAGTAAATCAGTATATATGATGTGTAACGCATTATGCGAGTATAATGATATGGATGGGAATATTAGTTATTGTTATGATTATTGTTATATTCCATAAAATGCAATAATGTACTGGTGGCGCCATCTCGGACCACCTCGCCTTCAGCGGATGTTGACCGCATCATGACCCGATATCCCACTCAGTCACATTTTCCTGACACTGAGCTCACCAGTCCTTGCCCTATCCTATTAATGCCTAGTGCCAAGGTAGGAAGCGACAAGTATCAATTTTGTAAGTCGTCGGTTTGACTCGACTGTTAATAGAATGCTACATCTCTCGCATGGGAAGCCTGTTCTCTAGGTATTCGACCACCGCATCTGGTAAATTAGGTATGTATAGCATTACCTCAGGGAGTTTGACGCCCCTGCCTTGCAGAGTTCTAAACCACTGCCTTGTGGTACAGGTCCTTGACAGAACCGAAGGCTAAGGGAGCAAACCCTAAACAGAAAACCATGTCACTGTGGCAGCATTAAGGGCGGTTGATGTATGGAACTCCCAACATCTCCCGACCAGCCACTGCAGGGACAAATAGTTTTGCACCTGTCTTGACATGTTTCTTGCCGGTGTGAAACCTCTATTTGCTCCCCGAGAGAGTGCCGCTGGTAACTTGCAAAAGCCAGCAGCACTTCAACACTTTTGCAGGCAGCTTTCATGAAATGTACCGACTCATGGACGCAACTCTCACAGCAGAGAGCTAAATGGAGAGCGGCAGTCAAGTAATGAAAGCAGTCTTTGTCGCATCGCAACCGACAGCATGATGATGATGATGATGATGTATATAGAATATATATATTATGTGTATTATATAGCATATCAATTATATCTGTTTAGATGAAAACTACCTGGCCACACAGAGTATCCAAGGAGAGGCTTCCCTGTGCGCGCACCACCCTACGTTCAGTTATTGCAATATCATCATCATCATCATCATGTTGTCGGTCGCGATGCGACAAAGACTGCTTTCATTACTTGACTGCCACTCTCCATTTAGCTCTCTGCTGTGAGAGTTGCGTCCATGAGTCGGTCTTAATGTCTCTCAGCTTCAGGTTTCTCTTGATGGTATCTTTGAACCGGAGACGGGGGCGCCCTCTCTTTCTGGAGCCAGAAGACAGTTGAGAATAGAGGATCTGCTTTGGTAGCCTGTCTGATGACATCCTCATGAGGTGTCCAGTCCGCCGGAGATTCTTTTTGATCAGAAGATCTTCCATAGAGGGCAGCCCCATCCGTTCAAGTATTTCCTTATTCGTCACTTTGTCCTTCCAGGTTAGTCTCATGATTGAACGCAGATGTCGCATCATGAAGGCATGCCATTTCATGAAAGCTGCCTGCAAAAGTGTTGAAGTGCTGCTGGCTTTTGCAAGTTACCAGCGGCACTCTCTCGGGGAGCAAATAGAGGTTTCACACCAGCAAGAACATGTCAAGACAGGCGCAAAACTATTTGTCCCTGCAGTGGCTGGTCGGGAGATGTTGGGAGTTCCATACATCAACCGCCCTTAATGCTGCCACAGTGACATGGTTTTCTGTTTAGGGTTTGCTCCCTTAGCCTTCGGTTCTGTCAAGGACCTGTACCACAAGGCAGTGGTTTAGAACTCTGCAAGGCAGGGGCGTCAAGCTCCCTGAGGTATTGCTATACCTGCATACCTTGCAATATACATGTGATATATTCATATAGTACCCCAGTCATATGAAGCTTGGGAATGACTTAAAAATTGATACTTGTCACTTCCTAGCCAGGCGCTCAGCATTATTAAGATATGGCAAGGACTGGTTCGCTCAGTATCAGGATAATGTGACTGAGTGGGATATCAGGTCTTGGTGATGGCAGCCTGGTGGGGCAGCACTATAAAGTCACCATGGGTGTGCACTGTCACAAGTTGGTACTCATTCTGAAATGACCATAGATGTCACAAGGATGTAAAACTCCAACGACCAATGAACCAACCAGGCTTGGGACCACTTTGCGACTATATTTGACTAAAAAAATCCCGGGTGGTCGCAGCCAGTCGCAAGTGGTTGCAAGAGGTTACAACAGATGGTCTTTATTTGGTCCTCACTGGTCGCTGAGCAGTTTGTGACCACTTTGGCAACAATGAGGATGTTGCACCAAAAACCTCCTTCTTACCAAAATGGTTACCACGGAGTCGCCATCATTTTACTAAGTTGGCAATCAATCTGCGATCAATTGGTGATCAGTTGACGATCAGTTGACAATCAGTTGACGATAATTCCCAGAGTGGTCACAGATTAGTCGCAAAGTGAGTGAAGAGACACTTTGATCGCTGACCAGTCTGCGACCAGTCCAGAACCATCGCTGATGAATCGGCGATCAGACCAGTCTTCCCTGGTCTTAGAGAATTAAGCGATCCATCAGTTCCAGTCCTGATATGACCATAGATGTTGCCAGGATCTGAAACTCCAACAAAGATCCAACAATCTGGTTCTGGTGATTGGGTTGATCCTGACATTAAGTTTGTGACCAGACGAGCTGGCCGAATGAGTTGAACGTCCGATTCCCGGTTTGGTAGATTATGGGTTTCGAACTCACGGGTTCAAACCCTGATCGAGTCAAACCAATGAGTTAATAATTTATATTTGTCGCTACCTAGCCTGTCGCTCGGCATTAATAGGATAGGGCAAGGACTGGTTGGCTCAGTGTCAGGATAATGTGACTAAGTGGGACAGCAAGGTGCTGGCGGCCTGGTCTCCCAGTGGGACAGCACTATGAAGTCGCCATGAGTGTGTCCTGTCACAAGTCAGTACTCATCCTGATATGACCTAAGATGTTGCCAGGACGTAAAACTCCAACAACCAACATTTAGTTTGTACTTCTGGGACGCCGTAGCTGGGGGCGTTGGTGCGTTGTAGTGTATGGTTTGATGTTTGATTGTATGTTGTTGTTTTGCGTCCTAGCAACATCTAAGGTCATATCAGGACGGGCGCCGATTTGTCAGAGTATACACTCATGGCGACTTTATAGTGCTGTCCGACTGGGAGACCAGATCGCCAGCACCATGAACCAATATTCCATTCAGTCACATTATCCTGACACTGAACTGATCAGTTCTTGTCCTATCCTAGTAATGCCAAGCGCCAGGCTAGGTAGCGACAAGTATCAATGTTGTAAGTCACTGGTTTGACTCAGCTCGGATTCACACTCCCGACCTTCCGCACGGGAAGCGTGCGCTCTACCGATTCAATCATCGCGTCCGCTGCAGGGTTTGATGGGCTTTGCTCAAAGACTAGGCACCTCCACATGTTTAGGGCAAATAATCAAAAAAATCGGTGATGGTCCCCGCCCGTGCCCGAATAATCGTCCGCGCCTGAATTATTCGATTTTAAAATTATTTTTGAAACTGTTAAAAGTGTGTCGGGTTAACAGTGATTCAACTTTCATATCAATATTTATGTAATTGGTTTGACTCAGCCATGGTTCAAACCCTGCAGTTTGAATCCCATGACAGACCAGAACTTCAGGCGGACGCTCAACTCGTTTGGCCATTGCATCTGGATATGTATTAAATCTACATACAAAAATTTAAAATTTAAATAAAAACCGCCCGCCCGACCGGGTTTCTGTGACCATGATCCTGTACAAGCTACATGATGTTTGGTTGTTGAACCTACCCTGTGAATGTCTGTGCATTGCCTATATGTATGTAATTGTAAGCATTAAATGACCATTTAAAAGACTTACCATTCCAGGGGGATGAGTGTAGTAGTCTGCATTGACCTCTCAGGCAAGGAGCCACATAGGCGTGGGTAGGGTGGTGCTGACAGGGACCCTAGGTGGTGTAATGGTTAGCACACTGGCCCGGAATGCAAGAGATGTGGATTCAATTCTCGCTCTAGGCGCAATATTTCCCATTTTCATCACCCCAATGACAATATCAACCATGCAACATTGTAGCGATTCACAATATATTTGGAAGAGTAGCACTCCCTCGGCTTTGAACAGTCAGGCTGGTCATGTAGTAAATGTGCCACATCGTATATACCTGAATATGTATAAGTCCTAAGCCCTATGTCAGGATGTCTACAAACCTCCTTTCCAAAGCTGATTTGATTGATTACAATAAAAACCTAAAACCAAAGCGAACAAGCTTCTAGGCATGATACGCCGCTCGTACATGTATCTAGACAATGACACGGTGAAGACACTGTACACGTCACTGATCCGGCCGCACCTTGAGTATGGCAACACGGCTTGGACACCGAAGTTCAAGAAGGACATGTCAATGATCGAGAGTGTACAGAGACGTGCTACAAAGTTATCACCAACCATAAGAGAACTACCATACGAAGAACGTCTCAGGATTCTCAACCTACCCAGCTTATACTACCGAAGGGCCAGGGGAGACATAATAGAAGCATTCAAACACGTCACTGGAAGATATGCGATTGATGCTAGATACCTGAAGCTGGCCAACTGTAAAACTAGAGGTCATCGATACAAGCTGAAGAAGGAAAGAGCAATAAAACCTGTCAAACAGCTATTCTTCAGTAACAGGATAGTAAATGCCTGGAACGCATTGCCTGAACATGTCATAGAAGCGCCTTCCGTCAACGCCTTCAAAGGCAGACTGGATAAGCATTGGAGGGGGCTGCAATATTGCACACATCCGGTACTCGATGCATTTAATCCTAGTAAATCAAATTTTGACATGCATCGACCTGATACAGGCTATAAGCCTAACAAAATCAGAAGCGGATGAGTATGAGTATGAGTGTATTTACATGACATGTTTTCTACTGCTGTTGATTTGGTAGATAAAGCCGAACTCGCGATGCCTCCACCAGCTGCTTTTCACTGCTGATATGGTAGATTATAAAATCAGCACAAATCAGTACAGCAAATTTTATCCATAGCTAATTTGGTAGGTTAAGTTTAAATCAGGATTCTTCCTATGCATTTATATGTATGCCACAACTGACTTGCGAGATAATAATATAAGCCTAAATCAGTATGTCGATATCATCTGTTATCCATTGCTGATTTGGTAGATTACAATATAAGCTTAAATCAGGATGTCTGCAGTACCTATTTTTCACTGCTGATTTGGTAGATTACAAAATAAGCCTAAATCAGGATGTCTATAATACCTTTAACCCACTGTTGAATTGGTAGATTATAATATAGGCCTAAATCTGGATGTTTAATGCACCTTTTAGACACTGCTGATTTTGATAGATTAAGTCTAAATCAGGATGTATGCAACACCTTTAACTGAATGGAAGACAAGAGTTACATTTCCTGTGCCGTGACCTGGATTTTAATGAGGCGACTGTGATCGACTTTGGGATAGAGATAATAGAGCCCTAATTGTAGGGCTTCATCATTTAATGTGGGTCATGTCATTAGGAACTAATGTATGCTTTCCATTGTTTGTTTGTGGTTGCTTTACATCCTAGCAACATCTAGGGTCATTTCAGGACGGCTACCGACGTGTGACAGTGCGCACTCATAGCAAGTTCATCGTGCTGCTCGACTGGAAGATCAGGCTGCCGGCACTATGACCTAATATCCCACTCAGTGACATCCCAGCTAACAGTAACACATAACGTTATGTAATGTCAGGCTAACGTTATTATTTGGTTATGGAACATTATAACATCACATTCACAATAACATTATACTGACATTATACCATGTATTGTAATGTTATAGCGTCATACTAACATTATATTGATATTATAACATGTATTGTAATGTTTTGGGGTCTATTGTGACTGAGACAGAGGGTAGCCATCTTGGAAGGAGTTGTAAAGTCATGAGATATAAAGTATACCCAAACCTTATCCAACTTAATCTTGTTGATATTGGTGTGATCTTCCGTACTAATTTGGCAAGGAGGACGGGATGATCTGGGCCAAGCATCTTATGACCACTTAATGGAAAAAAAACCTGCATTAAATTAAGCGACATTCAAGAAAAATAAGTTTTAACCAACTTGTAATTACACATAAGGAAGGACCATGGCAGGGCAACCAAAATCAACGTTCACAGCAAGTACCCATTAAAAACATTGCTTAGCATTGTATACCTGGTACTCAGGGAAACATGGCTATGAATCTTCCATTATCATTTAACATGCAATGTTATATGAAAATGTTACAATGTCATTAAAACATGTCTTTAGAACGTTATAAAATAATGTTATACAACGTTTTTTACTCCATACAAAATAACTTTTATATGACTTTTTTTTATAACATTATTGTAACAACAGTCAGTATGACGTGTTTTTGTTAGTTGGGATTATCCTAGTGCTGAGCTAACCAGTCCTTGTTCTATCCTAGTAATGCGGTGCGACAGGTTAGGTAGCTACAAGTATCCATTTTGGAAGTCATTGGTTTTACTCGGCTGCGATTCGAACTCCCGAGATTCCGCACGGGAAGTCTGTGCTGTACCAATTCCGCGATCGTATCCCATACGTTTTCATCATGAACTAATGCATGGTTTTAGCCGAGCAGATAGGCCTGACAAGACAGTCAGATAACAGCTTGTATTTAGTGATGTATGTTGCCCCTGGCGCTGACTGTCAGGTTGGTTAAAACTGAGCATTCACTGAATGGACTCTGTCACCGACTGTCGGGTTGGTTAAAACTGAGCATTCATTCAGTTTGTCATGTTGAACTCTGGCGCTGACTGTTGGCTTGATTAGCATTTAGCATTCACTGAGTTTGTCATGTTGAACTCTGTCACTGACTGTCGGGTTGGTTAAAACTGAGCATTCACTAAGTTTGTCATTTTGCCCCTGGCGCTGACTGTCGGGTTGGTTAAAACTAAGCATTCACTGAGTTTGTCATGTTGGACTCTGGCGCTGACTGTCAGGTTGGTTAAAACTGAGCATTCACTGAGTTTGTCATGTTGGACTCTGGCACCGACTGTCAGGTTGGTTACAACTGAGCATTCACTGAGTTTGTCATGTTGGACTCTGTCACCGACTGTCAGGTTGGTTACAACTGAGCATTCACTGAGTTTGTCATGTTGGACTCTGTCACTGACTGTCAGGTTGGTTACAACTGAGCATTCAGTCAGTTTGTCATGTTGGACTCTGGTGCTGACTGTCGGGTTGGTTAAACTGAGCATTCACTCAGTTTGTCATGTTGGACTCTGTCACTGACTGTCAGGTTGGTTACAACTGAGCATTCACTCAGTTTGACATGTTGGGCTCTGGTGCTGACTGTCGGGTTGGTTACAACTGAGCATTCACTCAGTTTGTCATGTTGGGCTCTGGTGCTGACTGTCGGGTTGGTTACAACTGAGCATTCACTCAGTTTGTCATGTTGGACTCTGTCACTGACTGTCAGGTTGGTCACAACTGAGCATTCACTCAGTTTGTCATGTTGGGCTCTGGTGCTGACTGTCGGGTTGGTTACAACTGAGCATTCACTCAGTTTGTCATGTTGGGCTCTGGTGCTGACTGTCAGGTTGGTTACAACTGAGCATTCACTGAGTTTGTCATGTTGGACCCTATCACCGACTGTCGGGTTCGTTAAGACTGAGCATTCACTGAGTTTGTCATGTTGGACTCTGATTGGTGTAGGGACTTGGTCATGTTGGGTACACTCAACTGCCACCTGATATATAGAATGTAATGGAACCATTTCCTACACATGACACACAGGCCTCACTCATCCCTGTTCTCTGAATAAATATTTGTTTGAACCACAAAACGCCTGCCCCCCTTCTATTGCGTTGTACATAACACATCAGAGTCTACGCCATCATCAATATGTTTTTTGTTTGTTTGTTTGTTGTTGTTTTACGTCCTAGCAACATCTAAGGTCGTATCAGGACGGATAGCGACTTGTGACAGTGCACACTCATGGCTACTTTATAGTGCTGCCCCACTGGAAGACCAGGTCTCCAGCACCATGACCTGATATCCCACTCAGTCACATTATCCTGACACTGAGCCAACTAGTCCTTGCCCTATCCTATTAATGCCGAGCGCCAGGCTAGGAAGCAACAAGTATTAATTTTTAGGTTATCGGTTTGACTCGATCAGGGTTCGAACCCACGACCCCACAATCTACCAACATGGGAGACGGATGCTCTACCTCATTCGGCCATCCAGTCTGGTCTCATCAATATGTACAATCGAGTGACAAATTGTAAAAATATACAGATTTCGGTTCGGAAGTATATATTGGCAGGGAGCATTATTATTCTTGGGCGATGGAGTGGGGACAATGTTATGTAAACTAAAGGTAATAATATCCAACTCCCATTATGACATGATATAAGTTGTGTGAAATATATGTTCATATATTATGCCTGAGATTAATGAAGAAATGTTCCTATATAAGATTCAGTACATGAGTGTTGAAATGTTTCTCTATGCATCCATAAAGAGTGCAATTGGAGAAAAGACCATTTTAACAGAGATCTATTGTAACTGTATGCAGCTACCTGTCCCTACATGACCACTGGGTGGGCACACCAGCCTAATTTGCATATACACACAGGACACCACCTGCAGCTGGGTTGAGTGACAGCCACCCCTACTGGGGGGTGGGGGGTTGCCACCCACCCAGACTGTGGAGGTGCCTGATTGGCTGGCTGTGGACTGCCCAGTCACCTGCACCCCATTGGCCCTCTGACCACACTAGCCTCACTTTGAGATAATGCTTCTAGACTCCACTTCAGACACACTGAAGAGAGATCACTCTACTCCTGGCTCTGGAGTGAGACACACCTACTCTTGAGCAGGAACCCCAGACACTCTGTCTGATGCTAGCAAAATTAATCTATTCCAATTGAGTGTGTACACAGCCATAGGACTCCTGTCCCATGGGCTGTAGGCACTGCTTCTATACAGGCTAAAGTGGTAATGAGATTTTGTGTGGCTAGAAGGCAAGGGGTGTGGATGCTAGGTCACTGGTAGGTGGACAGGAGTTGATGTTATTAAAGCACAACTTCTCCACTGTTTATCTGTGTGACTTGTCTTCCTCCTTCCTTAGTATTGGTTAATGAGTTGATAGACAGGTGAGATGAAGGGGAGAGTTTATTGTATTATCTAGGGGCTCATGCGGCCGAGTAACCCCAGAAATACTATAAAATGTTTTGACGGCTGGCACTGATATTATGTACATTCAGATGAACAAACATATTTACCACACAGTAAAACAATTCGTTAGAAAAATAATATGTCAGTGTAAATATATATGCTCCAATTATCGTGGTACATACACTCTTTGCTAAATACTTTTTGGCTGTAAAATCATCTGTCTTGCCCCAACGACTCTCGCGGTTAAGGGATTGATAATGATGATGATACTGATGATAATGATGGTGGTGGTGATGATGATGATAGTTGTGGTGGTTCATCTAAGTAAAAGTGATGCGTTGGTTTCCCGTGCAGAAGGTCGGGAGTTCGATTCCCGACTAAGTCAAGCCAATGACTTACAAAATTGATACTTGTCGCTTCCTATATACGCGCTCGGCATTATTAGGATAAAGGCAACGATTGGTTAGCTCAGTATCAGGATAATGTGACTGAGTAGGATATTGGGTCATGGTGCCATTGGGCTGGTTTCCCAGTGGGGCAGCACTATAAAGTCGCCATGAGTGTGCACTGTCACAAGTCGATATCCGTCCTGATATGACCTTACATTTTGCAAGGACGTAAAACTCGACCGGGAAGCGAACTCCTGACGTTGTGCACGCGAGGCCTACGGTCTACCGATTAGCAGGTTAGGCGACCTCGCCTGGTGCTTTTGGTAGAAGAAGCTGATCTGCCAATCTCTGCATACCCAAAGTGCCAGCCGCTTTTTTTCTTCTTCTTTTTTGTTGTTGGTACATTAGTTGTTTAAGCAGGGGAAATTTCAGTCGCAGACGACTGGTCTTCCTCATTGGCCTATCCTAATAATGCTGAGCACCTGGCTAGGAAGCGACACGTATCAATTTTTAAGTCATTGGTTTGACTCAACCAGGGTTCGAACCCACGATCCCATGGTCTACCAACATGGGAGAGAGACGCTCTAACTCATTCGGGCATCACTTCCATGGTTAGATATCAACTTGTAAAAAATATACGGATTTTCGCTAAAGAATTATATATGGACAGAGAGCATTATTATTCTTGGGCTTGGAGTGGGGAGAAGGTTATGTAATCTAAAAGCAATGGTGCCCCCACTCACATGATGACACGATATAAACTATGTGAGATATATGTTCATGCATGATGCCTAAAGTTAATGAAGAAATGTTCTTATATATGAAGCAGTTTAATGTTGATGAAATGTTCCTCTATGTATTCATAAAGAATGCAATTGGAGAAAAAGCACATTTTTGGTATATACATATATATATCTAATTGTAACTGCCTACAACTACCTGCCCCTACCGGACCCAGGGCCCAGCACACCAGCCATACCACATTCCTTAGAGCCACACCCTGCAGGCTGGTTTGGGTGGCAACTCCCCCATATTAGGGCATTGCACTGACCAGTCTGTAGGGGAGTGTCTGATTGGCTGTCTGTGGCTGTCTGTGGGAGATCCGGTCACCTGACCCCCCTTGGCCTATCATGGCCACACAAGTCTCATTCTAATTAATTATTCAAGAAACTTGTCCAGACACACTGGAGAGGGATCACTCTACTCCTGGCTCTTGAGTGAGACAGACCTACTCTTGAGCAGGAACCCCAGACACTCTGTCTGATGCTAGCCAAATTCACCTATTCAAATTGAGTGTATACACAGTCCGAGGACTCCTGTCCCATGGGCTGTAGGCACTGCTTTCAGTATACAGGATAAGTTGGTAATGAGACATAGTGTGGACAGTAGAAGGTGAGGGGTTAGGTTGATAGTTCACTGGTAGGTGAGCAGGAGTTGGGGTCATTAAAGCACCTTCACTGTCTATCTGTGTGACTTGTCTTCCTTTCTTCCTTAGTATTGGTTAGTGTTGGTTGATAAGTTGATACTATTGGTTTAGTATGACGGCATCGCAGGTGATATGAAGGGGAAGAGTTTTGTAGTAGCATGGGGTGCTCAATGCAGCCGAGTAACCTCATGTTATTATAAACTGTAAGAGTGATCTCAAGGATTTCTAAAACTAGATCTAACAGACAATGAGCGCCCACGGGGACTATATAGTGGGAGACCAGGCTATTATTAGCCCAGTAACGCGCTATCCTATGCCTCCCCGTTATCCTGAAATTCATCAAACAAATCATTTCCTTATCATCGAAATGCCTAGCACCAGACTAGACATCATTGACTAAACAATGTCATTGATTTGACCCCACCGGGGTTTGAACCCACAAACTCTCACACCGGAAGCCAGTCAGCACTCTCCTCGATTCGTCATCCCGCCCACTTTAACACCCTGTTATCGCTCTGTCGCCTAAAGATATGTTCATTTTCCTTAACTCTTTTAGCCACCATTGTGTTTAGAGCTATGCTCTTTAGTTTCTAACCATTATCCTGCTTTGAACATTTTCACGCCCGTACAAGTTAATTGGTTGGTTGTTGGAGTTTTACGTCCTGGAAACATCTACGGCAATATCAAGACAGGTACCGGGTTGTGACAGTGCGCACTTATAGCAACTTTATCGTGCTGCCTCATTGGGAGAACAGGCTGCCAGTACCAATACCTGATATCCCACTCAGTCGCATTATCGTGACATTGAGCCAATCTGTCCTTACCCTCTTCTAATAATGCTGAGTGGCTGGATAGGAAGCGACAACTATCAATTTTGTAAGTCATTGTTTTGACTTGAACAGGAATTGAGCTCCCGACCTTCCGCACATGAGGCCTGCGCTTTACGGATTCGGCCAGCACGGCCAGTCATAGTCGGACAATCAATCAATCAATCAATAGGATACATCTATAATAGGCCTTGGACCTGTTAGCCGCTCTTAATTAATAGAAATGGAGACAGTTCTTCAGATGTGGTGGATCATAGCAACTGTCACTGGCTCCAAGATATATGTAATGCTTGACCAGCATGCATCCAGTCGGGACTTGAAACAGTTCACCAATTCCGCTGCTATGACACTCTCTGGCAGGTCATTCCACAGGTCAACCACCCTAAAGCCGAAAAAGTTATGTCGCAGGTCCAGTCTGGAGTACCGCTTCCTCAGCTTCAGGGAATGCCCCCTGTTCCTGGTGCTGGAGTTTCTGATAAGGGGGCTGCCTGTCTTGTAGATACCATGGAGATATTTGAATACTTCAATCATATGTCAGTCAACTGTGACTTTCATCGTTTAATAAAATGTTGATATGTGTTGGCGTACTATACGATTTGTATTAAAGTGTTGATATATACTACTTCGGAGGGGGAGGGGGGGTGCGGGGGTGACGGGAAGGGGAGCATAGAAAGTACTAGCTTTTGTACGACCATACAAATGTTGAAAATTTTGGATGACACCTAAATCACTTAGGGAAGTATTCGATTAACACAATCCGGGCGACTCTGGTCACCCGGGTCGTCAGAATTTCCAATCGAACACCGCGAGTAGAGTCGAGAAAGACACATGCCGTGTGCAAAACAACCCGACCCCAGTTACCCACGTCTTGGCTGGGGTTCGCTCGGAGCAATGACGTCACATTTGTGCTGGTACCTGCAGGATAACAGCTACCAGTGCAAGTCCTTCAGGTTTTTTAATGCTTTTTGTTGTTGTAATAATGAATTGGAAATATAACTAAACTATACAACCATAACATACTTTAAATCCTATTTTGCTGTAGTTATATTGGTTATTCCAACAAAAACGAGTTTTGGATTAAGCCACCATTGTTTTCACCCCGAGCATTTTGGAGAGTGTTCGATTATGCAACCCGAGGATGCAGAGTCTGCACATGCGACGACAAGTGACTCGGGTGACTCAAGTTGGTTAATCGAACACGCCCCTGGTGTCACCAACCCTAACACTAGTGATAACATATTACACGAGGTGGCGCCACTTCCTTCCCCCCTTACCTTCCCATGGCATCACCTCCTTCCAGGGCCTTGTCCTGATTTCCTTCTGTTTAGTTACTTGATGCGCGAAAAGGAAGAAAGCAAGGCGGGGGTGGAAAGAAAGGCGTTTTATTGACGCCTCAACATGCAGAGTATACAGAGGAAGAGAAATAAACAGGCTCAGGAGGAGCAATGCAATGATCGGGCTCATGAGGAGCAACAGATAGGAATGTACAGGAGCAAGAAAGGAATGTTCAGCAGAGTAAATGTCTGTAGATGTTCAGTGAGGGGGTGCCGAGGAGCCCTCCACCGCTGAAAAGGAAGGGTTTAAGAGGAAAGAGATGGGTGGGGGTGGAGGAAAAAGGGGAGAGAGCTGGAAGGCGGCAGGAGGGCGAGTGCCTGAGGGAGGCCGGCGGGCGGCCTATAAGGGAGGGGGACGGGCGACAGCAGGTGAGGTGTGAATGCTGCCGGCCCTGGGGAGGGCGAGAGAGACAGGGTCCAGGTGCCCTGAGGTTCCCTGTGTGGGCGACGAGTGTCCGGGGCCTACGTCGACAAGGGACGGGCGGCCAAAGAGAGAGGAGGCCCGCTCCTTGGAGAGATCCGGTGAGGAGGTCCAGCGAGGGTTGAGCTGGAGGGTAGCGACATCCTCAGGGCTGGGTGGGGTGGGGGTTGGGGTCGGGTCGGGCGGGTTGAGGAATGCGGTGTCGTGAAGGTCGGCGGCTGTGCCATCGGAAGAGGGTTCCTCGTGAGGCTGGGCTGGGCTGTGGTCTGAGGGTTCCTCGTGAGGCTGGGCTGGGCTGTGGTCTGAGGTGTGAGGTCCGAGGTGATGATCCCCGGCTCTGACTGGGCGGCGCTTCGATCGGTTGTCGCTGGGGGGTTGTCGGTGGTCATGACGGTCGGCGGCGGTGTTGTCTGGGGAGGGTCCCTCCTGAGGATGGGCGGCGTCTGGGGAGGGTTCCTCGTGAGGCTGGTTTGTGCCTGAGGCATGAGGTGCGAGGTGATGATCCCGGCTCTGTCTGGGCGGCGTTTGTCGATCGGTGGTCGCTGGGAGGTTGTCGGTGGTGGTCAAGGGGTTGTCGGCATGGAGGTGAGGCGCCGGAGAGGGCCGCCCGGGCCGGCCGGGGGGGGGGGGGGCGGCGGATCAAAAATCCGCCAAGGCGGCCGGGTCTGTGCTCCTCGGGGCGGTGCTTGAGGTGGCGGCGGGGGGTGCGCTCCCCCGGCGAGGTGTGCCCGAGGTGATGGGATGGGCGGTATGCTGTGCGCCGTCCAATGCCGAGGGGCCGTGATCTGTAGGATGGCGGCCTCGGCGCCCGAGGGCTGGTCCCGAGGTGCCGGGGGGGGACCCGGGGCCAAGCTTGTGTGCCCCAGGTGCTGGGATGGGGGGTGTGCCGTACGCCGTCCGCCGCCTCGGGGTGGGCGGTGGCGTCCCCTCGGTCGCGGCGGTGAGATGGCTGCCGTGTTCTTGCTGGGGGTGCACCGCCCCCGGCAGAGTCGCTTGAGGCGGCGGCGGGGGGCAGGGGTCGCCTGCGGCGCGCGCCCGAGGTGCTGGGGCTGTCGGCGAGGTGTAGGCGGTCGGCGTGGTGCAGGCGGCTTGCCCTCGGGGTCTACCCGATTCGAGGGCGTCCAGGCGGGCGGTGGTGACGCACTGGAGGGCCTCAAGGTCGAGGAGAGCCTTGAGAATCGGAGTTGTCTCGGTGCCCGAGGTAGGGCCCGAGGGTGCCGACGGAGACGCCGGGGCCGAGGAGGGTGACGCGCCTCCCGGCACGCCCGAGGAGGGTCCCGGCGTGGCCAGGGCGGTCGCCCGGGAGCTCTGGTGGCCCGTGCCCTTTCCGTGTCTGGGCATCCTGGGGCGGTCCGAGGGGATGCAGCGGTCCGAGGTGAAGAATGCCAAACAGGAAAAAGGGGAGAGAGCTGGAAGGCGGCAGGAGGGCGAGTGCCTGAGGGAGGCCGGCGGGCGGCCTTATAAGGGAAGGGGGACGGGCGAGAGAAAGTGAACAGCGGGCGTCGGGTGAGGCGCGAATGCTGCGCGACACGGGGGCGGGGGAGGGAGCGGCGCGCGGCGGCGTCGGGTGAGGTGAGAGCGCAGCGCGACAGCCCGGGGCGGGGGAGGGTCTCTTCCTCTCCTCGCATCAAACGTAATGCTTCGCATTACGACCAATGTCACACCAGATGGGAGCATCTAGATTTGGCTGTATCCTTATAGGAACCTGCAGTGTTGCGATGGATACGACATAGTTGCTCCAATACATCTGTTCTGACATTTCATTGACGTACAATCCCCATCCACTGCTGTGTATGTTGTTCTGTCCATTCTCTGTGTAAGATTCATTGTTTGACAATCTGAGGACATTCAACGTTTGACGATCTGACTCTATGCTAATCGGCCTGTCATATTACGATGCTTCTCGCCAGTGCGCCATCAATGTGCAAAATCACTTTTAATCGTCGAGAAACGTCAAACTTTTAGGCATCAGCGCAATGTATTGGTAGCGTGCGGCCGACGTTGTGAGAAAAAAAACAAAAAAGTTTGGCACGCCGTCCTGATATGACCTTATATGTTGCTAGGACGTAAAACAACAACAAATAAAACAAAGCAACAGTTTGGCGCAACAAGCCTCATGCGCGCGCGGCGTGTGCCTAGCGTTCGCATAATGTCATTCCAGGGTGCTTAACGTCTCACGACGCGCCCCTAACGTCGCCATAATGTTATCACCTGCGCGTTGTCACATGTCCAAAGTTTTGCGCAAGCACAAAACTTCGCCGATACCCTGACGTGCCTCGCCGACCGTCACCGTCCATCAACGAATACCAATGTGCGCCTAACGCACGTGTAACGCTTCCGGACCTATCCTGACGTGCCGCCAAAAAATCACATACGTCGACGCGCATTGGCGAGAACCATGTAATGTGACAGCACCACAATATAGATGAACACTGCATATTGGAACTAGGACCTCGATGAATTGTTTACAGTTTATACATACCAAAGCATCATCATCACCAATCACTTAACCACGACTGTCAGTGGAGCACCACAGATGACCTTGCAACCGGTTTTCTCTCCACTGCCCACTGGGACTTGCCAAACTCCAGGCCTGTTCAATTCGCTGATGTTCTCTTCCCACCTCTTCCTTTGTGCGCCTAGTATTCGTCCCCCTTTCAATATACTTTGCGAGTGAAGTTGAACATGTGAGTTTAGTTTGATAAAATTCCGACAGGTGGCATTGGTTTGTCACCCATGGCGTAATCAATTATTTCTACTCGGGTCACCCAAGCCACTTTTTGGCGCATGCGCACATCCTACAGACTCGGGTCGAATAATCAAATACACTTCTCCACACTCTGGGTTGAAAAAATGGTGGCTTAATCCAATTTTTATTTTTTTTAAATAAAAGATATAACTACAGCAAAATAGGATTTAAAGTATTTTATGATGGCATAGTTTAGTTATATTTCCATTTCATTAATCTAGGTTATTACCCAAAAAAAACATGTATGACTGGTACTGGTGGCTGTTATCTTGCAGGAGGGTACCAGCGCAAATGTGATGTGATCACTCCTAGCCACCCCAGCCAAGAAGTGGGTTACTGGGGTCGGGTCGTTTTGCACACGGCACATGTATTTGTCGACTCCACTCGCGATGTTCGATTTGAAATTCTGATGACTCGGGTGACCCGAGTCGCCCGGGTCGTGTTAATCGATCACGGCCCCATGGTTACAGGGCGACTGGGGTAACAGAGATGCCAGTAAACCTGCTAGGCTGCGGCAGGAACGCGCATTTAGATTTAGTGTGTATAGTGTCCGCTAGTCGGCAGCAAAGGATACAGGTACGCCTGAGTTGGACTGAGTTTGCGTGCCCAATTACCCATGTTGCTTACATCACTGACAATGCTGGGACTGAGTTCATTACTCTCGCATCACTCTCTCTGTGACAGGGCTGCGGATCAACCCAAATCCTAGATAAAAGATTCACCCGGTACTTCCAGTACACGGGTGAAGACCAGCCTTATATAAAAACGGTCGAAAAATCGGGCTACTGAAATGAGTCTTTATGAGAGCCTAATTTCACAATCTAAGAAGCAACATTTATTCTTTGTATATGTCTTCATATTTACCCGCTACTTTTGAGTTGGAAAATATAAGGGGTGAGGGTGGAGGTGAGGGTGGGAGGCGGGTGATTGGGGGTGGTTGGGGTAAGGGGTGGGGTGGGGATGGAGGTGAGGGTGGGTGGGGGTGATTGGGGGGGGTAAGGGGTGGTTGGGGTGGGGGTGGTGGTGAGGGTGGGCGGGGGGTGATTGAGGGATGGTTGGGGTAAGGGGTGGGGTGGGGGTGTTTCTATATGGAGGGAAATGATACGCCGTCGGCTGTTTGCACTGAGTAGCCCTGGCGGAACCGAGAGGAACTATGAACATTCTTATTTGCATAAATCCCCCCCCCCCCAAAGACATTTATATATAGTGCAATGATATGCATATATACACAGTATATACTTATATATCCTGAGAAAAGTGCATTGAGCAGGACCGACCACTGTACATGGTATTTGTCGATTTCACTAAGGCATTTGATACAGTCGGGAGGACCGGGCTATGGCAGCTACTGAGGAAGTACGGATGCCCAGAGAAGTTCACAACTATGATCGAGGCTCTACATACAGGAATGATGGCGAACGTTAGTGCTGGAGGGGGAAGTCTCGGAATCGTTTGGGGTTACCAATGGGGTCAAGCAAGGTTGTGTACTGGCCCCACGCTCTTCTCCATCTTCCTATCAGCAATGCTAGACGAGGCTTTCCGAGACATGTTGCACTGACCTATTCAATGTTGCACACTTCAGAGCGAAGACCAAGACTACTCAGATACTGGTGAGAGAGCTACTATTCGCAGATGACAGTGCACTGGTTGCCCACTCTGCTGAAGAGACCCAGAAAATAGTGGACGCTTTCTCCGATGCATCAAAGAAGTTTGGCCTGAAAATTAACATCAAGAAGACGGAGGTGCTGTACCAACCCAACTCTACAAGAACCCGAGAGGAGGAGATCATGGTTGACGGAAACAAGCTGAACTCTGTTCCGGAATTCACCTATCTCGGATGCACAATATCAAGTGATGGACGCATTGATGCTGAGATACAGAGGAGGATGGCCAAGGCTAGCGCATCTTTCGGCCGACTACGCCAGAGACTCTGGAACAACCACCATGTGTCCATTCGGGTCAAAGGTAAGATCTACCGCGCAATCGTGCTATCCACCCTACTATATGGAGCCGAGGCCTGGACAGCGTACAGACAGCAGGTGAAAAAGCTGCATGCCTTCATGATGCGACATCTGCGTTCAATCATGAGGCTAACCTGGAAGGACAAAGTGACGAATAAGGAAATACTCGAACGGATGGGGCTTCCCTCTATGGAAGATCTTCTGATCAAAAAGAATCTCCGGTGGACTGGACACCTCATGAGGATGTCATCAGACAGGCTACCAAAGCAGATCCTCTATTCTCAACTGTCTTTTGGCTACAGAAAGAGAGGGCGCCCCCGTCTCCGGTTCAAAGATACCATCAAGAGAAGCCTGAAGCTGAGAGACATTAAGACTGACTCATGGACACAACTCTCACAGCAGAGAGCTAAATGGAGAGCGGCAGTCAAGTAATGAAAGCAGTCTTTGTCGCATCGCGACCGACAGCATGATGATGATGATGATGCGGGGGTAAGGGGCCGCCGACTCATTCTTGACTATAGAGGGGGTGTAATGACGTCACAAGAGACCTTTCGGTGGCCATATTGGATGACATGCAGAAGGCTTGCAACTGCCTACACTTGCTTATTTACTGATTTGTTGGTTTATTTGTCACTGTTTTGAGCAGTTTGGTCTCAGAAGTTCTTGCTCATCATCATCGTCATACTGTCGGTCGCAATGCGACAAAGACTGATTTTATTTCTTAAGCGCCACTATTTTGTGCGGTTGTGCAATTCATAAAAGCTGCTTGCAAAGTTTTGAAGTGCTGCTGGCTTTTGCAAGTTACTAGCAGCACTTTCTCGGGGAGCAAATAGAGGTCTCACACCGGCAAGAACACGTCAAGAGAGGTGCAAACTATTTGTCCCTGTAGTGGCTGGTCGGGAGATGTTGGCAGATCCATTCATCACTGCCCTTAATGCTGCCACGGAAGCATGGTTTTCTGTTAGGGTTTGCTCCCTTAGCCTTTGGTTCTGTCAAGTACCTGTACACTACAAGGCAATGGCTTATAACTTTGCAAGGCAGGGGCATCAAACTCCCTGATGTATTTTAGCAGGTAGGTACTGCAATACCTGCATACCCAGTTGTTGTTAAAGTGCTGTAAGTAAACACATTGGATGTAAACTGCCCAGAACCTCCAATAACACAAGAAAACTCTGTTTTACTGCATCTGCATGCATTCACAACATGGCTAGAGAGGGTACTCGTAATTCAAGATGGCAGCCCGCTGACCACTGATTGCTAAGTAGTGACGTCATGTGCACTCCCTCTATAGTATTATTTCGACAGTACTCTTGTTCAATGCTATTTATCAAAGAGTGTCACTTCTTACCAAGACCATTCCGATAGTCGGCGCTGCGTCGCCGTGAATCGTAATGTGGAAAAGTGGTGTTCAATCTTACTTTGGCACGATCCGCCAGGTGGAGCTTCGATGGCTATATAAGGCTTGTGCGCGTGTTGACACATATTTATACATATGTACATATATATGTATATCTAGATATATATTTATATATACACATTTATATGTATTATGTATTTTTATGTATATTTATGTAAATTTATATATATATTTTTATAATTTTATATATTTTTATTTATTTATATATTTGTCCAAATATATATGTACAGGTGCATATGCTTATTCACATATATCTATACACATATGTTTGAATATATAATATTCATATATATTTATATATATAAGATATATATATTATTCATATACATTTCATATATATTTATAGATATTTATATATTTATCTATATACAACCTCTGCCTCAGAGTAGACAAGCTGGACCCCACCTATGACATACACAAAAGAACGAAAGTAAAATTACTAGAAAATAGGAGAATAATTCATTTGAAAACATTAGCATATAGCTAATGCCAAAACAATAAACTCCTGACAAAACCACAAAGGGCTACTAGAGCAAATAATGCACCACTACTAAAGTAGACCCGAAGCCAAATAAAAGCCCATGAGAGAAGAATGCTGGAAATGCCTGCCAAGGTGTGGAATGCCCAAATTGTAAAGGAACACAAATTCCTGATGTAAAAACATACAAAAAACATCTTGGCAAAATAAGACTAGGAAACCCCCCACTAAGCTGCACTGCAAAGGGACATGTGATATGTCATGACCCACCAGCGGGACACCCAATGGAAGGTAACCATGCCAAAAGTAGCCAGATAGCACACCACACAGCTACGTACAAGCCTATGATATGTAAATAGGAGTAGGCTAGTCTAGTAGTAAGAGTAGAAAAACTAAAAGACATATATGCCAAGAAAATCCAAAAAAATAACATAGGCTACTAACCATAACACCTAACTATCTATCTGCTACTGAAATGCAGACAATCAAATACCTTATCAGCAGCTACTGTATGAGAAGATAACACCAACATTCCAGCTGGCCAGCATTGAAAACAAGCCTGAATACCCAGGCTTATATGCTATGGACAGTATAAATACAGCCTCAATTAAAAAAAAACACTAAAAAACAACCATACATGATGCTGTAAAATCTCCCAAGAATAAGCATTATAACATTTCTTATATAGTGTATAACCTCGTTAAGTGCTGCCCAACTGGGAGATCAGGCTGATGATGGCATGACACAATTTCCCACTCACTCACATTATCCTGATACTGAGCTAACCAGTCTTTGCCCTATCCTAGTAATGCCGAACACCGGGCTAGGTAGTGACAAGTATGAATTCTGAAAGTCATTGGTTTGACTCGGCCAGGATTAAAACTCTCAAGCTTCCTTCTGCATGACCGGGCGCTGTGACCGAATAGGTAGAGCCTGGGCCTCGCGTGCCGGACATCGAGACTTCGGTTCCCATTCCAGTCAAACCAATGACTTAAAAATTGATACTTGTCGCTACCTAGCCTGGCACTTGGCATTAATAGGATAGGGCAAGGACTGGTTAGCTCAGTGTCAGGATAATGTGACTAAGTGGAATATCGGGTCATGGTGCCGGCAGCCTGATTTCCCAGTGGGGCAGCACCATAAGTAACCATGAGTGCGCACTCTCACAAGTCTGTAGAGACCTGTCCTGATATGACCTTAGATGTTGCCAGGACGTAAATATCCAACAACCCAAACCAATCCTTGCGCATGGGAAGTCTGCGCTCTGCTGATTCGGCTACCGCGTCCGTTGTGGTGTAGAGAGAGGCGGCGCCTCCCTGTATTTATATCTATATATATATATATATATATATATATATATATATATATATATATTTTTTTATATATATATATAATATAATGAGTCAGCCTCACGAAAATGGGCCAATCGGTGGTCAATTGAAGATGTCGGCATCGCAATTCTTAAAAGTGTAGTGCATTTCTTTGTTTCATATTAAATTATCCTAGAAACAAATAAGGTTGTTGTATTTTCTCGATCTTTACATTCAGGATAAATTTAAGGACTTTCCAACACCTATGTCAATGCTAAACTATAATTATATCGATCGACGCCGACATCCAATGATCGACGCCGACAACTTTACCAGATGTCAGTGTCGCACTTCTTAAAGTGTACTGCATTTCTTTGTTTTATATTAAATTATCCTAGAAACAAATAACGTTGTTGTATTTTCTCGACCTTTAGATTCAGGATAAATTTAAGGACTTTCCAACACCTCTGTCAATGGTAAATCATAATTATACCGATCGACGCCGACATCCAATGATCGACGCCGAAAACTTCCTCCAATTGGCCCATTTTCGTGAGGCTGACCCATATATATATATATACCTTTGCCTTCTCCGTGCCGTGACGGGCTGACAGTCTAAGTGAGCAGCGGGTGATGGTACCAGCCATCAGACACTGCTGTAGGACGTGGATCTACCCAAACCCACAGCTCCAGACTGACAGCTCCCGGAGTCGATGAGAGTGAGGTGAGTCTACTGAGTGGTCTTCATCCGGGCCTTTGGTGTGAATGCCACCCACGGGGCGACACTTGGGTGCAGAGCCGGGGTTTGGGCGGGATGCTCCCGGTGCTGTAGGGATTCAACAACGGTGGCCGTGTGTTGTCCTTTGAATCCCGGGGACGGTGTGTGTATGTGTGTGTAGGGGGGTGGGGTGAGAAGTACCTGTGTAGAGTAACTAAGCAACATGCTACAGGAACAACAATAAAGTATAGCTTGTTTCATTTAATGACACCTCGAGAGCACACAGAGTTGTATCATCGGCTATTGGACGTCAAACATATGGTCATTGTGACATGTTTCTTTGGAGGAAACCCAATGCTCCTCTTTCTGATAAGCAGCAAGGGGTCTTTTATACGCACTTCACCACAGACAGGACATCACATACCACAGCCTTTGATGAGTTGGAGTTTTATGTCCTGGAAACATCTAAGGTCATATCAGCCCTTTGATGAACCAGACCACTGGTTGGAACGGAAAATAGCCCAAACTGCAAATGGTTCCAGTGAGCAGGATCGATAGGATGACCCACACCTTCACGGGTGGACACTCTACCGCCTGAGCTACGTCCTGCTCCCTGCTACAGATTCAAGAGAATACACTACAAGGAAACACTGTCTACATTTGGGTAATATTGTTAGTTGTCTGCACTGCACTCACCTCTCAGACAAGGGGCAACATAGACAGGTCGGCGAGGATGGGGTGATTGCATCAAGGAGCCTAGGTAGTGTAATGGTTATCACACTAATAACTCGAATGGCAAGAAGTGTGGGTTCGAATCCTGATCTAGGCACAATATTTGCCATTTTCATCTTGACCTTGACGCTGGTTACCGTGACCAGAATCCTGCACACGCTATGTGCTGTATGGTTGTTGAACTTACCATGTGCATGTTTATGTAACTGTGTTGCATGTATTTATGTAATTGTAAGCATTAAATGACTTAAGCCCCTGTCACACCTCGCCGGATTGAGCAACGGACAGAATTCTCTAGTCCGGTGGCGTTTGGGGCATGAAAGTATCAAAATGCATTAATATGTGTCAAAATGTTGCGATATAAGGTCAAAGGCCGCTGGACGAATGGATATGGAACGGATATGACACGGACATGAAACCGACATGAAAGGGACATAAATGGATAGCTAATGGATGGTAAGCGGACTAAACGGACTCAAACTGGACAAGAACCGTACACGTCAATCCGGCGGCATCCCTTCCAAGTTTTGTGCAAGTTCAAAGCTTGCCACCATACACGCTGGATATCAACGGATATCAGCGGGTATGCAATGGATATGCAACGGACAAAAACCGGACTTTGCCGTATATCAACGGACGTTGTTCGGTTTCTTTCCGTTTCCTCAATCCGGCGAGGTGTGACAGCCACGTAATGGAGCAGTCACACTACGACGTGTATTCCGGCGTGCCGCCAACGCGCTTAAATATATTCAACGCGTCGAGAAACGTCAAACTTTTCGGCGTGTTTTGAGAAAACTCGACTTGTTGGGAGCGTGTTGCTGGCGCGTTGTTGGCGCGCCGCCAACGTGTTCCGCCGGTGGAAAAAAAACACGATGCCGCTTGACCCAATTTCGCCCGGTTCCCACGGGGGTTGCCAGCGTGTTGTCAACGTGTTGCCGACGTGTTGTCGGCGCGTTATCAGCGCGTTGTGTGCGTGGGAAAGGCGTTTGACGAACGGTTGTCAGAATCGGGTGCTTTGGTAAGGCCATAGAGTTATGGAGCAGTCACACTACGACGTGTATTCCGGCGTGCCGCCAACACGCTTAAATATATTCAACGCGTCGAGAAACGTCAAACTTTTCGGCGTGTTTTGCGAAAAACTCGACACAGCGCAGCGTGTTGGCAGCGCGTTGCTGGCATGCTATTGGCGCGCCGCCAGCATGTTGCGCGGGTGGAAAACAAAGAAATCCCCACCGCTTGACCCAATTTCTAAAAAGTTGCGCCGCGTTCCCACGGTTGATTAGTGTCTTATCGATGTGTTATCGGCGTGTTATCGGCGTGTCGCCGGCGCGTCATACGCCGTTGGCGGGTTGGACGCGTGTTATCAACGTCTTATCGCCGTGTTATTGGCGTTCTCCCAGCGCGTTACACGTTGTCGCAAGTGTGGGAAAATTCCACGACGTTGCTCAATGTTTCTTGACGCGCTACGAGCGGGCCGGCTACGCGCTGGTAATGCGTGTCGACGTCCTGCTAACGTGCCCGTAACCCGTCGGCGCGCGTCGGCCAGCGCCGAAAGTTTTGTGCAAGCACAAAACTTTCGGCGCTGCCCGACGCGCGCCGACGTATTGTTTCAAAATCTACATGTACCGAAGCGCCGGTAACGTGTTTGTAACCCGTTTCGACGTTTCGCCCAAAAACCCAACACGTTCCCACGCGTTGTCCAAAGTTGGTGCAACACGTCGTAGTGTGACTGCTCCATAAATCTATGTCATTATATACTCAAACCCATCACGCTGACGACACGTTCACAGAACGCCGGCGCACCGCCGCGGACGCGCCAGCAACACGTTACCGACGCGTTGACGCACCGGTGACATTTGTGGGAAATTTCCAGGACTTTTTTCAACGTGCTACGAGCGGGCCGCCAACGCGCTGGTAACGCGTTTCGACGGTCTGCTAACGCGCCCGTAACGCGTAACGCAACACGTCGGCCAGCGCCGAAAGTTTTGTGCAAGCACAAAACTTTCGGCGCTGGGCGACGCGTTGTATCAAAGCGACCTGTCAATCATAGTGTACCGACGTGTACCGACGCGCCGGCAACGCGTTGCTAACGCGTTGCCGGCGCATTCCGACGGGTTCCGACGTTTCGACCAAAAACACAACACGTTGGCACGCGTTGTCCAACGCCGGGCCAACTCGTCGTAGTGTGACTGCTCCATAAGGGACATCAATGATCTATAAGACTTACAATTCCAGGGGAAAAAGAGTAGTACCATTCTAGAGTAATTAATGCCTGTTGTGTCCTGCACTCCCCATCCCCCGGTCCGGAGTGCGCGGGGGGGGGGGGGGGTACCAGCATGCAACGCGAGAAATTTTGTATAACAGGTCGGGAGTTTGAATCCCGGCGGAGTCAAACCAATACTTACAAAATTGATACGTGTTGCTACCTAGCCACCGGGCGCGGTGGCCGATTCAGTAGAGCACAGTCTTTGCATGCGGTTGCATGCGGAAGATCGGGAGTTCGCGAGTTTGGATCCTTGTCGAGTAAAACCAATGACTTAATAATTGATACTTGTCGCTTCATAGCCTGGTGTTCGGCATTATTAGGATAAGGCAAGGACTGGTTAGCTCAGTGTCAGGATAATGTGACTGAGTGGGATATTGGGTCATGGGGCCAGCGGCCTGATTTCCCAGTGGGGGAGCACTATAAAATCGCTATGAGTGTGTACTGTTACAAGTCGGTACCTGTCCTGATATGACCTTAGATGTTGCTAGGACGTAAAACAACAACAAACAAACAAGCTACCTAGCCTGACTCTCGACATTACTAGCAAAGGGCGAGGAGTGCTTAGCTCAGTACCAGGATAATGTGACTGAGTGGGATATTGGGACATCGGGTCTTCAAGTGGGGCAGCACTATAAAGTCGCCATGAGTGTGCAGTGTCACAAGTCCGTACCTGTCCTGATATGACCATATATGTTGCCAGGACATAAAACCCCAACAAGCAAACAATACCTTATATGTATTGCTTGTTATATGTGATGTATAACGCATTATGCAAGTATAGAGATATGTAAGGGCATTATTATTGTTATAGTCTGTACTGGTGGCGCCATCTATGGCCTCCTAGCCTCCACCGGATGTAGACCAGCGTCAGCCGCACCGGAGGATTATAACAAGCAATATATATAGTCAAAGTATTTTAAAGTTGCATAGTCCGATGGTCTTGAGTTTCTGACATTTTTCTGAGATAAATATATTAAATTTATCATTATAATCTACCTTACTTTAGTTTGAAGTAACTTTTAATTGAAATGGCTACCTTTTGAGTTATTTGAAATTCAAACATGTGAAAATAATGTTGGCAAGCACGCCAACATTCTGATACCATAGGCTTCTGCAGTAACAGGTTCTATTAAATTGACTCAGTGTTCCCTTCTATGTGGCAACAAATACTTAATAAGTTTATCAGTATCTCAGTTAGATATGTAGAATCAAATCGAGATAATTGTTTTGATTTTGAAAATTTGATGCTTCATCGGACTATGCAGCTTTAAGTCAGGTTCCTTTTTGTTTGAGAAATTATGTCAGAGTAAGCATATTGTCAAATAAATTTAGTTTGTGCATGTAAATGAAAATAAAGGACATGAAGAACGTAGAGAAAATAAAAAAGATTCACATAAACGCACCGGCATAGGTCCGGGTTGACGTGGTGACATTTGATGTGCGCGTTTCATTTGTGTGTCGTAGGAGTTGTAAACAACTGTGACCATCGAGCCTACAGTAGGACGCAACAATTCACGGTCCGATGGTTTTGTTGGTTGGTTGTTGTTTTACGTCCCAGAAACATTTAAGGTCATATCAGGATGGGTACCAACTTGTGAAAGTGCACACTCATGGCGACTTTAAAGTGCTAGCCTACTGGGACCTGATATCCCACTCGGTCACATCATCCTGACACTGAGCTAACCAGTCCTTGTCCTATCCTATTAATGCCGAGCGCCTGGCTAGGATTGATTGATTGGTGGTTGCTTTACGCCGTGTCGGCAGCATAGGCCATATTCACGGCGAGAAATGTTTGTTTTTTGTTCAAACCATCGCTTTTACATGTAAAAGCAGACAATCAATTATGTGCCAATAGACACTAATTAAATTAGAAAGCTCACAATCATATATCTCTGGTCAAGGGAAACAAATTCCCATAGAAAAAGAAAAGTTTCATTAATAATTAATAGAATCCATTTAGTAAACTATATAAGGTGGTACAGTTCAGCTGCCCTCAAAAAGGCTAAAATGTTTTCCTGTTTTACCTTAGCAAATAGGTCATGCATACTGCCTGCAGTGTAGAACCGTTGGCGCAGGGCCAAAAAATCAACGCAACTTAGTAAAATGTGTTTGAGTGTCAGTGGGGACTGACACCCAATACATTCAGGGGGAGAAAAGCATGTGTAAGCCACGAGTGGCCAACACGGCAGCGACTAAGGACCACTTGGTCCCGCCGACCTCCCGCATGAGTCTGTGGTGGCTTTCCCACAGATGGTTCAATTTCTTTAAGTTTATTGATGTTTTCATCCCACTCATGTTGCCATTTGGATTTTATGTGGGTGGCTATTAGTGGTTTCAGATCAGAGTGAGGGATCAGACACGGTTCAAGATCACAGTTCAGGGCCTTCTTCGCAGCCCGATCAGCTCGTTCGTTTCCTTGTATGCCAGCATGGCCAGGCACCCAGCACAGGTGGATATCATACCCATCTGTTGTCAGTTGGTTCATTTTATAAATGACCGTTACTAGAATAGGGTGATTCGTTTTCAGTCCAGCAACAGCCAGGAGGCAAGAGAACGAATCACTTTATATAACATAGTTAGTGTGGTTGGATACCTCGATACACTCCAAAGCGAGAAGGAGTGCTCGGGCCTCTGCAGTGAAAATCGAGCTCTGATCGGGCAAACGTACACCAAATTTTTCCCGTCGGCAGACTGCCGCAGCAGCTACCCGGCTTTGGTCTTTCGAACCATCAGTGTATATGGAGAGGTGGTCTGCAAACTGGCCTTGAATCTCTGCATGCAGTCCTTTGTACTCGAGTGGATGTGTCCCAGATTTCCTCAGTTCCGTGAGTCGGAGGATAACCGATGGCTTTCTCAATGACCACGGGGGATGTTCTGGGACTTTGGCATCCTCCAACACGTCCAAATCCACGCCTAAGGCCTCCAAATGAGGTTTCATTCGGAGCCTCAGTGGCCGGATGTGATTTGGCCTGGCTTCATACCTGGATTCGTCATGTTGCTCGAATAGACAATTGTGTGCAGGATTCAATGCATTAGTTTTTATCTTGACTACATATTGCATGGCCAGCTTGATTCTCCTGTTATTAAGTGATGGTTCATTGGCTTCGACTGGTGAGGTGCGGAAGGCCCCAAGGGCCAAGCACAGTCCCTGGTGGTGGATCGTGTCTAGCAGCCCAATATATGATTTCCTTGCGGAACCATATACTATGCTGCCGTAATCCACTCGTGAACGAACCAAGGTTCTGTACACGGAGAGCAGAACATCTCTGTCCGCTCCCCACTCTGAGCTGGACAGCACCCTCAGAATATCCAGCGCTTTCAGGCATCTTGTTTTCAGGTACTTTATATGTGGCACAAAAGACAGTTTTGCGTCGAGAATGAGGCCCAGAAATTTGGTTTTCTCAACGACTTTAATGGGATCCCCATCCAGGGTCAGCTCCGGTTCCGCATGTATTCTACGCAGCAGGCAGAAGTGCATGCAGAGTGTTTTGGTCTTGGAAAATTTGAAACCGTTCAGAACTGACCATCGATGGATCCCATTTATGCTTGGTTGTAGCTGTCTCTCTATGACATTCATGTTAGCACCGCTGTAATATAAAACAAAGTCGTCCACGAAAAGACTACAGGAGACCCCCTGCTTTACAGCAGCAGCAATACCATTGACCTTGACCCCGAAAAGGGTCATGGCCAGTATGCTGCCTTGAGGTACTCCTAGTTCGCTAGGAAGCGACAAGTATAAATTTTGAAGTCATTGGTTTGACTCGATCGGGAAGTGAACTCCCGACCTTCCGCACGCGAGGCCCGCGCTCTATCGATTAGGCCACTGCGCCCCAATGTCCCATGGTTTTGAGTTTCTGCTATTTGTGGAGATAAATATATTAGTTTGATTGGAATAGTTGACAAATGTATTAGGCTGACTGATATAGTTGACTTTAATTTCCTTTACATTGGGGTCCCTTGTATTATAAATTGTTTATTTTGGAAATATTTGAAGTAAAGCCCTGGTCCCATACACGTTAGTGAAAGTAGTTGAGCGTAGTTAAACGTAGGATAGATTAATGCGGGTGAAACGTGCTGTCACTAAGTTAAGCAATGTTAAGGTACGGCAGGTTTTGGTTGATCACCCACCTAATAGTACGGATAAATATGTTATGGTACAGATCTCAGTAAGCTATGGTACGGATCCCAGTACGTCCAACTATGTTGAAGTATGTTGAACTACGTTGAACTCTGTTGAACTATGTTACCCTCCACTATGTTCAACTACATTCAACTTCGTCCACTAATGGCTATGTGACCACGGCAGAACGGTCAAGGTTTTGTGCAGGTCAAACTAGCGCTAAGGTATGCTGGAGTATGCTAGAGTATGCTAGAGTATGCTAGAGTAGGCTAGAGTGCACTAGAGTACAGTAAGAAGTAAGCTAGAGTATGCTAGAGTATGCTAGAGTATGCTAGAGTACGTTCTCATCACAGAGGCTACATCTGCCTCAAACAAACCTCTTTTGAACATGTCCAAAGCTTAAATCGGAACTCACAGCCCACACATGTTCTTATCACATTCTCATCATGGAGAAGTATGGATGCTGGTACGTTCAATTATGTTAAACTATGTTCAACTACGTTCAACTATGTTAGACTCCTCTGCGTTCAACTGCGTTTACTAACGTGTATGTGACAGGGCCTTAAGAACATGAGTGCAGTAGTCTGCCCTGAGCCCTTGTCCACTGGTATGCATGGGTAGGGTGATTGCTTCAGGGAGCCTAGGTAGCGTAATGGTTGGCACAGTTGTCCGGAATGCAAGAGGTGCGTGTTCGAAACCGGATCTAGGCACAATATTTTCCATTTTCATCACCCCCACGACAATGAGAAATTAATTTCGGGGTCCACATCGAAATTATGTTCACAGGCTGAGACCTAGATAAAAGATTCACCCCGTACATCCAGTACAGGGGTGAACGACAACGTAGTGTAAATACGGGCGAAAATAGCTTTAGTATGGAACAGGAAGTAGAAACTCTGGCTCGAGTATCAAATGGCTACCCATATCGGCACAGAGTTGGTGAAATGGGAGAGAATGCAAAAAGACAAGATGGCAGCCATAGAACGCCATCGATTTCACTTTAAAATCTTATTAAACTAGATATTTTATTATATGTTTCAACTCAAAGGTAGTGGGGAAATATGAAGACAACTATAAAGAATATATTTTGCTTCTTAAATTAAGAAGTTATTCGCTCAGTTAATTTCCCCAGCATGTCAAAATTCTTCACCCGTTTTTCTAATATGTTGCTGTAAGTACGGGGTGAATCCTTTATCTAGCTGAGACCATATGCTTCAGCAGGATTGACTGATTGATTGTGGTTGTGTTATGCCGTGTTGGCAGCAATGACTATACATAATCACAGGGTGGCTAAATTCAGAAATATTTGGAGTGAAACCATGTCAAATTGGTCCTAATGCTCGCATTGCGGTTGATGCGAGGCGAGGGAGGACCCCCCCCCCCCTCTCTCTCTCCTCCAGCCATTGGCCGTTGCATAACAGCCCGCGCTTCCTTCCCTTAAATCCAGCCCCGAGGCCGCCTCAGGCCACTCGCCCTCCTGCCTCCAGACATTCCGCTCCTCCTGACACTCACCCCCCCACGACGACCTCAGCGAGCATATCTCCGACGTAGTCGACCCCCACATCCAAGACACCCTCCCCGCCGCCCCTTCCTGCGGCCCCTCCCCTCACCAATACCGCCCCACCCTCCTCGCCATCTGGCCCCACGCCTCTAGCGAAGCATGGGCCCGCTACCCCACTTTCACCCGCGCATACGCCGCACTCAGGGAAGCGGGCCTCCCTAACTTTTTGGCCGCCCGCATCCCCCTTCCCTCTGGCCTCCACTTCCCCGCATGGCGCGACCGCCTCCGCGAATACCCCGACCCCGCCCTTCTCGACCTCCTTGAGTTCGGATTCCCTTCCAACTTCTCCGCCTCCTCACCCCCCCGCCCAACCTTCACCAACCACCGCGAGCCCCCCGAGCACGCCCCCTACAGAGAGAGCTTCATTAAGACGGAGCTCGCCCTCGGCGCCCTCGCGGGCCCCTTCACCATCCCTCCCTTCACACCATGGACTCAGGTCTCCCCGATGATGACCCGCCCCAAATCCGACCCGGGCAAGAGGCGGGTCATCGTCGACCTCTCCTTCCCCCCCGGCGCCAGCGTCAATGCCGGCATCCCCCGCCGGGAATACCTCGGGAAACCACATACCTATACCCTCCCCTCAGTCGCTGACCTCGGCCGCCGCCTCACGGGAGAGGGCCCCGGTGCATACCTATGGTCAGCCGACATCTCGTGGGCCTACCGGCAACTCCGCGCAGACCCCCTCGCCTGCCCCCTATACGGGATCACCCTCGACGAAAAGATATACATTGACCTCGCCCTCCCATTTGGCTGCCGCTCCTCGGGCGCGGCATGTGTCCGCGTGACGGCCGCCGTCACCTGGATAATGAGGCGCGACGGTTTTCATATCCTTGTCTATGTCGACGACTTTGTCGGGTGCGAGGCATCATACCTAAGGGCCTGCCAGGCCTTTGACGCCTTCCTCGCCCTCGCCGCCGCCCGCGGGCTCGACGTGGCGCCCGGGAAATGTCACCCCCCCGCTGTCCGCCTCACCTGGCTGGGGTTCGCCCTCGACAGCGAGGCGATGACAGTCCGCATCGCCCCCGACAAGGTCAATGATCTCATCCTCTCCTGCGAGGCCCGCCTCACCAGCCCCGCCATAACTCGACGCGAGCTCCAGAGCCTCCTCGGGCGCTTGAACCATGTCGGCAGTTGCGTCCTCCCCGCCCGGAGGTTCATGAGTCGCCTCCTCGGGGCGCTCCGAGGCTGCTTCGGCTGTGCCTCACTCACCCTCGACGACGCCGCCCTCCGGGACCTGAGGTGGTTCGCCCTCGACGGCTGCGCCTCCAATGGGCTCCACCTCCTCCGCACCCCGGCGGGGCGCACCTACGTCATAGAGTGCGACTCGTGCCTCACGGGCGGGGGCGCCTTCTCTGCGACGCACTGCTACGCCCGAGGGTACACCTCGGACTTCCGGGTGCGGTTTCCCGACATCCATGAGCTTGAGGCCGTCAACCTCATCGTCGCCCTCCGCGCCCTCATGCCTGACGACGCCAAGGGGGCCACCGTCGTCATCAACACGGATAATATTGCCTCCGCCGCCTCCCTCACCTCGGGCCGCGCCCGGGATGCCACCCTCGGGACATGCGCTCGGGAGCTCTGGCTCCTCGCGGCGACGGGCTGCTTCACCCTCACCATACTGCACAAGCCCGGGGCGGAGCTCGTCTTCGCAGACGCCCTCAGCCGCGCCCACCTCGACGGGCCCTGGGCCGAGGTGGCCCGCGCCGGCATGGCCTGCCTCGGGCTCCGCCGCATATCCCCCTCACACGACGCCTTCCCATTTAACCCCGGCCTCTGATCCAGATTTCACCTCGGCCGAGGTGGACGACGTCGCCCGCCTACGCCTCGCCTCCCTGGCCCCCTCGACATGGAAGAACCGTCGACGCCAGGCTCGGGAGTACGTCGCCTACATCGTTGCCCGAGGGCTCGCCCCCCTCGACCCCTCCGACTTTCAGATCGCCGCCTAAGCGGCCTCCCTCTACGCCCGCGGCCTCGCCCCGGCCTCCATCAGGAACGCCCTGCCCTCTCCAGAGTGCGCTCCTGGGTCGAGGCCGCCGGGGGAGCAACCGCCGCCTTCGACTCTGCCCTTGCCAAGGACGTCTGCCGAGGTGGCGAGCGCGCCTCCAGCCACGTTCCTTGCCAGGTGCCCCCTCTGACGCCTCGCCACCTCGCCCTCGTCATCTCTCACCTCGCCCTCGCGGGGCCGGCCTCGCTCGTCCCTCGGGCCGCCCTCCTCCTCGGGTACTTCGGCATGCTGCGACAGTCGAACCTGTTGTCGCCGAGTCCCGAGGGCTGGGGCGGCCCTCACACCATCACCCGCGGCGACGTTGTCCTGGCCCCCGGGGGCCTCCGGGTCACAGTCAGGACCTCCAAGACCATATCCGGCCCCGCGGGCGCCGTCGCCCTATTCATCCCGGCTTGCCCGAGGCCAGGACTCTGCCCTCTGACCGCTTGGAATGCCGCCGCACGGCAGCATCCTGCGCCTCCCGACGCCCCGGCCTTCATCATGCCCTCGGGTCGGCCCCTCGACCCGCGCTCCCTAACTGCCCTCCTGCGAGGCGCCCTCCGCGCCCGAGGCGTCCCGGGGGCCGAGGCCTTTACCCTCCACAGCCTACGCCGGGGCTCCGCCCAGGCCTGCCATGCCCCGGAGTCGACATCTCCGACATCATGGCCCAGGGGACTTGGACCTCTGAGGCGGTGCACGCATACGTGCCCCGCCTCGCCCCCTCGGCGGCCCCTCGAGCCCTCTCCTCTGTCTTGGTTGAGGGCTCCTCGGATCCACCTCCCGGGCCCAAATAATAACATTGCTCAAATTGACATTGACACTTTAACCATGACACCTCATATCATGACGATGCCTCACATATGATACCCTATATATCCCTATACTCATGATTATCACTGCTTATTACATGTTGATGCCTATCTACCATTATATACCTATACTCATGCTTGATGTACTTATCCATGTTTATGCCGGCATTTCTCAATAAAATGCCATTTATCCAACTCATGCCTCCTCGTCCTTCCTTGCCGCGCATCAATGGTGGTGTGTACCTGAAAATACGCTACCCCAAATGCTTGAGCAGTAAGTTACTGACAGGTTCTATCAATCAACTTAACTTGGTATTCACTTTTAGGGAACAACAAATGCTTGAGCAGTAAGCTTACTTGACAAAGGTTCTATCATATCAAACATAACTTGGTATTCACTTTATATGGAACAACAAATGCTTGAGCAGTGTCAGAAGTAAGTTACTGACAGGTTCTATCAATCAACTTAACTTGGTATTCCACCTTTTATGGAACAACAAATGCTTGAGCAGTAGTAAGGTACTGACAGGTTCTATCAATCAACTTAGCTTGGTATTTCCACTTGTATGGAACAACAAATGACCCTGAGCAGTAAGTTACTGACAGGTTCTATCAATCAACATAAACTTGGTATTCACTTTTATGGGAACAAACAAATGCTTCGAGCAAAGTAAGTTAACTGGACAGGTTCTCATCAATCAACCTAACTTGGTTATTCACTTTTATGGAAACAACAAATGCTTGAGCAGTAAGGTTACTGACAGGTTTCTATCAATCAATCTTAAACTTGGTATTCACTTATAGGGAACAACAAATCGCATTCGAGCAGTAAGTTACTGACAGGTTCTATCAATCAACATAACTTGGTATTCACTTTTATGGAACAACAAATGCTTGAGCAGTAAGTTACTGACAGGTTCTATCAATCAACTTAACTTGGTATTCACTTTTATGGAACAACAAATGCTTGAGCAGTAAGTTACTGACAGGTTCTATCAATCAACATAACTTGGTATTCACTTTTATGGAACAACAAATGCTTGAGCAGTAAGTTACTGACAGGTTCTATCAATCAACTTAACTTGGTATTCACTTTTAGGGAACAACAAATGCTTAAAGTTGCATAAACCGATGAAGCATCAAATTTTCAAAACCAAAACAATTATCTGGAATTGATTCTACATATCTAACTTAGATACTGATGCACTCATTAAGCATTTGTTGCCACACAAACGGGAATACTCAGGCAATTTAATAAACGTAGTGTCTACCCATACGTGACCGTACGGGTAGAGTTGAAGTCTAGGTGTACGTGCCTGTGCTGCACCCGCATCTGTAGGGTTAGGGTTAGGGTTAGCAGGTTAGAGTTAGGGTTAGGGGTAGGGGTAGGGGTAGGGGTAGGGTTAGGGGTAGGGGTAGGGGTAGGGGTAGGGGTAGGGGTAGGGGTAGGGGTAGCGGTAGCGGTATGGGTAGGGTTGGGGTTAGGGTTAGTGTTAGGGTTAGGGTTAGGGTTAGGGTTAGGGCTATTTCCACCAAATTAAAATCTTAGTTTATTATATATATTTAAGCAATGTGCATGTACGCCTAGACTTTGACTCTACCAGTACGGTCACGTATGCTTAGCAACTGCTAAAGATACGTGAGGAACGACCGTGCATGCGCACATACGCCTAGACTTGAACTCTACACGTATGGTCACATACAGGTAGCCACTGCCTTTAATAAAAACCTGTTACTGCTAAAGCCTATGGTGTCAGATAGTTTTGGCAAGCTTGCCAAAACTAATTTGACATGTTTGCACTTCAAATATCTCAAAATATAACTGTTTAAAATAAACAGGATTTGAAGCTAAAGTAAGGTGGATTATAATGATCAGGTTAATCTATTTATCTCAGAAAAATTACAGAAAATCAACACCATCGGACTATGCAACTTTAATAAGTGAATGAGTACAGTAAGACCCCGTTAAAACGCGTCCTGATTTAACCCGGATTCGGATATAACGCAATGATTCATTGGACCCATAATTCATTAATTCAAACATATATACAGTAAAACCTCTCTAAATCGACCGACCTTGGGAACCAACTTTACGTGATACATTTAGGGAAGTGGTAGGTTTAGGGAGTTAGAATATGGTTATTGTTGGGACCCAAATAAAACGATCGATATAGGGGAGTGGTCGATATGTGGAGGTGGTCAGTTAGGGAGGTTTTACTGTAACTGAACCTCGATTTAACGCGAACCCACTCATTTAAACATTTTTTTTTTACATTAGTTGTTTAAGCAGGGGAAATTTCAGTCGCAGGCAATTGGTCTTCCTCATTCCACTGCTCCTTGCCCTATCCTAATAATGCCGAGTGCCTGGCTAGGAAGCGATAAGTACCAATTTTTAAGTCATCGGTTTGACTCGACCAGGATTCGAACCCACGACCGCACGATCTACCACACGGGAGACGGACGCTCTAACTCATTTGGCCATCCCGTCTGGTCATTTTGCGGTGACATTGCATGGATCACAAATACCGCGTTATAGATAACGGGGTGTCACTGTACATACATTGGATATATCGAATCAAATCTAGATAAGTACTTTGATTTCCAAAATTTGATGCTTTCATCGGAGTACTATGCAAGTTTAATAGACTAGTTCAGGCGCAAAACCACGTAAACGCCAATTCAAAAATGCTGATAAAAATTGCAATAAAACCATCAAAAACTTAATTTTTGTTATATTCCTTCTCTTTTGTTCATTGCTCCATAACCATGTGATCATATGGAAAGTGGAATGAGTGAGAATTACAATTATTTTCCGGTACAAATCTTTTATTTAACCTACATTTTTGGATTGGTGTTTACGTGGTTTTGCACCTGAACTCTTCTATTAGTGCATTTGTACCTATAATGGGCATGTAGGATCAGATGTAGGTCAGTGTTTTCATTAAAGGTTCTGTCACCCCTCGCCGGATTGAGCAACGGACAGAATTGTTTTGTTTGTTTGTTGTTGTTTTGCGTCCTAGCAACATCTAAGGTCATATCAGGATGGGTACCGACTTGTGACAGTGCACACTCATGGCGACTTTATAGTGCTGTCCCACTGGGAAACCAGGCTGCCGGCACCATGACCTGGTATCCCACTCAGTCACATTATCCTGACAACTGAGCACATCCAGTCCTTGCCCTATCCTAATAATGCCGAGCGCCTGGCTAGGAAAGTGACAAGTATCAATTTTAAAGTCATTGGTTTGACTCGACCGGGACTCGAACCCACGACCCCACGATCTACCAGCACGGGAGACGGATGCTCTAACTCATTCGGCCATCCCGTCTGGTCGGACAGAATTGTCTAGTCCAGTGGTGATAAGTATCAAAATGTATTAAAATGTGTCAAAATGTTGCGCTATCCAGTCAATGGCCGCTGGATGAACGGACATGAAACGGACATGAAACAGACATGAAACGGACATGAACGGATAGCCAATGGACAGTAAGTGGACTAAACGGACTCAAAACAGACAAGAAACATAAGCCGTGTTCACACGGACAAAATGTGAGGCGTATCACACAAATCGAATCAGGTGAGGCGAATTGGTTGCGTTCACACGGGCAAAATTATCCGCCTCACAGGAATCGATTCACGTAGACTACCTCGCTTTAGGTGGTCTACAGGATCCGCATCACGTGAGTCGAATCAGCCCTAATCCGCCTCAGACGTGCGTTCAGACGACGAATCTGATGCGAACTATACAAGTCGCTTTCTACGAATCGATTTACATCGTCCGTGTGAACACGGCTATAGATGTCAATCCGGTGGTATCCGTTCCAGGTTCTGTGCATGTTCAAAACTTGTATGGACACAAACCGGACTATCAACAGACTTTGTTTGGTTTCTTTCCGTTTCCTCCAATCCGGTGATGTGTGACAGCTGCTTAAGAAAGTTTATGCTTCCATTGGGCGCCCAGTACATTTCTACAATTTCTACGTAGCTCAGGCGGTAGAGTGTCCACCTGTGAAGGTTTGGGTCATTGGATCAATCCTGCTCAGTGGACAAATTTGCTGTTTGGGCTATTTTTCCGCTCCAACCAGTGGTCCACAACTGGTTCATCAAAGTCTGTGGTATGTGCTGTCCTGTCTGTTGGAAAGTGCATATAAAAGACCCCTTGTTGCTTATCGGAAAGAGTAGCATGTGTGGCAGCAGCGCGTTTCCTCCAAAAATATATGTCAGAATGACCACATGTTTGATGTCCAATAGCCGATGATAAAAATCAATGTGCTCTAGAGGCGTTTTGTAAGTCCGAATACCTGAACTATTTTACACGCATGTTCACTGTTTAATGCATTTTCCTTGTTAGACGAGGTCACGTGATTAAGCTGGGTTGGTCGATTGAGTTGAGCATCCACCTCCCATGTTGGTTGGATGGTTGTTGGAGTTTTACGTCCTGGCAATATCTAAGGTCATATCAGGGAACTTGATAGTGCTGCCTCAATGGGAGACCAGCCTGCCAGTCCCATGATATGATACCCCACTCAGCCACTTATATTGAAACCGAGCCAGACAATCCTTGCCCTCTCCTTATGTTGCCGAGTGCCTGGCTAGGAAGCGGCAAATATTAATTCTGTATTAATTAATTGTGGTGTTCTCTGTGGTGGAGTGGTTAGAGTGTCTGACTTTTTCTAGGTCAGACTCCTAATCTGATGGTCAGTCGTTCGATTCCCATGCCCCCACCTCTGCCAATTTGGATTTCCACCGCTGTGTATAACTTCCAGCGTCATCAAAGGCCAGTTGCTCTCATACCATGTCTATGTGGTGTGGGAGGTTAAAAATCCCTTGGGTTGGTAAAAGTGTAGGCTCAGGCTTTCTATCGACAAACTGTCTAATGGTGAAAACAAGTCTATTCAGACTTATCCATGATAGGCAGTATACATCTTCAAGAAAAGTCATTGGCTTGACTCGACCGGGAATTGAACTCCCGATATTTCGCAATGGAGGTAAGTGCTCTGGTAGTACATCTCTTTGCATTCCGGACCAGTGTGGTAACCATTACACCACCCAGGCCCCCTGCTGCATATAGTATGCTATATATTTATTTAGCATGCTATATATAATACATATAGCATGATCAAGGCATGCAACTATGCAAGCTTAATGTGTGATTCGGTGTTGTCCTCCTGTGCTTAGATGAAAAGTACTTGCTTTGACAAATACCGTCATCTAGGTTGGTTTGCTTTCTTATATTTGTCAGTTTGTATATATATACATTTATATACATATATATATGTAAATAGGCACATCTTTGCCTCAGTGCACACTGGTGGGTTTTCTTTTCAGACACTGGGTATTACACAAAGCTATGGGGAGGGTGTGCTAAATAAACTGGGTCTTGGTGTTGCTAAGGAGGTCAACACCAACTACAGAATCTTATGCTGCTCTAAATATTCTTACAACTAAAGTTCCCTGCACTAATATTGGCTGTGTCATAAGAGAATGTATTCATTTTCTAAAATAACTTCAGCTACATTGTTTAGAAGTGTGAAGAATATATATTTTTATATTTATAGATATATATATATATAAATTTATAATTATATATATATTTTATATATATATATTTAATATATATATATTTATATATATATATATGATATTCAGTTTAACGCTTCAACTGACTACCCTCCAGTCTACATATACAAAATAAGATACCATAGATCCCAGACAGGATGGCCGAATGAGTTGAGCGTCTGTCTCCTGTTTAGGTAGGTTGTGCGATTCGAACCCTGGTCGAGTCAAATCAACGACTTAAAAATTGATACTTTTCGTTTCCCAGCCAGGCGCTTGACATTATTAGGATAGGGCAAGGAGCAGTGGAATGAGGAAGACCAATCATCCATGATTGAAATTTCACCTGCTTAATCAACTAATGTAACAAAAGAAATAAAGGTATTGTAATACCTGTTATTATCTATATAGTTCATAGCATTTCACCATTTCATCATTTCATCCATAAATAGTTCAAATGCACCATAACACTTAAGGTCACAAGACCAGCGCATTGGCGCTGACATTTCTTTTTATTTATTCAACTGGAATAATTTGTTCGGTTGTTTGTTGTTTTACGTCCTAGCAACATCTGAGGTCATATCAGGACAGGTACCGACTTGTGACAGTGTGCACTCATGGCGACTTTTATAGTGCGGCCCCACTGGGAAATCAGGCCGCTGGCACCGTGACCTGATATCCCACTCAGTCACATTATCCTGACACTGAGCTAACCAGTCCTTGCCCTATCCTATCAATACAGGTGCTCTGCTACCGCGGACTGGAGAGATTCGGGGGCCGCCTGAATGATTCGTCGTTTGATTGTTGTAAAGACATCCCCAGATTAATCTTCAACCAAAGATTGGACCGATTTGTCTGGGTCTTTCTATATTGCTGCAGTTCTGCAGCCGGTAATCATCGGAAGGTTACAAACAACCCCAAAAGCAATGCCCGTAACATATTTTATCATCTGCACACCTCAACCATGCCCAACTTCAGCTTGAAGTTAAAACATATTATCAGACATATAATTAACATCTCATGTGTGAGTCTCCTAATGAATAATATTGTCATTTCTGTTTCGGTGAGCTAGCTGCTGATGACAACATCAGACTACATATACCAATTATGACAATATCAGAAAACATATATATTGAGAGGGCAGTGCAGACTAAGACAAGTGCATCAATATCTAAGTTAGAAATCTAGAATAATCGTTTTAATTTTAAAAATTTGATGTTTTCATCAAACCATGCAGCTCAAAGAAATAGCAAATATTCAAACGATGGGCACGTGTTCAAATCACGTGACCTTATCTTTGTGCAGGTGGCGCTAACTGTCGATTCAGAGGAGATCGCCTGTGCACTGAGAGCCAAGGGGAGTGTGACTTCTTACGCACTTTATGGTTAAATTCTTGGTTGTCAGTTGCAACTTGGTATACTTTGAGTAGAACATTTTCACATTCCTGTTGGCAGGCACCCAGCATAGGGAGAGCAACGTCCTGAATGAGGCGATGTGTTGTAGATAGCAGAGGGAAAGGTGAATTTAGGAACATAATAAATGAGAACACTCCTCTGCCAACCGCCATAAAACACGAAGAGTCAGGAAAGAACTGCGTCGTTAGAAAGAGGCTTAATTAAGAAACGGCACTCTGCTCTGTCCAAGAGCTAACTCTCACGGGGCTCTTGTATATATCTTGTATAAGAATTATACAAGAATAATAACCCGGAATTCCATACTCGCTCCTCAGCTCCACCCACCAGTGATAGGGTGATGGAGCCTAGGACTAATCATCTAGTACTCCAACCTACTCAACCTCAGCTCCAATGGTGGCGCCACCTCCCACTACTCGCTATCTTCTCAAACCTACTCAACCTCAGCTCCAATGGTGGCACCACCTCCCACTGCTCGCTATCTTCTCAAACCTACTCAACCTCAGCTCCAATGGTGGCACCGCCTCCCACCACTCGCTACCTTCTCAAAACTACTCAAACTCAGCTCCACTGGTGGCACCACCTCCCACTGCTCGCTATCTTCTCAAACCTATTCAACCTCAGCTCCAATGGTGGCGCCACCTCCCACCGCTCGCTATCTTCTCAAAGCTACTCAACCTCAGCTCGAATGGTGGTGCCACCTCCCACTGCTCACTATCTTCTCAAACCTATTCAACCTCAGCTCCAATGGTGGCACCGCCTCCCACCGCTCGCTATCTTCTCAAACCTACTCAACCTCAGCTCCAATGGTGGCGCCACCTCCCACTGCTCGCTATCTTCTCAAACCTACTCAACCTCAGCTCCAATGGTGGCGCCACCTCCCACCACTCGCTATCTTCTCAAACCTACTCAACCTCAGCTCCAATGGTGGCACCACCTCCCACCGCTCGCTATCTTCTCAAACCTATTCAACCTCAGCTCCAATGGTGGCGCCACCTCCCACCGCTCGCTATCTTCTCAAAGCTACTCAACCTCAGCTCCAATGGTGGTGCCACCTCCCACTGCTCGCTATCTTCTCAAACCTATTCAACCTCAGCTCCAATGGTGGCGCCACCTCCCACTCCTCGCTATCTTCTCAAAGCTACTCGACCTCAGCTCCAATGGTGGCGCCACCTCCCACCACTCGCTATCTTCTCAAATCTACTCAACCTCAGCTCCAATGGTGGCGCCACCTCCCACCGCTCGCTATCTTCTCAAACCTACTCAACCTCAGCTCCAATGGTGGCGCCACCTCCCACTGCTCGCTATCTTCTCAAACCTATTCAACCTCAGCTCCAATGGTGGTACCACCTCCCACCGCTCGCTATCTTTTCAAACCTACTCAACCTCAGCTCCAATGGTGCCACCACCTCCCACTGCTCGCTATCTTCTCAAACCTACTCAACCTCAGGTCCAATGGTGGCACCACCTCCCACCGCTCGCTATCTTCTCACACCTACTCAACCTCAGCTCCAATGGTGGTGCCACCTCCCACCGCTCGCTATCTTCTCAAACCTATTCAACCTCAGCTCCAATGGTGGTGCCACCTCCCACCGCTCGCTATCTTCTCAAAGCTACTCAACCTCAGCTCCAATGGTGGCGCCACCTCCCACCGCTCGCTATCTTCTCAAACCTATTCAAACTCAGCTCCAATGGTGGCGCCACCTCCCACCGCTCGCTATCTTCTCAAAGCTACTCAACCTCAGCTCCAATGGTGGTGCCACCTCCCACCACTCACTATCTTCTCAAAGCTACTCAACCTCAGCTCCAATGGTGGTGCCACCTCCCACCACTCACTATCTTCTCAAAACTACTCAAACTCAGCTCCAATGGTAGCACCACCTCCCACCGCTCGCTATCTTCTCAATCCTACTCAACCTCAGCTCCAATGGTGGCACCACCTCCCACTGCTCGCTATCTTCTCAAACCTACTCAACCTCAGCTCCAATGGTGGCACCACCTCCCACCGCTCGCTATCTTCTCAAACCTACTCAACCTCAGCTCCAATGGTTTCACCATCTCCCACCGCTCGCTATCTTCTCAAACCTACTCAACCTCAGCTCCAATGGTGGCGCCACCTCCCACCACTCGCTATCTTCTCAAAGCTACTCAACCTCAGTTCCAATGGTGGCGCCACCTCCCACTGCTCGCTATCTTCTCAAAGCTACTCGACCTCAGCTTCAATGGTGGCGTCACCTCCCACCACTCGCTATCTTCTCAAACCTACTCAACCTCAGCTCCACTGGTGGTGCCACCTCCCACCGCTCGCTATCTTCTCAAACCTACTCAACCTCAGCTGCAATGGTGGCGCCACCTCCCACCGCTCGCTATCTTCTCAAACCTACTCAACCTCAGCTCCAATGGTGGTGCCACCTCCCACCGCTATCTTCTCATTAACCTTATTCGCTTACATATATATTTGCCTTATATATATTCCTCCAGTGTAAGTGGGGCCCCACCCGCCAATTACCCAGACAAATAAATGGGGGGGGGGGGGGGGGGGGGGTGGCGGGCGGGGGGGGGGGGTGCGGGGGGGGACTCCACCAATGCGCCAAAGGAGGAATATATACATAGCAGTACATGCTTCCCTAGCATTTTTTGTTTGTACATTAGTTTATTAAGCAGGCGAAATTTCAATCTTGGAGGATTGATCTTCTTCATTCCACTGCTCCTTGTTCTATTCTAGGAAGCCACAAGTGTAAATTTTTAAGTCACACTGTCACAAATCGAGACTGGTCTTGATATGACATTAGATGTTGCCAGTACGCAAAACTCCAACAACCAACCAATAGTGTGGACTTTATATTGATTGTTTGTTGTGGGTTTAATGTCCTGGAAACATCTAAGGTCATATCGGGACAGGTACCGACTTGTTGACAGTGCACACTCATGTTCACTTTATAATGCTGCCCCACTAGGAAATCAGGCCATCAGCACCATAACTCGATATCCCACGCAGTCACATTATCCTGACACTGAGCCAACCAGTCTTTGCTCTATCCTATTAATGCTGAGAGTCAGGCTAGGAAGCGACAAATATCAATTTTATAAGTCATTGGTTTGACTGAACCGGGAACCAAACTCCCAACCATCCGCATGAGAGGCCCACGCTCTACCGATTCGATCACCGCACCCAGTATGTTTGCAATAGCCACATGACTGACAACTGCTGAATCGGTCTTCAAACCTCATATCGGGCAATAATGGTTTAGACCTGTGGATAATTAAGATGAAGGAATGTATTTCTTTGGCTGATGTTTACATTAGTCCGGATGTTGGCAATTTGAGGCACACCCTCCTCTTAGAAGGAGAAGAAGAAGAAGAACTCCTAATAGCCGATGTGTACTTTTGTGCTAGGGGTCGTTAAACAAAAAAACAAACAACAAAAAACTCTTAGAAGAAATAGGAATGTTGGTAATTACAAGAGATAAGTTCCCTAGTAATTAGCGATCAACATGTTTTTTGTTTCATTAAGTGATGTATAACTGATTATGCCAATATTATGTTTCGCTGCAGTGTTCCAACCTTTGCGCTACTCGATTGCTCTATGCTGTACTTGTTGGTTGGTTGTTGGAGTTTTATGTCCTGGTAACATCTATGGGCATATCAAGACGGGTGCCAACTTGTGAAGAGCTGATTGGGTTGTGAAGAAGGCCCTGAACTGTGATCTTGAACTGTGTCTGATCCCTCACTCTGATCTGAAACCACTAATAGCCACCCACATAAAATCCAAATGGCAACATGAGTGGGATGAAAACATTAATAAACTTAAAGAAATTGAACCATCTGTGGGAAAGCCACCACCGATTCATGCAGGAGGTCGGCAGCACCAAGTGGTCCTTAGCAGCTGCAGTATTGGCCACTCATGGCTTACACATGGTTTTCTGCTCAAGGGGGAACCTCCCCCTGAATGTATTTGGTGTCAGTCCCCACTGACACCCAAACACATTTTACTAAGTTGCGGTGAGTCTTTGGCACTGCGCCAACAGTTCTACACTGTAGACAGTATGCATGACCTTTTTAATAAGGTAAAACAGGAAAACATTTTAGCCTTTTTGAGGGCAGCTGGACTGTACCAGTTTACTAAATAGATTCTATCAATTATTAATAAGACTTTTCTTTTTCTATGGGAATTTGTTTCCCTTGACCACAAATATATGATTGTGAGCTTTCTAATTTAATGAGTGTCTATTGGCACATAATTGACTGTCTGCTTTTACATGTAAAAGCGATGGTTTGAACAAAAAACAAACATTTCTCGCCGTGAATATGGCCTATGCTGCCAACACGGCGTAAAGCAACCACCAATCAATCACTCAAACTTGTGACAGTGCGCACTCATAGTGACTTTATAGTACTGCCCCACTGGGAAATCAGGCCTTGTAGGTAGGGTGATTGTATCATGAGCCTAGATAGTCTAATTGTGATGATACTAGCCCCAGAAAATATAAGCTGATATGGTTAAATGAGTTGAGCACAAACCTTTTGTGTGGCAAGTAAAGCTATTCGACTGCCAGCCGATTCAAACTAACAACTTAACAATTTATACTTAGAAGAGTAAAGGACCGGTAAATGTTTACAAGATACTGGTGTCAATGGCAAAGACTTTAAACAAATTGTGAACTTATACTGGACACAACGTACATTTATAAAAACGGAGCAGGGCCTATCAGATGAAGTTATGGTTAAACGAGGAATTCGACAGGGGTGTGTATTGTCACCATGTCTATTTAACCTGTACACAGAGATGATTTTCAGACACATTGAAGATTGCAAGGGAGTGACAATAGGTGGCATGAATGTCAACAATCTTAGATATGCCGATGACAGTGTAATACTAGCAGACAGTGAGAAAAACCTACAAGATATTGTGAATAGAATCAATAAAGCTGGAATTCTATTCAACATGAAGATGAATGCCAGGAAGACCAAAACAATGGTTATAAGTAAAAAGACAGATACACCAGATATCAATATAACCATAGATGGCACAAACATAGAACAAGTATCTGAATTCATATATCTCGGACAAAAGATTACAAATGATGGGAGATGTGAGGAAGAAATTAAGAGAAGGATAACAATAGCCCGAATAACATTCTCCAAAATGTATAGAGTGTTAACATCAAGTAAGATATTAATACATACAAGGAAGCATATTCTTCAGTGTTATGTGTGGTCTACTCTAATGTATGGGGCTGAGACATAGACAATCTCTAAGAAAATGTACAAACGTTTAGCAGCATTTGAGATGTGGACTTATCGAAGGGTGTTGAAAATATCATGGACAAAGAAGATCACCAACAAAGAAGTTCTCAGAAAAATTAAAAATAAGAAACGATTGTTTGCCACTATACATACAAAGAAACTTATTTATTTTGGCCACATCATTTGTCAGAGTTCAATATACCGTACATTGTTGGAAGGGAAGGTGAATGGCAGCAGAGGGAGAGGCAGACCAAGAACATCATGGTTTACAAATATTTCACAGTGGACAGGCTTGAATTATTCACAGTCTACCAGAACAGCACACCATCGGGACAAGTGGAGAACCATTGCATCCAACCCTCGACTAGAGGACGGAACTATTGATTGATTGAAAGGCCCGGTCACATAGCCATTAGTGGACGTAGTTGAACGTAGTGGAGGTATCACATAGTTGAAAGTTGAACGTAGTTGAATGTACCGGCATCCGTACTTGTCCATGATGTTAACTTGGTAATAATGTGGGTGAGCCGTGACCTCCGATTTAATTTTTGGATATGTTCAACAGACCGCTACGTTAGAGGCTTTTTTTTGTGTTTTTTGTTGTTGAAGATTTATATTGCCTATCATGGATAAGCCTGAATAGGCTTGTTTTCACCATTAGACAGTTTGTCGATAGAAAGCCCGAGCCTACACTTTTACCGACCCAAGGGATTTTTAACCTCCCACACCACATAGACATGGTATGAGAGCAACTGGCCTTTGATGATGCTGTAAGAAGCAGTGGAAATCCAAATTAGCAGAGATGGGGGCACGGGGAATCGAACCGCCGACCCTCAGAATAGGAATCTGACCTAGAAAAAAGTCAGACACTCTAACCACTCCGCCACAGAGAACATGCTGAATTTGCATCCATGATGCTAACATACTCTAGCATACTCTAGCATATTCTAGCATGCTCTAGCATGCTCTAATGTGCTCTAGCATGCTCTAGCATACTTGGACGAAGCCCTGGTCACATAGCCATTAATGGACGTAGGTGAACGTAGTGGAGGCTAATGTAGTTGAACGTAGTTGAACGTAGTTGAACGTAGTTGAACGTAGGTGAACGTAGGTGAACGTAGCTGAAAGTAGTTGAACGTAGTTGAACATACCAGCATCCATACCATAACATATTTATCCATACCGCAATGTATTTGTCCATACCAAAACCTGCTGTACCTTAAAGTATTTCAACGTAGTTTAACGTTTTAGTTTGACCCACATTAGCCTCCACTACGTTCACCTACTTTCAACTACGTCCACTAACGGCTATCTGACCGGGGCTTAAAATGGGGCATGGAACAGTGAAATGAGAAAGACCCATTGTCATCGAATGAAATCTCGACTGTTTAATCAATCAATGTCGCAAAACAAAATATAAATGTATAGCAATTAGAGTTCATCATCAAAGCGACACTGAAAATAGTGATAAACAATGTGGTACATTTGACTAAATCAGTAAAGAGAGTAGGTCAGCATGATGTGACAATAGGTGGTTTCGGAGATGCGCTCAGTGAACAGGGAGGAGAAATCCATGGTCAGGCGCCATAGCCAAGCTGTCACTTGTCAGTGTTGGAATTCTGGGTTCCCGTCCGGAAGGTCACGAATTTGAATCCCGATTGACTCAAGACAACAACTTGCTAAATTGATATTTTTTCGCTACCCAGGTTGGTGCTCAACATTACTAGGATAGGGCAAGGACTGGTTAGCTCAGTGTCAGGATACTGTAACTGGGTGGGATATTGGGTCATGGTGCCAGCAACTTGGGTAATCCCAGTAGGACAGCACTATGTATTCGCCATGAGCATGCACTGTCACAAGTCGATACTCATACTGATATGACCTTAGATGTTGTTAGTATTTAAAACTCTAACAAACAACAACAACTTTGGAGCACATCTGGAGATCTCAGCGTGAGTTCTCTACGTGACCAAACCCACCAAGCCGTTCTCAGAGTGGATTTGAACCCTACAAGGCCTCGTTGATAGGTATTATTGTTTGTTTGTTTGTTGTTGTTTTACGTCCTAGCAACATCTAAGGTCATATCAGGATGGGTACCGACTTGTGACAGTGCGCACTCATGGTGACTTTATAGTGCTGCCCCACTGGAATACCAGGCCACCAGCACCATGACCTGATATCCCACTCAGTCACATTATCCTGACACTGAGCCAACCAGTCCTTGTCCTATCCTAATAATGTCAAGCACCAGACTAGGAAGCAACAAGTATCAATTTTAAAGTCATTGGTTTGACTCGACCGGGATTCAAACCCACGACCCCACGATCTACCAACACGGGAGACGGACGCTCTAACTCATTCAGCCGTCCCATCTGGTCTGATAGGTATTAAGGGCCTCACACTCTGGGCTGTCTGTTTGTCCCCTTACATGACATCTCCCCGCAAAGAAAGACGACCCTCCCCAATGTACACACCTGTAAGAACATGCACCGTTCTACACACATGTGCGCACACATGGATCTGCAAATACACCCGTTGAGAGTGACTATAAGCTACTGGGGGGAAATATTTCTGGTGTTCTTTCCCGTCGAAGCTTGACAAGGACCGTGAAAGTCCATGAGAACACATTTATATATATTCTCTGTTGGGAATATATTAAGGTAGTGGATACGCGTACGTGAGCCGTACACGTAGTCCGGCGGTCTAAACGTACGTGAGGATGCGCGCGCATGTGATTTCTGAGAATACGCGCATTGATACAAGACAAATTTACTTCACTGGAAACCCATTTTGCCAGTCCTGATATGACCTTAGCTGTTGCTAGGACGTAAAGTAACAACAAACAAAGTTTAACCGGCTGTTGGGTAAACAATACCAAATTTCTTCACTCGAGAGCCGACCGCCGGGCAAATAATATCGGCCAATTAAAAAACAAAATTATTTCAACTCCAATGCACCATTGGTGCAGTTTGTCGTGATTTTCCACTCATTAGTGAAAGAATGTGCATACATTACGTGTATGGGGTGAGGTAGATAAAGGAATCACCCGGTACTCGCACTACATGGGTGAAGACCAGCCTTATATAAAACCGGTCGGAAAATCGGGCTAATGAAATGAGTCTTTATGAGAGCCTAATTTCACAATCTAAGAAGCAACATTTATTCTTTGTATATGTCTTCATATTTCCCCGCTAGCTTTGAGTTGAAAAATATAATGAAAAAGCTAGTTTAATAAGATTTAATAGTGAAATTGACGGCGTTCTATGGCTGCCATCTTGTCTTTTTGCATTCTCGCACATTTCACCAACTCTATGCCAATATAAGTAACCATTTGATACTGGAGGCAGACATTCTACTTCCTGTTCCATACTAAACCTACTTTTGCCCGTATTTAGACTACGTTGTTGTTCACCCATGTACTACAAGTACCGGGTGAATCTTTTATCTAGGGGTGGGGTAGCTGATAGTGAACGTGTGTGTTATGTGCTGTGCTGTATGTGTAAACCGCCATGGTTATGCGTAGGGCTCACATACGCCTAACCACTGCCATATAAGTTATTTTAGTTTTTTGGTAAAACAGTTTATTCATCAGAATATAAATTTGTTCAGCGCCGAGGCACTGGTCTTCTGGCCGTTTACATTACATTGTAAATAGGGAGATATGCGGGTACTTATGTAGGGCATATTAGTAGATTGTGAAGGGTGTTAGTGTGTTAGTGGGGTAGCCGTACTAACTTCAGTGTTATGGGCTAAGATCGTGGGCCGCTGCAAAAACGGTTCTGCTATTATGGTATAGTTGAGGTAAGTAATTGAGTGAGATGTGGGGGTGGGCGGAGGGGGGGGGGGTACAACGAGAGAGCTGCATAATCCGATGAAGCATCAAATTTTAAAAATAAAGCACTCACCAAACTTTGATTATATATATATGTCTAACTTAGATATTTATGCACTGATTGAGTATCTATTGCCCCATAAAAGGTCATGCTGAGTCAAGTTAATGGAACCTGTCACTGCATAAGTCTTAGGTGTCAGAGGTTTGACGTGCTTGCCAAACTTAATTGTGCATGCTTGCATTTCAAATATCTCAAACATTAGTCATTTAAAATATAAATGACTTCAAAGTAATGTCAGGTACATTATGACAATCAATTTAATATATATATTTTTTTTTAAATTACAGAAACTCAAAACCATCGGACTATGCAATTTTAATAGCCTGCCGAAAGTTTGAAACTCGACCACCTGTGCTGGTGTCGCAGTTTCAGTTCCCAGCAGTTGAAGTTCCCACAATTGCTTCTGCGCATGCGTCAAAGCATCGTCTGCACATGTGTCAACCTTAGGCCGATTTAAACCATCGCCAATCGCCGCAAATCGCTGTCACTATTGTGTCAGTGTGACTAACCTTATAAATTTACTATAATCTTTTCGGTAAACATGTTTTCTATATGTGTCCCAAGAAATTTGTTTCTAGGTGGTGTGGTTTTAGAGATATTTCACTTTTTCTGCATGAAGATTGCTCACGACCATTGACAATGCGTTGAGTTTGGCGGTACGCGCAGTGCAAAACATTATTCAAAATGAATAGAAATCCAGAACCCTAACCATATCAATTTAATATAATCGTGTCGGTAAACATGTTTTCTGTATGTGTACCAAGCGATTTGTTTCTAGCTGATTTGGTTTTAGAGATATTTCACTTTTTATGTGTGAAGATTGCTCACGACCATTGACAATGCGCAGACGATGCCATTAGATGTTGACGCATGCGCAGAAGCAATTGTGGGAACTGAAACTGCTGGGAACTGTAACTGCGACACCGGTCAGGAAGTGATAGTGACCACTCACAGGTGGCGCAGATGCGGCAGTTGGGGGAACTAAGCCTTGGTGCAATGCTTAGTAATTCCTAGGTGCATGTCCTATAAGATGGTTATATATAGAGGAAAAGGTTTGATAATGGCGTAAATACAACCTGAAGAAATGTAATCTCAACACAGAAACATGTGAAACTGGTCAAGGAGAGGCAAGCTTCTATTTGCAAAGACACACTATGGTTTGAAATTGATCATATATCTCAAAATAGTGAAATAGCGAATGGTAGACAGGAAGTGTGAACACTTATTTGTCTCTCATTTTTGCTTGAGTGCAAGTAAATAAGCAACACAAGGAATAATTAGTAGCATGTGGTGAATAAGGGGTCAAATTTACCTGGATCATCAGCCCATGCTTTTTCTAATCTATTCTTGAATGAATTTATTGACTCGGCATCAATAACATTTTGTGGGAGACTGTTCCATATATTTATAATCCTGTTTGAGAAACTGTGTTGCCTTAACTTTGAAATGGCTCTGGGTTTTACTACTTTGAGAGTATGGCCCTGACTGCCTTCTCTTTTATTCAAGGTGAAAAATTGGTTCATATCTATTTGATCAAAACCTTTCATAATTTTAAATACTTCAATTATGTCACTTCTTTTCCTTCTGTATGAAAGGGTAGGAAGTTTCAATTCCCTAAGCCTTTGTTCATAGGGTAAGTCCTTTATAACTGCAACTACCTTTGTTGCACGTCTCTAAACCTTTTCGATCTCCACAATATCTTTCCTAAAAATTGTGCTCCAAATTTGTGGACAGTATTCGAAAATTGGCCTAACAAGAGACTTAAATAGAATGAGAAAATTGTTCTTGTTGAGGCGATGGAAAGTTCTTTTAATTATTCCTACTCTCTGGTTCTTCCCCCGACAGGTGGCAGGATGGTGAAGGGCGAGGTCAAGAATGGGGTCAGTGCGCCTGCGGATGAGCAGGTAAAGGTCAGGTGCACCTCGTGTGGAATGGTCGGTCACGTCAACCAGGGGGCGCCACGCACGTCACTGGTAAGTTTTGGGTAACTTTGGAGCTAATATGGGGACCAGTCTAGTAGGAGGAGAATCTATAGTGTTGGGTAACTGTGGAGGTGACACGGGGACCAGTCTAGTAGAAGGAGAACCCATAGTGTTGGGCAACTGTGAAGGTTACATAGGGACCAGTCTAGTAGGAGGAGAATCCAGAATGTTAGGTAGCTGTGGAATTGACATGGGGACCAGTCTAGTAGGAGGAGAATCCGTAGTCTTGGATAACTGTAGAGCTGACATATGGACCAATCTAGTAGGAGGAGAATCCATAATGTTGGGTAACTGTGCAACTGACATGGGGACCAGTCTGTTGGGTAACTGAGGAGCTGACACAGGGACCACTCTAGTAGGAGGAGAATCCGTAGTCTTTGGTAACTGTGAAATTGACATAGAGACCAGTCTAGTAGGAGGAGAATCTATAGTGTTGGGTAACTGTGAAGCTGACATAGGGACCAGTCTAGTAGGAGGAGCATCCGTAATGTTTGGTAACTCTAGAGCTGACATAGGGACCAGTCTAGTAGGAGAATCTGTAATGTTGGGTAACTGTGGAGGTGACACAGTGACCAGGGACCAGTCTGGTAGGAGGAGAATCCATAGTGTTGGGTAACTGAATGTGACACGGGGACCAGCCTAGTAGAAGGAGAATCCATAGTGTTGGGTAACTGTGCAGCTGACATAGGGACCAGTCTACTATGGAGAATCTATAGTTTTGGGTTACTGTGAAGGTGACACAGGGACCAGTCTAGTAGGAGGAGAATCCATAGTGTTGGGTAACTGTCTCTAAATATCTCTAAAACTACAGAAACTAGAAACAAACCGCTTGGAACACATATAGAAAACATATAGAAAACATGTTTAACAACCAGATTATATTAAATATATATGGTTAGGGTTCTGCATTTCTAGGAATTCTGAATCAAATTGACATTTTGCACTGTGTCTATCGGCAAACTAAATGCATTGTCAATGGCCGTGAGCAATCTTCATACATACAAAGTTAAATATCTCTAAAACTACACCACATAGAAAGAAACCGCTTGGAACACATATAGAAAACCTATTTAACAACCAGATTATATTAAATTTATATGGTTAGGCTTCTGCATTTTTTGAGTAAAATTGATGTTTTACACTGCGTGTACCGGCAAACTCAATGACAGTGTGCCTTCCTTCTGCAGCCAAGCAGCTCGCTCATACACAATGTTTATAAACATTGACAGGGGTTTATCAGTGTTTATATTATGAAGTAACCCCGCGGGACGACCTGGGGAACCAGTCTAGGTGAAGAACCATAGCGTTGAGTAACACTGGGGAACGGTTGTAAGGACCAGTGTAGTAGAGGATAGGGAGGTTAAATCGCATCACCCTGTACGAAGTGTAATGGAGGGTGTGTGTGGGTGTGTGAGTGGGTGAGTGGGTGTGTGTGGGTGCGTGGGTGTGCGGGTATGGGTGTGTGGGTGTGTGAGTGTGTGGGTGTGTTGGTGTGTGGGTGTGTGGGTGAATGTGGGTGTATGCGTGGGTATGTGAGTGTGTGGGTGTGTGAGTGTGTGGGTGTGGTTGTGTGGGTGTGTGTGTGAGTGGTTGGTGTGTGAGTGTGTGAGTGGCTGGGTGTGTGAGTATGGGTGTGTGGGTGAGTGGGTGTGTATGTGTGTATGTGTGTGGGTGTGTCAGAGTGGGTGTCAGCGTGTGAGTGTGTGGGCATGGGTGTGTGGGTGTGTATGAGTGTGTGGGTGTGTGGGTGTGTGGGTGAGTGTGAGTGTATGTGTGTGGGGGAGGTGGTGGTGTGGGCATGTGTGTGGGTGTATGAGTGTGTGGGTGTGTGAGTGTGTGGGTGAGTGGGTGGGTGTGTATCTGCGTGTGAGCATGGGTGTGTGGGTGTGTGAGTGTGTGAGTGTGTTGGTGTGTGAGTGTGGGTGTATGAGTGGGTGAGTGTGTGGGTGAGTGGGTGTGTATGTGTGTGTGTGGGGGTGTGTGGGTAGGTGGGGCGTGTTCTCGTTTGATAGGAAATGTCCATGATAGGGTACCCGTATGGGATATCCTTAGTTGGTGGCGTAGGGACCAGTGTACATTGTACTAATTGTAGTCATTGGGTGCCACAATTCTGCAGAGTAGTGCTGGATACCAGTGCAGCGTAGCGAAAAGGTAGGTGCTGTGCAGGGGTGGTTATAGATAAAGGATTCAACCTGTACTCACAGTACATGGGTGAATACCAACCCTATATAAAAGCTGTCGAAAAAGTGGGGAAATTAAATGAGAGCCTAATTTCACAATCTAAGAAGCAACAATTATTCTTTTTATATGTCTTCATATTTCCCCGCTACCTTTGAGTTGAAAAATATAATAAAACATATAATTTATTAGAATTTAAAGGTGAAATCGACGGCATCTATGGCCGCCATCTTGTCTTTTTGCATTCTCTCCCATTTCACCAACTCTGTGCCGATATAAGTACCCATTTGATACTGGAGACAGGCCTTCTACTTCCTGTTCCATACTAAAGCTATTTTCGCCAGTATTTATGCTATGTTGTTGTTCACCCGTATACTGCAAATACGGGGTGAATCATTTATCTAGGGTGGTTAGTGCTTGCTTATATTATTTATAATGTTTGGTTGGTTGTTTGAGTTTTACGTCCTGGCAACATCTATGGTCATCTCATGACGGTGTTATAATGGTGAGTGGGGCAGGGTCTCCCGAGGTGGCGACCGGACGCGGTAGCCGAATCGGTACAGCGCAGGCCTCCTGTTCGAGACATTTAGTCAAACCAATGACGTACAAAATTGATACTTGTCACTTCTTACCTTGGCATGTGGCCTTAAGAGGATAGGGCAATGACTGGTTAGCTCAGTGTCAGGATAATGTGACTGAGTGGGATATCGAGTCACGGTGCTGACAGCCTGGTCTCCCAGTGGGGCAGCACTAGTATAAAGTTGTCATGAGTGCGGACTGTCATAAGTCGGTACCCGTCCTGATATGACCTTAGATGTTGCCAGGACGCAAAACTCCAACAACCAACCAATCAACCAAACGGAGGGGGATGTAGGGGGGTAGGGGGGATGGCGGGGAGGGGTGCTGTGTCGGTTTTGTTGGTCGTATATCAGAAGATCCGATTGCATCCTGTCGGTAAGTGAGACAGGAGCTGTGAAAAAAGAGGCCCACCCTGTCCCCGCCACGGCCTTCTTATTGCGACGCATTCAAAATGTCACATTTACTTCGAATAGTCCTTTATTAAATGAGTGCTAGTTTGCCGCCCCCACATCCCGACCTCCCGCCTCCCGCCTCCTCGCCGTCTCGTCGTCCTGCCCTTCTGCCTCCCGCCTCCCACTTCCCTCCTCCCGCCTCCCGCCCCCCGCCTCCCGCCTCCCGCCCCCCGCCCCCCGCCTCCCGCCTCCCGCCTCCCGCCTCCCGCCTCCCGCCTCCCGCCTCCCGCCTCACGCCTCACGCCTCACGCCTCACGCCTCACGCCTCACGCCTCACGCCTCACGCCTCACGCCTCCCGCCTCCCGCCTCCCGCCCCCCGCCTCCCGCCCCCCGCCTCCCGCCCTCCCGCCTCCCGCCTCCCGCCTCCCGCCTCCCGCCCCCCCGCCTCCCGCCTCCCGCCTCACGCCTCACGCCTCACGCCTCACGCATCCCACTTTCCGCCTCACGCCTCATGCCTCACGCCACACGCCTCACGCCTCACGCCTCATGCCTCCCGACTCGCTCTCCCTCCTCTCCCCCTCCCACCTCCCGCCTCCCGCCGCCCGCCTCCCGTCTCCCGCCTCCCGTCTCCCGCCTCCCGCCTCCCGTCTCTCCCCTCCCGCCTCCCGCCTCCCGCCTCCCGGCTCCCGCCTCCCGCCCCCCGCCTCCCGCATTCCCACCTCCCGCCTCACGCCTCCCGCCTCCTGCCTCACGCCTCCCTCTCCCTCCTCCCCCTTCCCACCTCACGCCTCACGCCTCCCGCCTCCTGCCTCCCGCCTCCCGCCTCCCTCTCCCTCCTCTCCCCCCTCCCACCTCCCGCCTCCCGCCTCACGCCCCCCGCCTCACGCCTCACGCCTCCCGCCTCCCGCCTCCCGCCTCCCTCCTCCCGCCTCCCGTCCTCCCAACTCCCGCTGGCCCGCTCTCAGGATAGTGTGATTGAGTGGGATAACATGTCATGGCGCTGGTCCCACTGTGGGGCAGCACTATAAAGTCACCATGAGTGCACACTGTCACAATTAGATCGGTACCCATCCTGATATGACCTTAGATGTTGCAAGCTCCAACGACCAACCTGCCACTAATATTGGTAATAGCCACAGTTTGACAATTGAGACCATCAGGTCATGGTTGGGCCTAAATAACTGCACGAGAAGACGTCCTTTTAAACTGTGCACATTGTGATATTTTATCATCATAATTGTGAATTAGGTAAGTTGTTTTCGCCATGCTGCAAATCCTTAAAGCCCTGGTCACATAGCCAGTAGTGGACCTAGGTCAATGTAGTGCAGGTTAACGTAGTTGAAAGTAGTTGAACGTAGTTGAACGTACCGGCATCCGTACTTGTCCATGATGTTAACTTGGTAATAACGTGGGTGAGCCGTGATCTCCGATTACATTTTTGGATATGTTCAAAAGAGCGGTATGTTAGAGGCTGAATTTCGAACGTAGTAGAACGTAGTAGAATTAATCTCTTAATGTACTCTAGCATACTCTAGCCTCCGCCTCCCGTTCTGGTAGGTCATGGGATTCGAACTCCCGATTTTCGAACCCTGGCCGAATCAAGCCAATGACGTAGAAATGTATTCTTCTCACTACCTAGCCTGGCGCTCAGCTTTACTAGGATAGGGCAAAGAGCTGTGGAATGAGGAAGACCAATTGGTCGCCATTGAAATGTGTCCACTGCTGATACCCCAGTCACACTAGGCCTGCGTTCACTTGCGATCATTTCACGACCATTTCGTGACCCCTATACGACTACCATACGACCACCGTACGACCGGTCGGCGGCTGGTTGCCGACCATTGCAGGAGATTTTGGTCGGAAGGGGGTTGCAAGTGCAGCAACCGCAAACGCTAGGAGTCGGCGCCCTTTTGGTTGTACGGTGGTCGCAAGCGAACGCTGCCGGAGTGTGACTGGGGTATTATCAACTGATATACCAAAAATGAAACAAAATAAAATAAAAACACTTCCCACTTGCATTGAATACCTTCTAACGTCACATCCGAGGAGGTAGTTGGGCCATACAATACTCGCCAAATAGTTTACATTTTTCACTGTCTTATAATAGACTACATCCCCGTTCCAGCCGAGCGGTGCATTGTGGGATGTGGCAGAGCAAAACAAACCTGCGAGAAGCACATGGCACATGCGAATACACTCGGTGCAGTTATGAAATGTGCTAGTTTCAGCTCATCTCAGCTCTTGTTTGAAACATAGAACACTAACTAAACAAATATATATAATAAATTAAGATATTAATCTTGTATCCAGCATTGCATTTACATCAATATAATCAGCACATCTTATGCCATGTGCATTTCGATTTAGACAAATCTGGGCACTCAGACTAGTGTTAGAGCCATAGCCAGAGTAAGTTTTACTTAATTTATTCATGTTTTTATTTATATCCTATGATTACTGACATATGTAGAAATAGAAAATGAGTAGGGGTAATCAGATATTGGTTATGTATTTCTTTGAAACAAGTTGTTGTTGACACATTTGACATTTTAATATTTAGAACAAGAATTACTTCTGGCTAATCAATGGTGATGCAAACATCAGCCTGTAAAGTGACTGAAATTGTATGTTTCTTAACTCAAAATGATTAATTATGGAGAGTTCTGTCTCAAGCATATTCATTATATTATTATATTGCATCCTTCCATCCATGTTTGTGCCTAATTATGTATTTCTATTAATTTGGAATGAAATGGAAGTTTTTCCTTATGCGTATCGGCAAACTCAATGGCTGTACGCCTTTGCTTTGCTCCAAACACCATTGTCAGCACATGCACACTCGGAACCGTGATCTCGTCTATTGTATGTTGTCTTTGATGTTTACAGGGTGACGTAGTCATGGAGGGTAACCGGAAGTCATACGAAGAATACCCAGAAGTGTATATCTACCCGGGGCCAGACCTCAGCGAGGTAACTCAGTTATTCTGGATATGAAGAGTTTCAGGCGCAAAACCATGTAAAATGCCAATCTAAATATTGAGATAAACATTGGTCTCAACCCTTCAAAAGGTTCATTTTTGTACATCGCTATTTGTATGTTCATTGCTCCATAGACATTTAATCACAGAATTACTGACAATTAAAATTAGCGTCAAGTAAATTAAAAAGGTTTAATTCAATTTTAGGATTGGTGTTTACGGGTTTTGCGCCTGAACTCTTCGTATATAAATGTATCGTGCACATCTCAACTCATGGTTATATAAATGTATGCTACACATCACATGCAATTTACAAAAACAATGCCATCAACGAGGAAATCCGTGCCAAGACCCAGCAGGCAATTTGTCCCACACAAATCCGCCACCAATCAACCAATCAGCAGAGATCAGCAGACAGTTGCCATCAATCAATCAACATTAAAGCTTCTACTTCTGTACTCATGTATTCTTCTTTAATACAGATGTGGTAGTCTGCACTGACCTCTGACTAGTTTGAGACAGGGTGTACTCTATGGGTTAATCCCTTTTAAAAGCTGGTCGCCAGATCTTTATAAATGAAAGTGAGCTATAATGAAATACAAGGTTAACCATAAAATACCAGAAAGCGTAGTAGAGGAAATAGTGTGGTGTAGGCTGAGTTCTGTAGTTGCCTGGTTACAATAGTGAAGTGGCCGATAGTTTTGAACTTTTGTCATTTTCTGAGATGGATGTACAGTAAAACCTCTCTAACTCAACCACTTAAAGTGTGTCCCAAAGTCGGTCGATTTAGAGAGGTTTTACTGTACATCCATCACAGAAAATGAAAAAAGTTCAAAACTATCAGACGATAGAATGTTAATGTCAATTAACAAAGAAGGCCACCTCATGATCACCATCATCCAAGTCACAATTGCCAGTCGCAGATTCCTAATTGTTACTAATGGGTGAAGCGGACAACGCTTCTTTTTTTTTCTTTTTTTTTTGGTCCATTAGTTGTTTAAGCAGGGGAAATGTCAGTCATAGACAACTGGTCTTCCCCATTCCACTGCTGGTCGATAGAAAGCCCGAGCCTACACTTTTAACACAAGGGATTTTTAACCTCCCACACCACATAGACATGGTATGAGAGCAACCGGCCTTTGATGACGCTGTAAGTTATACACAGCGGTGGAAATCCAAATTGGCAGAGGTGGGGGCACGGGGACTAGACAGCCGGTGGACGAGATAGACGGGGTGGTACTTCACCCATGTTTGGACAGGAAAGTTGTAGGAAAGTTGGAGGAAAGTTACTCTATTTGCACAGCAAGGACTTCGGTGTGAGATGCATCCTAAGTTAGATAGGTATGTGCTCATTTGAATTGCTTTATTTGTTTGGGTTTTGCATCCTGGCAACATCTAATGTCATATCAGGATGGATACCAACTTGTGAGTTGGTTGGTTGCTGGAATGTTATGTCCTGGCAACATCTAAGGTCATATCAGGATGAATACTGACTTGTGACAGTGTGCACTCATGACGACTTTATAGTGCTGCCCCTCTGGGAGACCAGGCCGCTGAGTGCCAGGCTAGGTAGTAACAAGTATCAATTTTGTAAGGCATTGGCTTGACTCGGCCGGGATTCAAACTCCCGACCTTCTGCAGAGGAAACCTGCACTCTACCGATTCGGCCTCCGAGTCCGGTCCGACTTGTAAGTGTGTACTGATGGCGACTTTATAGTGCTGCCCCACTGGGAAACCAGGCCACTGACACCATGACCCAGTATCCCACTCACCCACCGTGCGAACCAGTCCTTTCCCTATCCTAGTAATGCTGATCGCCAGGCTAGGTAGCGATAAGTATAAATTGTGTAAGTCATTGATTTGACTCGGCCGGAATTCAAACTCCCGACCTGTGACAGAGTGGTTAGAGTATCTGACTTTTTTCTAGGCCGGACTCCTAATCTGAAGGTCAGTGGTTCGATTCCCCGTGCCCCCACCTCTGCCAATTTGGATTTCCACCGCTGCGTATAACTTACAGCATCATCAAAGGCCAGTTGCTCTCATACCATGTGTATGTAGTATGGGAGGTTTAAAATCTCTTGGGTCGGTAAAAGTGTAGGCACGGGCTTACTAACGACAAACTGTCTCATGGTGAAAACAAGTCTAGTCAGACTTATCCATGATAGGCAGTATAAATCTTCAAGAAAAGAAACCTTCCGCATGGGAAGCCTGCGCTCTACCTATGCTGCCACTGCATCCGGTGTTAATGGGTTCAAGTAATGATCTCAGAGAAGAGCCATGTGTGAGGATGGCTCGACAATTAGTGTGGCTGACACCCAGTCCCGGATACAGCAAGTCACGCTGAGATGCTTTTGAAAAATGTCTGAGGTTTCTTTGCAACATTCCACATACCAGGACATGCGGGGCTCTTTTCGTGTGCGTGTCCTACTAAATGTAGTATATAGTGTCGTGGGGATGATGAAAATGGGAAATATTGCGCACAGAGGAAAGTTTATTTCGGTCATTTAAGGGCCTGTCACACTGCAACTTATGGTGTTAGCGAATGCCGACGTATGCGCTTTTCGACCAACACGTCGGCATAGGCCATCATAGGTTGGGCATAGGTCATATACGCTTTTCATAAGTCGTCATAGGTCGGCGTAGGTCGAGCCACCAAACATTTTTTGTGCATGTTCAAAATTAAAAACCTATGCCGGCGTGTGGCTCATAGGTTTCTCATAAGCTAGACGTATGCTAGATGTATGCTGGCATAGGTTATGCATAGGCATGGGGTAGGTCGGCATAGGTTAGCAGTTTGTTGAACCAGCGTACTCCGCGTATCTCTGGCGTACATAGGGTACGCCTAGCGTATGGGTAAAGGGGCTGTCACACTGACGTATAGCATTAGCGTATGCCGATGTATGCGCTTTTCGACCAACACATCGGCATATGCTGTCATAGGTTACGCATAGGTTGGGCATAGGTCGTATACACTTTTCATAGGTCATCATAGGTCGGCGTAGGTCGAGCTGCTGAAAATTGTTTGGTCAAAATTTTAAACCTATGACGGCGTGTGGCTCATAGGTTTCTCATACGCTAGACATACGGTAGACGTATGCTGGCAACGGTTATGCATATGCTGGCCATAGGTCGGCGTAGGTTACTCATAGGCTAGACCTGTCACCTGTAACTGTCAACAAACATCCCAGTACGCCGTGTATAGGTCGTCATATGCTTTGCATACGCCGTCATAGGTTAGGCATAGGTTAGGCATAGGTTAGGCAGAGGCTACGCGTACGCTTCATACGTCACTGGGACCTCCCGCAGTGCAAAAAGGTCGCCATATCTCGACCTATTAATTATTTCACCACGTTACGCATACGCCGCCGCCATACGTCGTAGTGTGCCAGGGCCTTTAGTATTCCCAGGCAGCACTATAAAGACGCCATTAGTGCGCACCATCACAAGTCGGTAGCCGTTTTCAGATGACATCAGACGTTGCCAGGATGTATAACACCAACAAACAAGATACGACTAAATGCTTAACGACCCTACCACTAATTAAGTTGGATATATGAGCAATCAAATCAAGGCCAGTGAAGTGGTTTTGAAAATGTTGACATCGGATTGTGCAACTTTGAATTAAGCAAAGTTTGTTTATTGGGGTTTTATATCCTATGAACATCCTAAAGTCATATCATAACAAGTACTGACTTGTGACAGTGCACACTCATGGTGACTTTATTGTGCTGCCCAACTGGGACATCAGGCTGTCAACACCATGACACGATATCCCACTCAGTTACAACCAGTCCTTGCCTTATCCTAATAATGCTGAGCGCCTGGCTAGGAAGCGACAAGTATCAATATTAAAGTCATTGCTTTGACTCGACCAGGATTCGAACCCGTGGGATCGAATCCCACGATCTACCAAAGCGGGAGACAGACAGTCAACTCATTCGACCATCCCGTCTGGTCAGAGAGGTAGGTGCCTGTCTGTATGTTAACTGCTCCCAGACAGGACCAGTTACCTAACAGTTGGCAGCCCGAAAAAGGTACAATCGGGTACCAACGCATACTTCTCACACCTGTACCAGTGTCACCTTACACCTCGGTGTGTGAGCAGTGTACCGAACACTCCCGATAGGCCGACATGGTCCAGTGATTACGAGGCTCTGTCGTACCACACCAGGGCCCATATGTATGTGTCCGGGTTAGCGGTCGTAACCCTGCGTTGTGCGGATTTCCCGGGTTAGCGGCGAAAACTGCGTATGTATGTGTCGGGGTTAAACTAACTCGGCGAGCATAAAGTCACCTGCACTAACCCCAAGCGAAAGTAGGGTTAAAGGTGGGGTTAGGCACCGATTATGCCCAAATCTATTGAATGTGATCATATTTAACAGAATTACATAGGCAAATCGGGAAATTTAATTAAATTAACCCAAAAATCGAAGCGAGATTAACGCTGATGCCGTAACGGTGGCGATATTAATATTTTCGAATCGACGAATGTAAAGTAAACAAATCGCCGCCGCCGCAGCGACGTCGATATCCATACTGTCCAACGTCAACTAAGCATCGCCGCCGAATCGGCGAGAATATATTAGGCTCAATGCTATCATATTTAACTGAGTTACATAGTCAAATCGTGAAATTTAATTAAATTAACCCTAAATTCGAAGCATTATTAACGTAGCAGCTATATCGGCGGCGTTATTCATATTGTCCAATCGACGAATGTGAACAGGCACAGAGGGATTTCCCAAATATATAAATAACTGAAACGTTAGCTAACCCACACGCGCTTTGGTCACATACATCCCCCGTGACACATTTGGAACACCGGGTTTAGATAACCCGGGACCCTCCTTTAACCCTAGTACGGTTAAAAATTGGCTCATACATATGGGCCCAGGGGCCGTATGCACGAATCGGTGTTAGGGCCATAACCGTGGCTAGGCTAGCTCCACACGGCTAAATGTGAGAAATCGGTATGCACGAATCAGTGTTAGTGCTAACCGCGAAATTTAGCCTAGGCTAAGCTAAACCATTTTCAAATCAGGTTTTACTGCTAGCCGGGTAGGTTAGTGTGCTTGTATGGGTCTCAATCTATTAAATGCTGTCATATTTTACAGAATTACATACGCAATAAGTGAAATTTTATCAATTTAACCCTAAATGCGAAGCGATATTAACGCTGCTGGTGCATCAGTGGCGATATTAATATTTTCGAATCGACGAATGTAAAGTAAACAAATCGCCACCGCCGCAGCGACGTCGATATCCGTACTGTCCAACGTCAACAAACCACACATCGCCGTCGCCGTCGCCGTCGCCGCCGAATCGGCAATATATTATACCCAAATCTATTCAATGCGATCATAGTTGACAGATTTACATATGCAATAAGTGAAATTTAATCAAATTAACCCTAAATACGAAGCGATATTAACGCTGCCGCTGCATCAGCGGCGATATTTTCGAATCGACGAATGTAAAGTAAACAAATCGCCGCCGCCACAGCGACGTCGATATCCATACTGTCTCGCCGCCATCGCCGCCGCCGCCGCCGAATTGGCGGCAATATATTACACCCAAATCTATTCAATGCTGTCATATTTAACAGAATTACATACGCAATAAGTGAAATCTTATCAATTTAACCCTAAATTCGAACCAATATTAACGCCGGCACCGCATTGGCAGCGTTATTCATATTGTCGACTGGAGGGAATTCTCAAATCTATAAATAAACTCACGGTTAGCTGTCCGCCCCGGCTAGTACATTGGTGCATACCAATTCACACATTTCTGCAACCCCCCGCTACCCTGAGGTAGCTAACCGTGGCTAGTGCCTTAACTCCGGCTAAGCCTAACCCCGATTCGTGCATACGGCCCCAGGGCCACATTCAAGGTACGCCTCAGATGCACCTCGGAGATATTCGATTCGGTATGTCGCACTAGTCTGAACGACTTTAGCTTTTGGGTGCCTCGAAAATGACGGCCTCCATAGGGTGCAGCCATTTGCAATTGAAAAGAACAGCTCTGATTGGCTGAAATCACTGAATCCAGCAGCCATTTTGGAAACAAGTTTTGCCTCTTATCTGAAAAGTGAGACATCACGGAGTCAACTCCAAAGCGCACTCTGAAAGCAAATAGGCCAAAAAGATGTTGCGGGGCCGTCTCGGAGTCGACTCAGAGGCACACCCTGAATGCGGCCCAGGAAAGCGGGGCATCCAAAGTTGTCAATATTTTCAACATAGTTCAAAGAGTACTACTTTTCCAGACCCAGACCCCCCCACCCCCCACCCCCCACCTGACTGCAGCGTCCTGTGTTTCCTAGCTAGTCCCTGTGCGAAAGGTGTCGAGAGTTTGAATCCCAGCTGAGTCAAAAAGCCTAATCGCAAATTAGTACACATTAACATTTTACTACACACCCAGACAGGTAGATAAAAGATTCACCCGGGACTTGTAGTACACGGGTGAAGGACAACATACTGTAAATATGGGCGAAAATAGCTTTAGTATGGAACAGGAACTAGAAACTGTGGCTCCAGTATCAAATGACTAACCATATAGGCACAGAGTTGGTGAAATGGGCGAGAATGCAAAAAGACAAAGATGACGGAGGTAGAACACCGTCGATTATACTTTTAAATTATATTTTTCAACTCAAAGGTAGCGGGGAAATAATCAGACATATGTAAAGAATAATTGTTGCTTCTTAGGTTGTGAAATTAGGCTCTCATTTCATTCCCCCGCATTTTCGACCGTTCTTATATAGGGTTGGTATTCACCTGTGTACTGCGAGTACTGGGTGAATCCTTTATTCAGTGCCCGCCTCCCATTTTAATAGGTCACAGGATTCGAACCCATGGGTTCGAACCCTGATTGAGTCAAACCAACAACTTTTTAAAATGGTACGTGTTGTTATCTTGCCTCATGCTTAGCATCACTAGGGTGGGACAAGGAGCAATTAAATGAGGAAGACGAATGTCCTGTGATTGAAAATTCCCTGGCTTAATAAACTCATGAAAAAAATGAAAAAAATCGCCCCAAAAATATCAACATTTTATTCAGCTATAAAAGTATTGACAGCCCCTTCCCCACCCCCGTCTGTCATACGCTTTGTACGACCATGAAAAAGTTGCTAGGACCTCAAACGCCAACCGTTCAATCAGTACCGACAACAAAAACAATCAGTCGTTTGAATAAACAGAATCTGCAAAATCTGCAGAATCGTGAACTGAACGACAAGTAGAATTGTACGCTTCGTAGTCGGACAATGTGCTCCGCGGCAATGCCAGTCGCGTCGCAATCGCCAGTGGTCGCGTCGCTCAGTGTGTGTGCGCGCGCAGCCGCTCTCTCATGGTGGCGCCGCCTCGTGTCGTGTTCAAACACCACACGGCCTACACCCGATCGATTGGCGCCACCTCGCGTAAGTAGCGGCAACTAGCTGTACCGGCGGTAGAATGTCACGGAACACGGCACAGGGTAACCCCGCCCGCCCCCCCCCCACCCCGCCCTCCAGCCCTCCAGCCCCACTCCCGCCCCCTTTTAAATGGTAAACTTTTGAGATATTCTGAGTGCAAACATGGAAAACAAAACTCTGACACCATTGACTTCTGCAGTAACAGGTTCTGTTAAATTGACTCAGTATTGCCTTCTACGCAGAAACAAATGCTTAATAAGTGCATCAGTACCTAAGTCAGATATGTTAAATCAAACCTCGATAATTGGTTTGGTTTTAAAAATTTGATATTTCATCGGACTATGCAGCTTTAACTATCGCCGTGAATTTGGCCTATGCTGCCGATACGGCGTAAAGAAACCACCAATCAATCAATCAATCAACTTAACTATCCTCTGTACCGATGATAATTTATAGCTTGTACTTCAGTGCACACAAACTTACAATCACGGGAAAATCGGAGTATCTATATAATTATGATTATATCCATTGATTTGTATGTTTACACCATGTATATATGTGAAGTGGGCGAGCCTGCGGGAAATCTTAGGCATTTGCAGGCCTAGGACAAGTGATATGCTCTTGTCTACTTGCGCCTGCAAATGCCATAAGTGAGGAGAAAGGACTAGTTCTTCCTTCACTCACTAGGTGGTGCCTGCTTGCAGGTCTATTGGCCTGTGAGGGAAGGACTTTCGAACACTGCGCTTGAACCGGATGGACGTGCCTTATACCCCTGTCACACTACGACGTAATGAGCTAACGTAAGCCTGACGTGATCACATTTGGTCATTACGTTGTCGTACGTTGGGTTACGTTATTATGACGTCATAATGATGTTAGACTGACGTCGAGCTACATCCTGTTACGTCGTGTTACGTCGGCGCGCGTCAAGGTTTTGAACCCGTTCAAAACTTTCGACGTGACGTGAACGTAAGGGTTTACGTTCGCCGTACGTTCTGTACACGTTCAGTGAACGTCAGTGACATTAAACCGACGTTATTAAAATGTTAGTCACTACGTTCAACTACATTACACTACGTTGACCCACATTAAACCCAGTGGAAACGTCCACACGGCATAATGGGAACGTCAGGATAACATCAGGATAACATCAGGATAACATCAGGATAATGTCAGGAGAACATCAGGAGAACATACGTTCAACGTACTTCAACGTTTCGCCATCAGGTAATGTAGTTCTGGCGATGGAATAACGTTCATAACGTTCCGTGAACGTCATGAAGTTGTCCTCTCTCGTTGAATGTTGGTATCACTACGCTTTACTGATGTTACGATCTCGTCCACTACGCTGCATCCACGTTCAACTTGTGCCCAAATTTGCATACTACGCCGAGAAGTTCAACGTTCTTCACGTTCTCCCTACGCTGACGTCATTACGTCATAGTGTGACAGCGCCATTAGGCACATCTGACGTCAAAGCTGCATAGTCCGATGAAAATATCCAATTTTTTAAACAAAAATAATTACCTAGATTTGATTCTACATATCTTAGTTAGATACTGATGCACTTATTAAGCATTTGTCACCACATAGAAGGGAATAATGAGCCAATTTAATCGAATTTGTTACTGCCGAAGCCGATGGTCAGAGGTTTGGCGTGCTTGCCAAAATTAATTTGGCATGTTTGTACTTCAAATATCTCAAAAGTTAGCCGTTTAAAATAAAAGACACTTCAAACTAAAGTAAGGTAGATTATAACGACCAACCTAATATATCTAGCTCAGAAAATGGTAGAAACTCAAAACTATCGGATTATGCAACTTTAAACTATCTTTATTTATTGCTTTATTTCTAATTATTCGGTTTTATATTCAATATATCATTATATACAGCTAGCTGTTCCTTATTTCAAATCATTAATAAAATATCAAATCATCATAATCTACTGGTAACTTGTTTCCTTTTGACACCAGAACCGTCTCCTTTTGAATCATACTATTATTACACCGGACGAACGGTTAAATATGTTTTAAATATGTTTTAAATATATATGCAATATCAACCATTTTAAATGAAAATAAAAAGGCGAACACGAAATGAAAAGGAAAAAAACTACTTTTTAAGGACAATTCCCGAAGCATGCAATGCCGTGTAGCGTATGCTCACCAAATGTATAATACTTTTATTATTATCAAACTGGAATTGAATGCACTTACTATTACAACAGATAGCTTCATCGATGTATCAAGTATTTTAATTTTACAGGATGGCTAGAAAACCAATGTTTGGCACTGACACAAGAAACAATCAATGAATAAACTACATTCAGTCAAATAAAATAATATTGATGGTCTACCCACACTTTGTGAACAATCTCAGAAAATATTAAATGTTGGTTCACTGTGCTTTCTTATCTAGATCAAATATTCACCCCTACTTAGAGTAGGAGTAAATGATAGCACTGCTCCAACACGGGCCTAATTCCGAGAAAAAACTGCCTAAAGCGTTCATTCCTTACACGCGGTATGCGATATGCGAATGTGAATGCGGCAAAAAATCAAAAAGCATCTAAATCAATGGGGGTGATTCCTTAAGCTGAGATTCCTTCTACGCGGTATGCGGCATGCAGCATGCGGCATGCGGTATGCGATATGCGAATGGGAAGATTCCTTCTACACGGTATGCGGCATGCGGCAGATGGCACATGACTGGCTATATTTAAAAAATAAAAATAAACAAGTATACTCCATACTGCACTGTATATGGCCTAATATGGCATGTATATCCATGTACCTCTTGGTACTGCACATGGAGGTTCCTACCTTTATAATTACCAAATTATAGATAAGTATTCATATTTTTGTGGCTCTGGTAGCATTTTTACCAACCCGAACCCCCACCACAACCACTACCATATGTTTCCACTCAGCAGCCTTGACAACCCCCCTCCCTGACCCTTGTCCCGGCTGTCCGTAATTATCAGTCGCCTCCTCCAGCCTTATATTAATGGACAAATGCGACTGATGCTTTTCTATTCGCACCCCTGTGTCGCATGCCGCATGCCGGACCGATCGCTACAGGGACCGATCGAGTTGTCGCATTCGCATTCGCATTCGCATACCGCGTGTAAGGGTTGCAGCCCATTGACTTCAAGGCGTTTCGATTTTTTGCCGCATTCGCATTCGCATATGCATAACGCATACCGCGTGTAAGGAATCCTAGCTTTACACGTGGTATGCGGTATGTGGCAAGCGGCATGCGAATACTGAATCGGTCCATGTAGCGATCGGTGCGGCATGCGAATGCGAATGCTGCTGCGTTTGCCATAGAGAACAGTGGTGAGTAATCCTGACACTGTGTGTGGGTGTGGGTGTGGGTGTGGGTGAAAGGACCCATCCCGTAAGCACGCTGCACGCCGCATGCCGCATGCCGCATGCCGCATACCGCATACCGCGTGTAAGGAATCCTAGCTTTAATCTGTTAATACGAATTAACTGTGATGGTAGTGGTTCCACTGCTCAGTGCTAATCTATATTGGCACCGAGAGGATGAGATCGGAGAGAATGCAAACAAACAAGCTGGCGACCCTACAGTTGTTTGCTGTTTGTTTGTTGTTGTTTTACATCCTAGCAACATCTCAAGTCATATCAGGACGGGTACCAACTTGTGACAGTAGGCACTTATGGCGATTTTATAGTGCTGCCCCACTGGGAAATCAGGCCGCCAGTGCCATGACCTGATACCCCACTCAGTCACATTATCCTGACACCAAGCTAACCAGCCCTTGCCCTATCCTAATAATGCCTAGCAGCAGGCAAGGAAGTGACAAGTATCAATTTTTAAGTCATTGGTTTGACTCGACTGGGAACCAAACTCACAAACTCTCGATCTTCTGCACTCGAGGCATGTGCTCTACCGATTCGGCCACCGCACCCGGTCGCAACCCTAGAGTAGAATGTTCTCAATTTGAGTTGTAAAGTCTATTTAATTATATTTTAAAATCCTTCAATTCAAAAGTAGCGGGAAATTATAAATAGGTATGTGAAGATTATTTTGCTTCTTAAAATAAGAATTGATGTAATTTCCTTTACCCAGCCTCCCCGACACTTTTTCTAATGCCTTGTTCGGCAGCCCTGTCAGAGGCTGAATCGGTAGAGCGCATGCTTCCCCTGCGGAAGGTCGGGAGTTCGAGTCCCAGCCGAGTCAAATCGATGACTCATATAATTGATACTTCTCGCTACCTAGCCTGGTGCTTGGCATTTCTAGGTTAATCCGAGGACTGGTTGGCACTGTGTCAGGATAATATGACTGTGTACGATATCAGGTCATGGTTCTGGCAGCCTGGTCTCCCATTGGGGCAGCACTCTAAAGTCACCATGAGTCTGCACTGTCACAAGTCAGTACTCGTTCTGATATGACCTTAGATGTTGCTAGGACATAAAACAACAACAAACAAGGATATGTTGCAGGATCATGGCTGCGGGAGTTTGTTTGTTGTTGGTTTACGTCATAGCAACATCTAAGGTCATATCAGGATGGGTACCGACTTGTGACAGTCACACTCATGGCGACTTTATACTGCTGCCCCACTGGAAGACCAGGCCACCAGCACCATGACCTGATATCCCACCCAGTCACATTATCCTGATACTGAGCCAACCAGTCCTTGTCCTATCCTAATAATGGCGAGCGCCAGGCTAGGAAGCGACAAGTATCAATTTTTAAGTCATTGGTTTGACTCGACCAGGGTTCGAACCCACAACCCCACGATCTACCAACACAAGAGTCGGACGCTCTAACTCATTCGGCCACCCCGTCTGGTCAGGGTTGCGGGAGTAACTATTTCTTGTTGTGTTGTGAATTATATTTCTTGCTGTCATGTCAGAGCGCTGGCTGCGAGTGAAAAATGGACTATTCTCTGTGCGAGTGAAAAATCGAATATTCACTGTGCACCTTCGCTTTAACCGCCCTCTGCTGCCAACACTGGGCGCGGTGACCGAATCGGTAGAGCGCAGGCTTCCCGTTCGGGAGATCGGGAGTCCAACTCCCGGTCGAGTCAAACCAGCCTGGGTGTTTGGCATTAATCCGATAGGGCAAGGATTGGTTAGCTCAGTGTCACGATAAGGTGACTGAGTGCGATATTGGGCCATGGTGTTGGCGTCCCAGTCTATCTGTTATTTTGTACTATGAAATCACCATGAGTGTGCACTGTCACAAGTCGGTACCCATACTGATATGACCGTAGGTGTTGCCAGGACGTAAAACTCCAACAACCAACCAACCTGTCTGCCAAGACCCTCCTGCCGCGTCTGCCTTGACCTACTTCGTGCAGTCATGCGCAAAGGGTGGCTCAAGGCCCGGGGTGAACTATTGACCTTCCACATGACACCTGCCACCTGTCACAGGTGTCATAATCCGCCTCTGGTTGGAGAGTGTTGACTTGTCATTTGTACAGCTCCATGTCGAATTCGACGATCGGAAATGGAGTGCCTCCAGATTTTACTCATGTAGGACCTGTATTATTCCCACAATTGTGACCTGCTTCTTGAAATAAGTCTGGGTTTTTGTGGGGGGTTTTAGTGGGAAAGTTAGACATGAATTAAGGATTCGATACCCAGTCTATCTATTATATATATATGTAGGAGGGGGCAGACCAACACAGAAACTAATAGGCAAATATAGTTAGTTTGATTTGGCTTATATCATCGCACCATGACCATGACTCAACCGTAACCATATTTGGCTGGGCAACCCGCCCTACCCATAATAATAATAATAATAACAATAATAAGCGATCCAGGCTAATCAGACATAGTGTAGCATAAGCATGAAGACCATAACAATAACATAAGTGAAATAGCAATAATCAAGTTATAATAGCTATAAAAAATTGAGAACAGGACAGGAGCAGGTGTTGCCTGGTCGAGGCGAGCGAGGGAAAGGCCGAGGTGCTAGAGGGAGGGGCCCGAGGAAAGGTGGAGCGGTGGCGCCACCTGACGGATCCGAACCCAAGCGGTCAATAGTTACACGCCAACTTACGACAGGGGAACTCTGCGCCCCTCCCTACACCAGTATATCCTAGATATACGCGTGTATATATATATATATATATATATATAAATATCCTAACAACATTTAAGATGATATCAGGACGGGTCCTTATGTATGACCATGAACCATCATGGCGACTTTACAGTGTTGGTCCGCTGCGGTACCGTGTCACTGGCACTATGGGCTGATATCTCACTCAGTCATATTGTATTGACCAGGAACTGACCAGCATTTGCCCTATTCTAGCCATTCTCGGCGGCAATCTAAGTAAGAATGAGTGGAAAGCAAGTCTTTGGTTTGACTCGGCTGAGGATCGAACCCACAACCTGCTAGATCTCTTCTGATTTGGCCATTCTGCCGGGCACCTGGCATATAAATATAATATATATGCTATTTATATTTACATAGGTATGATATATATTATATATATGATTTACATGATCTGTATGATATTTATGATATTGTCGTGGGGGGTGATGAAAAGGGAAATAGTGCGCCTAGAGCGGGACTCGAACCCACATCTCTTTGCATTCCAGGCCAGTGTGCTAACCATTTCACCACCTAGGCTCCCTGATATCAACACACTACCCACACCTACCTGTCTATGCAGCTCCTTGCCTGAGAGGTCAGTGCAGACCACTACACTCGTCCCCCTGGAATTGTAAGTCTTTTAATGCTTACAATTACATACATACAGGCAATGCACTAACACATACATACACAGGGTAGGAATCAACAACCATACAGCACATAGCGTGTATAGGATCCTGGTCATGGCACCAGTGTCATGGGGGTGATGAAAATGGGAAATATTGCACCTAGAGCGGGACTCAAACCCACATCTCGTTGCATTCTGAGCCAGTGTGCAAACCATTACACCACCTCATCATCATCATCATGCTGTCGGTCGCGATGTGACAAAGACTGCTTTCATTACTTGACTGCCGCTCTCCATTTAGCTCTCTGCTGTGAGAGTTGCGTCCATGAGTCGGTCTTAATGTCTCTCAGCTTCAGGTTTCTCTTGATGGTATCCTTGAAACGGAGACGAGGGCGCCCTCTCTTTCTGTAACCAGAAGACAGTTGAGAATAGAGGATCTGCTTTGGTAGCCTGTCTGATGACATCCTCATGAGGTGTCCAGTCCACTGAAGATTTTATTTGATCAGAAGATCTTCCATAGAGGGCATCCCCGTCCGTTCGTGTATTTCCTTATTTGTCACTTTGTCCTTCCAGGTTAGCCTCATGATTGAACGCAGATGTTGCATCATGAAGGCATTCAACTTTTTCACCTGTCGTCTGTACACTCTCCAAGCCTCGGCTCCATATAGTAGGGTGGATAGTACGATTGCACGGTAGATCTTGCCTTTGACCCGAATGGACACATGGTGGTTGTTCCAGAGTCTCTGGCATAGTCAGACGAAAGATGTGCTAGCCTTGGCCTTCCTCCTCTGTATTTCAGCATCAATGCGTCCCATCACTTGATATAGTTCTTCCGAGGTAGGTGAATTCCAGAGCAGAGTTCAGCTTGTTTCCGTCAATCATGATCTCCTCCTCTCAGGTTCTTTCCATCAACGATGATCTCCTCCACCTAGGCTCCCTGATATCAACATACTACCCACGCCTACCTGTCTATGCGGCTCCTTGCCTGAGAGGTCAGTGCAGACTACTACAATATGATGTGTATATGATTTACATGCCATATGTGATATATGATAAATACATTCATATATGATACACAATATATATATATATGATATATGTATTTATATATGATACATATATGATATATATGATTTATATATTATATATATGATATATATGATAGTTATATGATATATCTATATTTCATAGCTATATGATATATAGTTATCATTGGACCATAATACAGCCGCTATATATAATTACAAATAGTTAGCGCTTTGTAGCAGGTTGTTCCCATTGTGACACATGTATATTATATATTATATATATATATATACACATGTAATTAATTCTACATATAAATGAACGAACAACAATAAGAATAAAAACATTGTGGGCAGAGTGATTGAGTGTGGCCAGACAAGTTCCCGCATTTAGAGACAGGGGGCGCCACAATCGGGCCGGCTGCATAATCGATGAACAATTAATAGTAAGAGCCGTATAGTAGATGACTTAGGATAATAATAAGGAGTGAAAGCTATCAATTAATTATACTTGTATAATGATTATACATCACACACATACATATATATATATATATATATATGTATATATATATATATATATATATATATGGAGGTATATATTGCATGGCTAGTAGGATGCTCATGTCCATTATGTTGAACATTATGAGCCATGTTCAATGTCGTGTCCTCAGGGTGCGGGGTAGGATGTGTGCATAGCCTCTAAGCAGGGAGTGACATCACGGTCCACTGCCCCTGAGGTATGTCTGACCTAACATCCAAACTTCCAAGACGGGATGGCCGAATCAGTTAGAGCGTCCGTCTGCTGTGCTGGTAGATCGTGGGTTTGTGGGTTCGAACCCTGGTCGAGTCAAATCAATGACTTACAAATGTTAACTTGTCGCTTCCTAGCCAGGTGCTCTTCATTATTAGGACACCGCAAGGACTGGTGTGCTCAGTGTCAGGATAATGTGACTAAGGGGGATACCAGGTCATAGTGCCGATGGCCTGGTTTCCCAGTGGGACAGCACTATAAAGTCGCCATGAGTGTGCACTGTCACAAGTCGGTACCCGTCCTGATATGACCTTAGATATTGATAGGATGTAAAACAACAACAAAGAACAACAACATCCAATGTAGTTCACTTAAAGTTGCATAGTCCGATGGTTTTGAATTTCTGTATTTTTTTTAGATAAATATATTAGATCGATCACTAGTATCAACTTTACATTAGTTCAAAGTTACTTTTATTTTAAATGATAAAGCTTTGAGATATTTTGAGTTCAAACATGGAAAATTAGTTTTGACAAGCTTGCCAAAACTCTGACACCATAGACTTCTGCAGTAACAGGTTCTGTTAATTTGACTCAGTATTGCCTTCTACGCAGAAACAAATGCATAATAAGTGCATCAGTATCTAAGCATTGCCACTATTCAGACAAAGAAACTTATTTATTTTGGCCACATCATTCGTCAGAGTTCAATATACCGTACATTGTTGGAAGGGAAGGTGAATGGCAGCAGAGGGAGAGGGAGACCAAGAACATCATGGTTTACAAATATTTCACAGTCGACAGGCTTGAATTATTCACAGTCTATCAGAACAGCACAACATCGGGACAAGTGGAGAACCATTGCATCCAACCCTCGACTAGAGGATGGAACTATTGATTGATTGATCTAAGCTAGATAATTGGTTTGGTTTTTAAAATTTGATATTTCATCGGACTATGCAGCTTTAAGCAGATATATATATATATAGATATAGATATATATATATATAAATATATATATATATACATGCTGCATATACACGAATATAAGCCGACTTCGAGTATAAGTTGATGGACATTTTTTAAGGAAATATCTGGAATTAGGCGTAAACCGACTATAGGTCGAGCTGCTTCTGCTATACAACGGATGTCAGCCCCACATTGTGTTCTACAACCGAATATATAGGTGAATGTTTGTATACTAGGTATACAAATAAATGTATGTATGTGTATATATATATATATATGCCTATATATATGTATATATCATGTCGTCCTGATTGCCATCAATGCTCCCTCGCGGGGCATCGCGAGTATAAGACGACCTTAGAATAGGAGATTTTTGTGTGTTAAAGTTGCCCGACTTATATTCAAGTATACACGCTATAGGAGGGCGCGGACATCCAGGTACTTAGCGCATCCCGCCCTAGCAACTATTCGAGGCGGTGAAAACAATGGCAGTCACAGCATTGAAGCGAATGTAAATAAAGCAAAAAGCACAAATCTATTCACTGCTACGATCTAATTCTGTTATTTAGAGCCATGAATATTCGCTCGGGAGTTGAAATTATGTTAATTAGGATAATAACTTACTCAATAAGTGAAATTCGGTGAAATTAAACCCAAAATCCGAGTGATATAAAGGCCGCCGCATCGGCGGAGGCCTTAATATCGCACCCACACACTCCAGTACACATCCACACCCTCTATCCCTCTCCTTCCCCTAACACACCTACACACCCACACACTCCCATACACATCCACACCACACACCCACATCCTCAACCCCCCTACCCCTACCCCTAACACATCCACATACCCACCTACCCCTAGCAGACCCACACACCCACACCCACCCACACACCCTCACACTCCCACTCACATCCACACCACACATCTACAGCCTCAACACCTCTCCTACCCCTAACACACCCACACGCCCACACACTCCCACTCACATCCACACCACACTCCCACTCACATCCACACCACACACCCACACCCCAACCCCTCCCCTACCCCTAACGAACCCACACACGCACACACTCCCACATACATCCACCCCACACACCCACACCCACATCCTCAACCCCTCCCCTACCCCTAACGCATCCACACACCCACACACTTCCACATACATCCACACCACACACCCACACCCTCAACCCCTCCCCTACCCCTAACACATCCACACACACACACACTCACATCCAGACCACACACCCACATCCTCAACCCCTCCCCTACCCCTAACGCACCCACACACCCACACACTCCCACATACATCCACACCACACACCCACACCCTCAACCCCTCCCCTACCCCTACCCCTAACACATCCACACACCCACATACTCCCACACCCTCAACCCCTCTCCCACCCCTAACGCACCCACACACCCACACACTCCCACTCACATCCACACCACACACCCACACCCTCAACCCCTCTCCCACCCCTAACGCACCCACACACTCCCATACACATCCATACCACCCACCCACACGCTCAACCCCTCGCCTACCCCTAACATACCCAGACACCCACACACTCCCACACACATCCACACCACACACCCACATCCTCAACCCCTCTCCTACCCCTAACACACCCACACACCCACACACCCACACACCCACACACCCACACACCCACACACTCCAGTACACATCCACAACACATCCACACCACCCACCCATACGCTCAACCCCTCCCCTACCCCTAACATACCCAGACACACATACACTCCCACGCACATCCACACCACACACCCACACCCTCTCCCCCCTACCCCTAACACACCCACACACCCACACACCCACACACACACCCACAGACTCCCACACACATCCACACCACACACCCACACCCTCAACCCCTCTCCTACCCCTAGCAGACCCACACACCCACACACTCCCATACACCCACCCACATATCCACACCCTCAACCCCACCCTACCCCTAGCACACACGCACATACACCCACCTGCCATCCCCACCTCTATTTCCACAACACATCCACACCTACCACACATCCACACCCCTCACACACCTCACACAGCTCACCCACACATCCTCACCTACCACACATTCCCACCACACATGCAACAAACCCACCCCACCACACAGACACACCCACAACCACCCCCACCCACACTACACCCACCTCAACAATTCCCCACACCCACACCCTTCATCTCCACCCTCACACCCACCACCCACACATCCACTCACCCACCGAACCCATCCCACCACACACACACCCAGCACCCCCCCCCCCCCCCGCTACCCCTACATCCACCATCTTCACCCTCACATAGACCGGTGAGGTGGCCGAATCAGTAGAGCGCCGGCTTCCCGTGCGGAAGGTCGCGAGTTTGAAACCCGGCTGAGTCAAAATAATGACTTACAAAATTGATACTTGTTTACTACCTAGCCTGGGACTTGGCATTACTAGGATAGAGCAAGGACTGGTTAGCTCAGTATCAGGATAACATTACAGAGTGGGGAATTGGGTTGTGGTGCCCACGACCTGGTCTCCAGTGAGGCAGCACTATAAAGTTGCCACTTCATGGAGGACTCCGACCACCAACTCAGTGACAATAGGGCCACTCTGGCCATCCTCTCCAGGAGTTCCAAGTCATCCTGGAATGCACTTGCCCGCTTCTACTGCCAGAACGCAGATATCATCAACACTGTCGGTCGCCCAGACCCTGACACCAGGAATAGTAGGCCCCATCTCGTCTCCATACTGGACTTGACACCACTACCAACTAACAACTAATTTTCACTAACATTAGTAGAACTAACAGGTAGCACCACCCACTGCATACTACCGAATCCCATCCTCACTTCACTTCTTCCTCTGTCCTTGGCCGGACTTACTGGGCATACCAGTGAATGTGGAGGGACTGAAGTTTGGATCCTGGTTGAGTCAAACCAATGACTTATAAAATAGGTACCTGTTGCTGCTCGGCGCTTGGCGTTATGAGGTCAGGACAGAGATTCGGTGCACTGTGTCAGGATAATGTGAATGTGTGGGACATCAGGTCATGGTGCCAGTGGCCTGATTTCCCAGTGAGGCAGCACTATAAAGTTTCCAAGAGTGTGCACTGTCACAAGTCGGTGCCCATCCTGGTATGGCCTAGGGTCTTGCTGGGGTGAAAAACTATACCAATGACCCAGCCTCCCCCGGCCCTCTCTCAGTCTCAGAGGACTGTGGTTGGGCTCTTAAGCCTGCCTTTTTCGCTCCTCCCCCCTAACTCCCCCCCCCCCAATTTCTCTGACCACTACCCATCAGAAGCCAACTCCCAATCAAATTGGACTGCTTTCAGCGGTGCCCATACAGTGCTGCAGATTTGCAGCCTTCAGCATGCAAACACGACTGAGAACTCCCCAAAAACCAAACAAACCTCTACACCCACACACCTATCCCCACTCTCACACACCCCACCCACACCCTACTCACAACACACACCTATCTCCACATACAACACACACCTCTACACACATACACCCCACCCGCCCTCACCCATACCCACACCCTCCACAAACGCATCCTTCCACCTCCCCCCGCCCCATGGTCTATTATTTATCTGCACACTCGCACTCACCAGGTGGCACCACAAACACGCCTCCTGGCGTCACTCTCCAAGCGTGAGCTTCTGTCACACGCGGCCCAAGAACCAGCCCTTAAATGTAGTGCAGACAAAGACTGTGCTTGGAGCTGGGTGGGTGACTTATATGGCCTTAGATGAGTCCCGTCTTGTTTGAAGCCGTAGGTCGACTCTACACTCTCCGAACGTGGGGCGGTGAGTGGGAGACAAAGACTGACTGTAGGGTAAGAACTGCCACTCTAACTGACAGTCTGTGTTGTCGTCTGTTGGTGATTTGTGTCATATAAAGGATGGTTAAGAACTGCCACTCCAACTGACGGCCTGGGTTGTCATCTGTTGGTGATTTGGGCCATATAATTATACGTGATGGGTAAGAACTGCCACTCCAACTGACGGGTTGTGTTATCGGCTGTTGGTGATTTGTGTCATATAAAGGATGGGTAAGAACTGCCACTCCAACTGACGGCCTGCATTGTCATCTGTTGGTGATTTGGGTCATATGAAGGATGGGTAAGAACTGCCACTCCAACTACTAGCTTCGTTTGGCGTCTGTTCGTGATTTGTGTCATATAAAGGATCGGTAAGAACTGCCACTCCAACAGACAGCTTGGTTTGGGGTCTGTCGATAATTTGTGTCAGCAACATTTAATTAAAGTCATATAAAGGACAGGTAAGAACTGCCACTCCAACTGACGGTCTGCATTGTCATCTGTTGGTGATTTGTGTCATATAAAGGATGGGTAAGAACTGCCACTCCAACTGACGGTCTGCATTGTCGTCTGTTGGTGATTTGTGTCATATAAAGGATGGGTAAGAACTGCCACTCCGACTAACAGCCTGTGTTGTCGTCTGTTGGTGTTTTGGGTCATATAATTATAAAGGATGGGTAAGAACTGCCACTCCAACTGATGGTCTGCATTGTCGTCTGTTGGTGATTTGTGTCATATAAAGGATGGGTAAGAACTGCCACTCCGACTAACAGCCTGTGTTGTCGTCTGTTGGTGTTTTGGGTCATATAATTATAAAGGACGGGCAAGAACTGCCACCCCAACTGACGGCTTGTTTTGTCATCTGTTGGTGTTTTGGGTCATATAAATATAAAGGATGGGTAAGAACTGCCACTCCAAATTACCGCTTGTTTTGTTATCTGTTGCTGTTTTGTGTCCTAGCAATATATAAGGTCAAAATAGCTAAAGACATGCCCCTCGATTTGATTGCTTGTCTACTTGTATGTTGATGCTTTGCGTCCAAACAACATTTCAGGTCATATGAGGACTTGAAAAACCACTCAAACTGACAGTTTGTCTTATATGTTGGTGCTTTACAACCGAGCAGCATCTAAGGCCATATAGGACAGGTAAGATATATATATCATTTATATATCTTACCTGTCCTATATGACTGAGATGTTGCTAGGATCTTAAATGTTGTTAGGATGCAAGACATCAACATACAAGTAGACAAGCCATCAACTCGAGTGGCAAATTTTGAGTGTTTTGAGTGTCCGTCTCCCGTTTGGTAGATCATGGGATTCGAACCCACGGTTTCCAACACCGATCACATCAAACCAACGACTTACAAATCCATACGTGTAGCTTTCTAGCCAGGTGCACGGCATTATTAGGATAGGTCAAAGACTGGTTTGCTCAGTGTCAGGATAAGTTGATTGAGTTGGATATCAGCTCATGCTGTTGGTGGCCTGGTCTCCCAGTGGGGCAGCCCTATAAAGTTGTCATGAGTCTGCACTGTTATTTGATGTCCAATAGCCTATGATGAAAAACAACGTGCCCTAGAGGCGTCATTGAATAAAACAAGCTTTGAGGGGGGCACTGTCAGAAGTCAGTTCTCATCCTGATATGAACTTAGATGTTGTCAGGACATCAAACTCCAAAACCAACCATCAACCTATATGTAAGCAAGCAGGGAAGGCACAACACCCACACCACGCACCCACACCCTCAACCCCTCCCCTACCCCTACCCTAGGGTATGGACGATATCATCATCCTATTACAATAAAGTACACAACTATACAATATAACAATAGTAATACTAATTCAAGTGGTACATGCTATGTCTTACACTGATTTAAATTCGGCAAATCTAACATATGACCTTAGATGTTGCTAGGACGTAAAACAACAACAAACAAAATCTAACTCTAAGGCAGTATGAAGAAGGAAGTGGGTGGGTGTTGAAATGCACGATGGAGACGTAGACGTATGACACTCACATCTATATATATATATATATATATATATATATATATATATATGAATATACATATGTATATATATGTGTGTATATACATATATGTAGCCTGACGGTAGCCTGTGCCTCTGTGACCTGTTCCGCGCCACTGCCATCTCCTGTACCCGATCGTGTTGACCTGAGATGTTGCCAGGACGTAAAACTCCAAAGACCAACCAACCACCGGGCTCGGTGGCCGAATCGGTAAAGCCCGGGCCTGGCATGTGGGAGATTGGGAGTTTGGTTCCCAGTCGAGTCAAACCAATGACTTATATAAAATTGATACTTCTCGTTTCCTAGCCCGGCGCTCTGCATTAATAGGATAGGGCAAGGACTGGTTAGTTCAGTGTCAGGATAATGTGACCGAGTGGGATATCAGGTCATGGTGCCAGTGGCCTGACTTCCTAGTGGGGCAGCAACATAAAGCCATGAGTGTGCACTGTCACAAGTTGGTACCCATCCTGATATGACCTTAGATGTTGCCAGGACATAAAGCTCCAACAACCAGACTAACCAACCTGTACCCAGTTACTCGGGTGTGGCAGACACCCCTCTCACACGCCATTGGCCTTATAGTCCACCTACCTTTCTACCCCCCCCCCCTCCCCTCCACACCACACCCCCCCGCACCCACCTTCCCTCCCCGCCCTTCCCCCCCTCCCCTACCGGCAGGAGGCAGCCGGCGTTCTCCACTCCGGAGTATACCCGACAATATAGCACACCTGGACATGCACGTGAGAGAGGGTGACGCGCATTAACACTGACAGTGACAGTCAATCAAGGGCTACTGGAGGAGAGGGGTGTGTCTGTCTGTGTGTCTGTCTGTCTGGGTGTAGGGGGGTAGGAGGATTTACACTGTGGAGTGGAGGGCGCAGGCGTACAACCGCACTCCTACAGGACCACCCGGATAGAGGGCAGTTAGCTGTCATTGTGTCAGACGGCTGGGGACCCGGAGGCACTGAATTCAGGTAGGCGTTCCTTTGCAACTCTGTGTTTGAGTGGTTTGTTGTCCCTTCGTGGTTCGCACTGATATATATATTTAACCATTCTACTCCTATTGTTCTATTAATATGCACATGGATTCCCCGCTCTTGCTGCTGGCCGCCGCTGTCTCTCTTCGCCGCCGCCATTCCCCCTCTCATCCGTCGTAGCCATTTCACGTATTTGTTAATATAATCTCGTCCCAGTTCCAACACCCTATGTTGTACATGCCCACGGGCTATATCCCCACATATCGCTTGTGTATTAATTGCAATTACTCCTATACTTCCATTGTTAAGGCCGACTGTGTACCCCGCTGCCACTGTCACTTATAAAAACCCGAGATATTACCTATTATTGTTATTGTCCGTATTAAGAAGGTGGTTACGAGTCCCGAGGAGAAGGTTATTCTGCATTACTGTAATGTCTACATTACTCCATTGTCTGTGAAAAAGGCCAATAGTAATAGATATAATAATGAATCATCGTTAGGGGGTTGACCATGATGGTTAGTGTAATAAGGGACCTGTTTGTAAAGGGTAAGGTATGCAAGGAACGTCTCAATCACATTTTAAGAGCTCACAACTTTATTTCTCTTCCTACCAACACCATCTAATCTCTTCCAATGTCAATCGTATGAATAAGTACTTCCCCTCCATTTCCTTTATAGTCAAGATACTTCCAATTACTGTATTTAAAGCCAGATTATCATCTGAAACATCAGAGCCCCAACTAAACACATCTGATGGGTCTGGGCCCGACAGCTCGAACCTTCTATGTTACGAGGAGAGTAGTCCGCGGCGCATCTCCTAGCAACGAGTTACAGCAGCAAACCCTTCCCCGCATTTGATGGCCAATGCGGGTTCGTCTTGGTGAGCAGCCCACATATGCAGGTCGCTCGACACAAGCGCACACCGGCCACAACTTGATTATAGTCTTGCCCACTTCACATACATAGATATTACAAAAGGAGTGGCCAGCTATTGGAATGCTGTGTAGAACGATGCATACAAATGAGGTTGGTTAGTTGGAGTTTTATATCCAGCAACATCTAAGGTCATATCAGGATGGGTATCGATTTGTGACAGTGCACACACATGGCAACTTTATAGTGCTGCCCCACTGGGAAATCATGCCACTGGCACCATGACACAATATCCCACTCAGTCACATTATCTTGACAGTGAGCCAACCAGTCCTGGCCCTATCCTATTAATGCCGAATGCCAGGCTAGGAAGCGACAAGTAACAATTTGATAAGTCATTGGTTTGACTCGACCGGCAAGCAAACTCCTGATCTCCCGCATGTGAGGCCTGCACTCTACAGATCTATTTGGCCACGGGGCCCGGTGAGTCTGGAAGGAGGTGACAGGAACGGCCAGGGCAGTGGTTCCTCCCCTCTGTCATGAATCAAATGCAATGCTAATGCGTTACAACCAATTAGGAGAAAACAAAAGCAGAAGAGTCCTCATTGTTGAGTCTCAAAGATACTATGACTTGTAGGTGGGGTCTACGCTGGGCTTAGGCTATGTGACCTTTGACCTGCCTTCTAAAGCCCTGAGGCTATGGTGTGCCTATAATTATATATGGTATAGACCTCATTGCTTTCTGTGATAGTCAAAAAGTGAGCTGGCTGCAGTGAAGATGAACCTTCCAATTGATTGATCGATTGCTGGTTGCTTGATGCCATGTCAGCAGTAAAGGTCATATTCACGGTGAGAAATGTTTAAACATTATTCTGTCTTGTAATTTAACCACAACCAGTCGTCCACAACTGGTTCATCAAAGGCTGTGGTATGTGCTGTCCTGTTTGTGGGAAAGTGCATATAAAAGACCCCTTGCTGCTTATCGGAAAGAGTAGTCTATTTGGCAGCAGCGGGTTTCCTCCAAAGAATATATGTTAGAATGACCATATGTTTGATGTCCAATAGCCGATGATAAAAATCAATGCGCTCTAGAGACGTCATTAAATAAACCAAGCTTTACTTTATTTAACCAATGAAATGTAAAAGCAGACAATTATTAAAAAAAATAAAAGGTATCATTTCTTTTAAGATCTGTATGAGGTAATACAGACCTGCTATTCTCGGGAAGGCTAAGATATCCTATATTTGTTTACATTGGGACCAGCATACCAAGTTATGCTGGTCCCTCAGGTAGGACTGAAGCTGTGACCCAGCATGCCTGGTAGTCTGAGTTCCGCTGGTCCCTCAGGAAGGACTGAAGCTGGGACCCAGCATACCGGGTAGTCTGAGTTCTGCTGGTTCCTCAGGAAGGACCGAAGCTGGGATCCAGCACGCCGGGTAGTCTGAGTTCCGCTGGTCCCTCAGTAAGGACTGAGGCTGGGACCCAGCATGCCGGTGTGGCGGTTTCAGCTCGTTCCCGTGCTCAGCCGTGTCCCGTTGCTTCTGCGCATGTGCGGATTTCGCATCAACTCGGGTCACCCGAGCCACTTATTGGCGCATGCGCACATCCTACAAACTCGGGTCGAATAATCGAATACGCTCGGGTGGACAATTTTTTCTTTTTTTTTTAATAACCAATAAAAGTACAGCAAAATAGGATTTAAAGTATTTTATGATGGCTTAGTTTAGCTATATTTCCATTTCATTAATCTAAGTTATTCTTTTTTTGCACATGGCACGTGTATTTGTCGACTCCACTCGCCATGTTCTATTTGAAATTCAGATGACCCGAGTCGCCCGGGTCGTGTTAATCGATTACGGCCATGTTTATTAGATTCTGACGCATGCGCAGAAGCGAGGGACACGGCTGAGCATGGGAACGAGCTGAAACCGCCACACCGGGTAGTCTGAGTTCCGCTGGTCCCTCAGTAAGGACTGAAGCTGTGACACAGCATGCAAGGTCACAGCTTCAGGTTACGATCCCAAAGTGGGGGAGGGGGTGAATACACATATACAAGTTGGGATTTTATTTAATGTAAAATATTTGCTAGAGTAATTTCACTGCAATCTACGTTGGAAACAAATGTATGGCAAGAATCGTACCACGTTCGGTCATCAGGAGGTATGTGGTTATTGGTGCAAAGGGACTTTAGAATGTTAGGCCGTTAGTGAAGGATAGGGAGGGGGCGGGGCACCAACCCAAATACCCGCCATGGAAGCTGAAGCTGTGATCCGGCAGGCTGGGTTACAGCATCAGTCCTTCCTGATGGACCAGCGCAAGTGGAAATGCCCATCTTGATGTGCGTTGAATTCATGAACCGAACAGAATGGTGAGATGTAGGGCACAGTGCCACGCAAATAAACGCACAAGTCGTTTTGCCAGTTGTAGGAGATGAGAGGAATAAATAAATAAATAAATAAATAAACAAGAATAGGCTGTTGTTAACAGAGATCTTATAATAACCATTATCCCCGGTTTGTATACACATGCCCACCCAGCTGCTGGGCTGAGTTTGTGGTGGGGGTGTGGGGGGGGGGTGTTGCGGGTGGGAGGTGGGATGGTAGTGGGGGGTGGGTGTGGGGTGATGGGTATGGGATGGGGTGGGGGTAAGATGGGGTGCGGCATGTGGTCAGTGTGTGGGTGTGGGGGTGGGGGGGGGGGGCGTGTGATGTGGATGGTGGGTGTGTAGACGATGGGATGGGGTGTGGGGTCAGATGGTGTTGGGGGTGTGGTGTGTGGTGTGTTGGGGGTGTGGGGGTGTAGGGGCTGGGGATGTGGGGGTGGGTTGTGTGCGCGTGTGATGGCGATGGTGGGGGTGGTGTGTGTATGTGGGTGTGGTTGGTGTGCGCGTGTGTAGGGGGTGGTGAGGGGGTGGTGAGGAGGTATGTGATGGGGTGGGGGATGGGTGGGGGATGGGGTGTGGTGAGTGTGGGGGTGTGGTGGGGATGTCTGATGGGTGCGGTGGGGATGTGGTGTGGGTGTGATGGTGTTGCGCGCGTGATGGATGTGGGTGTGTAGGGGATGTGATGGGGTGGCGGTGTGTGGTGCGAGTGGGTGGGAGGATGGCGTGGAAGTAGAGGACGGGGTGAGGGATGGGTAAAGGGTGGGAGGAAGGTGCTTCATAGCAGAGTTATTATCCCATTCTAAACAATGGAATTTTCCTTACAATTCGCAGTCCTCCTCTTCTTCAGGCAACTGTTCATTCGAAAGTGTGTGTGCATGTTTACGTCACTCTGTATTGTCCCAGAGTAGTTGTTGATCAGACCCTGTGGCGTTTTCAGCGCCCGGTCATGTTCAGCGGCCTGTCGTGGCTTCTGCGCATGCGCGGATTTTCGCACGTTGCGGCGAGCACTGCTATTTGTTTTGTTTACTGCTACGTTGTTAGCTGCTACGTTAATATCGCTTGGAATTTAAGGTTAATCTAATGAAATTTCATTATTTGAGTATGTAATTCTGTTAAATATGATCGCATTCAATAGATTTCGGCCTGATCGGACCCTAACACTGCCGGGCACCAGCTGAGCTTGTAGCCGGCGAGGCCACGGGTGTTTTGCATATGTCTTAAAATCCGCGCATGCGCAGAAGCCACGACAGGCCGCTGAGCATGACCGGGCGCTGAAAACGCCACACCGGACTACAGGGTGAAGATCATGATTATACATTAATTACATTACTTCAAACTAAAGTAAGGTAGATTATAAGTATAACGGCCAATATACTACATTTATCTAAAATAAAAAAGAGAGAAAAAAAGACAGAAACTTAAAATCATCGGGGTATGACATTTTAAGCGTCACATTTTCGAAATCAAAGCACAAATTTAGGTTAGAACCTAGATATGCAACTTGGATTATGTTGTACTTCTTAAGTATGTGGACCTATATAGAATGGCAAAGTAAATTAATTTAATAGAAGCTATTACTGTTGAAACCTGTAGGGTCAGAGTTTTGATAAGCACGCCAAAAAAGCAATTCTATATGTTTACACTTAAAATATTTCCGAACTTAGTCAGGATAAATTAAGATTACTTCAAGCTAAAGGACGGTAGATTATAAGGATCAACCTGGTACTATATCTATCTATAAAAAATCAAGACAGAAACTCAAAATCATCGGATGATGCAACTTTAATTTTCTAAGCAAAACATAAAATGCAGGTGTGACACCACCTTTTATTTGTTTATACATTAGTCGATTAAGCAGGGGCAATTTCAATCGCGGATGATTGGTCTTCCTCATTCCACTGCTCCTTGCCCTATCCTAAAAATGCCGAGTGCCAGGGTAGGAAGCGACAGGTATCAATTTATAAGTCATTGGTTTGACTCGACCAGGGACCAAAACGGGAGACAGACACTCAACTCATTCGGCCATCGCGTCTGGTTTTCTATAATACTATCCCCGGGGCACCACTCAAACCATGAGTAACTTCCGGTTACGGTCATCCCGCCGTCTGCTTCAACTCACTGTCGTCTGCTGCCACTTCCGTTATCATCAGACAACATTCATCAAGTGGCAACTAAATCGATTCAAAATTGGTGTTTCTTGGATGGAATTAACACAGATCCATACGTACATTTACACCTTTTTCATATATATATGAAAACGGTGTAAATGCAATCCGATATTATAGACACCGTCTATATACTATATGCAGATATACACAGATATTCGACCATCACCACACGGGATGGCCGAATAAGTTACAGCATCCGTCTCCCGTGTTGGCAGATCGTGGGATCGTGAGTTTAAAACCCCGGTTGAGTCAAACCAATGACTTAAAAATAGATACTTGTCGCTTCCTAGCCTGGCACTCAACATTCTTAGGATAGGCCAAGGAGCAGTGGAATGAGGAAGACCAATCATCCACGATTGAAATTTCCCCTGCTTAATCAACGAATGTACCCTAAAGAACTATATACATGTACGAACATTAATATATATGTATATATATATATATATATATCAGACAACATTTATCCAAGACTCGAAAACGACAGCTCCTGTAGGATATTGGGTCATGGATGCTTGGTCTCCCAGAGTGACAGCACTATAAAGTCACCATGAGTGTGCACTGTCACATGTCAATACTCATCCTGATATATGTAAGTCATTGGTTTGACTCGGCTGTGATTCAAACCTCGGAACTTCTGCACCGGAAGCCAGTGCTGTCCCGATTCAGCCTCCACATTCAGTCATGTAAAATGCAACTTAATTTTGTCTTGAAGATTTATACTGCCTATCATAGATAAGTCTGAATAGACTTGTTTTCACCATTAGACAGTTTGTCGATAGAAAGCCCGAGCCTACACTTTTAACGACCCAATGGATTTTTAACCTCCCACTCCACATAGACATGGTATGAGAGCAACTGGCCTTTGATGATGCTGTAAGTTATACACAGCGGTGGACATCCACATTGGCCGAGGTGATGGGATGGGGAATCAAACCACCGACCTTCAGATTAGAAGTCTGACCTAGAAAGAAGTCGTCAGACTCTCTAACCAGTCTAAACACTCGGCCACAGAGAACAAACACCACAACGTTAACTATGCCTCTAGTGATTCTTCAATCATTGCTGAAACAAAAGTTGACATTTTATATATCAGATATGTAGTGACCCTCGAAAATTAATAAGGCAACAGGAGGTGTGCCCAGTTTAGTCACGCATGGGTGACTCCTGAGGTCTATAAAGATGTGGCTTTTTCTTTCCGCAGCGTCTGTTCAACTTGTAAATCTAGCCCAAACAACATATATATATATATATATATATATATATATACATATATATATGGGTCAGCCTCACGAAAACGGGCCAATCGGTGGTCAAGTGAAGATGTCGGCATCGCAATTCTTAAAAGTGTATTGCAATTCTTTGTTTCATATTAAATTATCCTAGAAACAAATAAGGTTGTTGTATTTTCTCAACCTATACATTAGGTATAAATTTAAGGGCTTTCCAGCATCTCTGTCAATGCTAAACTATAATTATACCAATCGACGCCGACATCCAATGATCGACGCCGACAACTTTAATAGATGTTGGCGTCACAATTCTTAAAGTCTTGTTCATTTCTTTGTTTTATATTAAATTATCCTAGAAACAAATAAGGTTGTTGTATTTTCTCGACCTATACATTCAGTATAAATTTAAGGACTTTCCAACATATCTGTCAATGCTAAACTATAAATATACCGATCGACGCCAACATCCATGCTCGACGCCGACAACTTCCACCAATTGGCCCGTTTTCGTGAGGCTGACCCATATATATATATATATATATATATATACACGATGTGTTTGCAGACTGAGTTGAATACAAAAGATGTTCTATTTTTAACCAGACAGAACAGTAGGCATGTGTATAAGCTTTACAGTCAGTCAACTATTTACCTTTTTGTTTGATTGTTTGTTGGAGGTTTGCGTCCTGGCAACATACAAGGTCATATCAGGACGGGTACCGATTTGTGACAGTGCACACTGATGGTGACTTTATAGTGCTGCCCCACTCGGAAATCATGACGCCGGCAGCATGATCCAACATCCCACGCAGTCACATTATCTTGACAGTGAGCCAACCAGTCCTTGCCCTATCCTATTAATGCCGAGCACCAGGCTAGCAAGCGACAAGTATCAATATTAAAGTTATTGGTTTGATTCGACCGGGAACCAAACTCCCGACCTTCCCAACAGGAGCCCCGCGCTCAACCGATTAGGCCACCGCAATTACTTACCTCCTAGCATCATAGGTGGCGCTCACATAGATCTATTTTTATTTTGTTGGTGTCCATCAGCTGGCAGCTGGCTGTGAAAAATGGACAATATCCTAGTAATAATGGGTGTGTGAGTAGGTGTGGGCATTGAATGATTCATTTTATTGTTGCGATTAGAAAAAAATATTAGGGACAAACAATCTGGTGATGGGAGGGGTTGAAGAGCACCAGAGCATCACGTTCAAAATTCATATTTACAACAAACATTTTCCTCTTTTTCCTCCATTTTTGTTCTGGAAATTTTTTTTTTTCCCTCTTTTTTGGGGGGTACATTAATTGTTTAAGCAGGGGAAATTTCAACTGCGGACAATTGGTCTTCCTCATTCCACTGCTCCTGGCCCTGTCCTAATAATGCCAAGCGCCTGGCTAGGAAGCGACAAGTATAAATTTCTAAGTCATTGGTTTGACTCGATCACAATTCGAACCCACGATCCCATGATCACCCAACACGGGAGACGGACGCTCTAACTCATTCAGCCATCCCGTTGATTTCAATGTCCATTTTTTTGCTGTAAGCAAGTGTATGTAGGTTTTATGTACTTGGGGTGAGGGTTTACATCCTAGTACCATCTAAGGTCATACGTATAGCTAAATTGAGCAATGCATTAATACAATGTGTTGTTCGATTTGGCTGTGCGTATCGTACAAGGACAAATATTTGTTCCTGATCATGATTTGTCATGAGAGTATAGCCCAGACCATGAGTATAACCCTGTTAAACCAAACTTGAAGGGCCCATAGAAATTTGTTTGGATTAACCGATCATTGGTTTAACCAAGCTTTGGCTTTGACTTTCACTTTGAGTAAACATGAATTGCACAAGTAATATACAATGTATGTGGACACTTTGATTATTGTTTTTTTTATGTAAATACAGTATGACCCTGTTAAACCAAGCTCGATTAAGCCAAACGATCGGTTAATCCAAACTTGTTTCGGCGGCCCGGCAAAATAATATTTAACCGAGCTTGGTTTAACGGGGTTATACTGCATAGGCCTAAATAAATAGAGATAAACCACTGGGCCCAAGCCATAACCATAAACCGGTTTCTAGTACTATGAGCAGTGTTTGCTGGTTTCTTCTGCCCACCAGGTAATGCGCATGTAATGCGCATGTGCGGGAAATATCTGATGTAAACAACAACATTCAATATGTCTATAATAAACTGATAAAGCAGAGAATAACTCTTTTTGTTGTTGTCCAGTGTAATGATTGACACAAAACAGCACAGAAACGGTTACACTGAAAACACAAGGACATTTGCTTCAAATCAATATGTATTCTATATGGGATTATGAAACACCATGTAAAAAGCAAATCAGTTTAACCTGAGCAAATGTATAAGCAGATAGTATGTTGATCATTACAATGGACACCGTTTTGTCCTATATTACCACCTTTTGAGACAGGCTCATATATGCGTGTGTTACCGTCGTGTGCATTAAGACATTTAAAGTGAAACACATGCTATATAAAAACCATCCACGTTACAGACTATTACGATTTCCACACAATATATTCTCTCTCTTTTTACTGTTTGTTTTTATTACTTACAATGAAATGTTGGCAGGTCTGCAATATGCACCCCAGTGAGGGTCCTTCCTCTCCAACAGACAATATCTCCGCTTCCTTTCATCCCATACAACTACACCGCTCCTCGCCTCATTCATTGCCATGTCATGACTCCTCCTCGACCCCCCCCCCCCCACCCAACACACACATACTAAACATCCTCAACCTCCCCCACACTTTCACCTGATTCACATTTTCACGATCCATGGTATGGGCACACTTCACTTACACCCACACAGAAATGCTAGTTTACTTTTACAGTAGGGATGAAACATCTATCAACAAAATTAAGTGCATATATATAATGCATAATTCATTCATTATCTCAGGATATATATATAAATATATATATATATAGCCAGATATCAGTTCTGATATTCATTAACTCATTTGATTATTTGTTACAATGATTGATTATCGACATTGGGTCGATTTATGTTATATAATTATTATGATCGATATTGATGCTTGTGCATCTCTGCTATTCATTAAGGATGATTGGTTATCATGTCTTCATTATGCTTGTGCAAGTGGAATAAACTGATATCGCCCTTACCTTTCATTACTACTGCCTTCGCTTGCTTACATATATATATATATATATATATATATATATATATATATATATATATGTGTTTGTGTGAAGAGTTCAGGTGCATATAACCCCATAAAAACCAATCCAAAAATGTCATTAAAATAACAGATTTTGTTCTTCAATGTAATTTTAATTATCATTAATTCCACTTTTCTTATGATGAAATGATAATGGAGCAATGAGCAAAAGAATAGGAATATAACAAGATTAATTACATTGACATTAATTAGTTTTGCTGGTGTTCTCTGTGGCAGAGGCTTAGAGTGTCTGACGTTTTTCTAGGTCGGACTCTTAATCTGAAGGTCAATGGTTCAATTCCCCTTGCCCCCCACCTCTGCCAATTTGGATTTCCACCGCTGTGTATAACTTACAGCGTCATATGGCCACGGGAAAACTGATGTCAGAGTTACGTAACAGTGATTCCATGAATAACCTTTGCCCAATATGGTCCTATTTTAGGAGACATTTGAAAATGTAATTGTCACACTTATACAGGATACATTCTTAAAACAAATCAGCAATTTCGCAAACTATTAAAGTCAACCAAGACAGCAGACCCTTGACCATTTGCGACGACAATTGTTTAATAAGCGCAAGATGGTCAAATCTAGATAATTGTTTTGGTTTTGAAAATTTGAGGCTTTCTTTGGACTATGCAGCTTTAAGCCTCATACTGGACCAAATACCCGGCGTGCTGGTCGAATAGGTAGAGCGCAGGCCTCCCGTGCGGGAGATCGGTAGTTCAATTCCTGGTCGAGTCAAACCAATGACTTAAAAATTGATACTTTTTGCTTCCTTGCAATCAGCTTTTAATAGGATAGGGCAAGGACTGGTTAGCTTAGTGTCAGGCAGTGGGGCAGCACTATAAAGCCACCATGAGTGTGCACTGTCACATGTTGGTACCCATCCTGATATGACCTTAGACGCTGCAACAGTAAAAGTCTTTATTCAATTATATGCAGCAACAAATGCTTAATAAGCACACCAGTATCTTGGGGCGTAATCGATTAATCAACTCGGGTCACTCGAGCCACTTTTTGGCACATGCGCACATCCTACAGACTCGGGTCAAATAATCAAATACGCTTCTCCACGCTCGGGGTGGAAAGAATGGTGGCTTAATCCAAAAGCTTTTTTTTTTTTTTTAATAACCGATAAAACTACAGCAAAATAAGATTTAAAGTATTTTATGATGGCATAGTTTAGTTATATTTCCATGTCATTAATCTAGGTTATTTTTTTAAATATGGCACATGGCATGTGTATTTGTCGACTCTACTCGCGGTGTTCGATTTTAAATTTTGACGACTCGGATGACCCAAGTTACCCAGGTCGTGTTAATCGATTACGGCCTAAGATGGATATGTAGCATCAAATCTAGCTAACTTTTTGGGGTTTGAAAATTTGAGTCTTTCATTGGACTATGCAGCTTTAAACCTAGATAAAAGATTCACCCGGTACTTGTAGTACACGGTGAACGACAATGTAGTGTAAATACGGGCGAAAATAGCTTTAGTATGGGGCATGAACTAGAAACTGTGGTCCCAAGATCAAATGGCTTCATATATAGGCATAGAGTTGGTGAAATGGGAGAGAATGCAAAAATACAAGATGGCGGCCATAGAATGCCATCGATTTCACTTTAAAATCTTATTAAACCAGATCTTTTATTATATTTTTCAACTCAAAGGTAGCGGGGAAATATGAAGACATATACAAAGAATGAATGTTGCTTCTTAGATTGTGAAATTAGGCTCTCATAAAGACTCATTTCATTAGCCCGATTTTTCGACCATTTTTATATATGGCTGGTCTTCACCCGTGTACTGTGAGTACCGGGTGAATCCTTTATCTACTTTAACCCCTCATACCTGGACCTAATCCACTTGACCTAGTTTCGTTATTGAGACCGAATCTTTTGGCAATAATTCTCTAGCACAAAGGCCTTGTGCGCATGCGCAGAGAGAACATAGATCTGCGTGGATGTGAACCGTCGTTGTGGCCACAGAGGCACACCTCATTAAACAGGCGTTCATTCATGCATGACTACTTGATCTGGGTCCGTGCTCATGCGCAATCATGCAGGTGGGGGCTTGTCTTCAATATCTGGTGAAGTGAGTTTAGCGTGAAACCTCTACACGAATAGTAAATAAGCTGCATAGTCAAACAAAATTACAACATTAAGTGTAGTAAGTAGTCTGCACTGACCTCTGAGGCAAGGAGCCACATATGCAGGTGAGTGTGGATAGGGTGATTGCATCAGGAAGCCTAGGTAGTGTAATGGTTAGCATGCTAGCCATGGAATGGTAAGAAGTGTGGGTTCGGATCTAGATAAAAGATTCACCCTGTACTTCCAGTACAGGGGTGAACGACAACGTAGTCTAAATGCGGGCGAAAATAGCTTTAGTATGGAACAAGAAGTAGAATGCCTGGCACCCATGTCAAATCGTTACTTATATCGGCACAAAGTTCGTGAAATGGGAGAGAATGCAAAAAGACAAGATGGTGGCCATAGAACGCCGTCGATTTCACTTTTAAATTGCATTAAAGAATATGTTTTATTATATTTTCCAACTCAAAAGTAGTGGGTAGATATGAAGACATATACAAATAATAAATGTTGGTTCTTGGATTGTGAAATAAAGCTCTCATAAAGACTCATTTCATTAGCCCGATTTTCGACCGTTTTTATATAAGGCTGGTCTTCACCCGTGTACTACAAGTACCGGGTGAATCTTTTATCTAGTTCGGATCCTGCTCTTGGTGCAATATTGGCCATTTCAATCACCCCATGACACTGGTTGCCGTGACCTGGATCCTATAAAAGTTACATGTTGTAGTGATGGTTGATTGGTTGGTTGTTGGAGTTTTATGTCCTGGCAACATTTAACGTCATATCAGGACATGTACCGATTTGTGACAGTGCACACTTATGGCAAGTTTATAGTGCTGCCCAACCAGGAAATCAGGCCACATATCCCACTCAGTCACATTAACGTGACACTGAGGTAACCAGTCCTTTTCCTGTATTATTATTGACAAACGCCAGGCTAGAAAGCGACAAACATCATTGGTTTGACTCGACTGGGAACCGAACTCCCGACCTTCCGCACGCGAGGCCCGCGCTCTACCGATTATGGCAGCGCGCCCAGTGAGAAAACATGAGAATTGTGTGAATATATCTTTCTTTTTAATTAAATTATATGTTACAATTTTGCCTCTCTACCAAAAACATCACGCAGCCGGCAGGGTTCGAACCTACGCGGACAGAGTCCATTGGATTTCAAGTCCAACGCCTTAACCACTCGGCCACGACTGCACATGTAAATTTGTGTGTTCTAACGTCAACAGGACGTTTTGTACTAGAAACCATTGATTATTCGAGTCAAGGGATGGCCGAATGAGTTGAGCTCTTACCTCCCGTTTTGGTAGGTCGTGGGGTTCGAATCTTGTCCGAGTCAAACCATTGACTTAAAAATTGATAGTTGTCGCTACCTATCCTGGCGCGTATGCATGGGCTGGTGCTACACTTAGCCGGTGCTACACGCTAGCTCTAGGTTAGCTATCCGCAGCTAGGAGTGCCTTGGTGAATTAGGTCAAGCCATATGCACTGATGTCCAAACCAGTCTGGATAGCTAACTGTGTACTTATTTATAGATTTGGGAAATCCCTCTGAGCCTGTTGGCCATCGGCGATTTGTTTTGGTTACATTTGGCATTAAAATTTCACTTATTGCATATGTAATTCTGTTAAATATGATAGCATTGAATAGATTTGGGCCTAATATATTGCCCCGGCGGCGGTGATTTGTTTAGTTTACATTCGTCGATTCGACAATATTAATATCGCTGCCGATGTGGCGGCGGCGTTAATATCGGTTCAAATTTAGGGTTAATTTGATCAAATTTCACTTATTGAGTATGTAATTCTGTTAAATATGATAGCATTGAATAGATTGAGACCCACACACGCACACTAACCGGTGGGCAAGCAGTTAAACCTGACTTGAAATCAGGGTAGCTTAGCCTAGGCTACGGTCGGCGACTATCGCTAGCACCGGCTCATACATGCGGATTTTCCAACATTAGCCGTGGGGTGCCACCCTAGCCGCGGTTAGGGCCCCAGCACCAGCCCATGCATATGGGCCCTGGGGCTTGCCATTACGAGGATATGGGCCCTGGGGCTTGCCATTACGAGGATATGGGCCCTGGGGCTTGCCATTACGAGGATAGGGCAAGAGCAGTGGAATAGGGGAGACCAATTTTCTGCGATTGAAAATTCCCCCACTTAGACAACTACTGTACACAAAAAGGGGGGTTGGAAGGTTGCAACAAAATATCAGCATTTTATTAAATGATAAAAGTTGTACCTAAATGACACCCCTCCGCCCGCTCCTCTTGGTCATTGGACATTGTACATAGAATTTACAGTACGTTTTGTATGACTGCGACAAATTTGAACACTTTTCATGACCCTTTAATACCAAATGGTATCACTAAAGCGAACATGTTAAGACAATTAATACGTGTGGAATGTTCTAGATTTAAACACACATAACAATCAGCCAATACCAACTATTTACAAGATTTGTGTTGGATTCTATTTAAAGCAGGCAACATTTATACAAGGCAGACAACATTTATGCAAAGCAGACAACATTTGTACAAAACATGCAACATTCATATAAGGCAGATGACATTTACACAGAACAGACTGCATTTATGCAAATACATTTGACTAAAACAGACAGCATTTATACAAACAAATTATATTTGTGCAAAGCAGAGATATTTATACAAAGCAGACGATAGTTATACAAAGCAGACAACATTTGCACAAAGCAGATGACATTTATGCAAAACAGACGACATTTATCCAAAGCAGACAACATTTAACCAAAGCAGATGAAATGTAGGCCTGTACAAAGCAGACAACATTTGTACAAAGCAGATGATATTTGTACAAAGCAGACGACATTTGTATAAAGCAGACAACATTTGTACAAAGCAGACAACATTTGTACAAAGCAGAGAACATTTGTACAAAGCAGAGGACATTTGTTCAAAGCAGACAATATTTGTACAAAGCAGACAACGTGTGTACAAAGCAGAGGACATTTGTACAAAACAGATGACATTTGTACAAAGCAGATGATATTTGTACAAAGCAGATGATATTTGTACACAGCTGACGACATGTGTACAAAGCAGACAACATTTGTACAAAGCAGACAACATTTGTACAAAGCAGAGGACACTTGTATAAAGCAGACAACATTTGTACAAAGCAGACAACTTTTGTACAAAGCAGACAACCTTTGTACAAAGCAGACAACCTTTGTACAAAGCAGACAACCTTTGTACAAAACAGACGACATTTGTACAAAACAGACGACATTTGTACAAAACAGACAACATTTGTACAAAGCTGACAACATTTGCACAAATCAGACGACATTTGTAGTTGTACAAAGGAGACAACATTTGTACAAAGCAGACAACATTTGTACAAAGCAGACAACGTTTGTACAAAGCCGACAACATTTGTACAAAGCAGACGACTTTTGTACAAAGCAGACGACAATTGTACAAAGCAGACGACAATTGTACAAAGCAGACGACATTTGTACAAAGCAGATGACAGCATATCCTGAGCGGCGTGATTCTGTTACAGGGCCCTCCTAGTCGAGGACATGGACGGGGACATGGTTGCCATGCAACCTGACCTCGTTCCACCCTTGAGGTTGTCATGGTCAGTTGCCATGATTAATGGTGCCCTTGACTCCCCGACACGCTCTGGTGGGCACGGAGGCAGTGTCTCTGGACTGGGTGTCCTGAGCGTGGCTTGTGACTGTCTGTAGGCCAGGTTATGTAACAGGTTCCTCACATTCAGGGCTGGAACCAGTGTTAAAAACAAGCACCGTCATGCGAGCTTATACGTTATGGACAGAATAAATAACTTGTCACAAAAAACAACACAAAAAAAAACAGAACTGTGGAGATGCGCGGTGCGTGTCGGGGGGGGGGGGGGAGGGTGAGACGGCTTGCAATACTTGCCACACACCAACCAACATTCGCGATAAATGCATTCAGGCCACGGACCACGGACTCTCATATCTTCATGCAATTTGTGCAGGGTAGGGATTTTAGACCATTAATCTGAACAGCAGTGATGTTCAACAAATGTTGCCTTTTCATTATTTGTCTTGATGATTTACACTGACTCTCATGGATAAGTCTGAATAGACTTGTTTTCAACATTAGCCAGTTTGTCGATAGAAATCCCAAGCCTACACTTTTACCAACCCAAGAGATTTTTAACCTCCCACACCACATAGACATGGTATGAGAGCAACTGGCCTTTGATGACGCTGTAAGTTATACACAGCAGTGGAAATCCAAATTGGCAGAGGTGGGGGCACGGGGAATCGAAGTGCCCACCTTCAGATTAGGAGTCCGATCTAGAAAACCACTCCACCACAGAGAACACAGGAAGTTGTTTTTCACAGCTGCCAGGCATAGAGAGCTGAAGTCAGTACATGAGGCACTGTATTTGGTCGCCAATTCACATTTCAAATTGCTGTCTGCTTATATGCTTAAATGTCGTCTGCTGTCAAATGAACTAAACTGTACAGGTACTATTTTGTGTTGAAAGACTTCTGTTTTCAGTGTAGTAGTCTACAGATAAGAAACTGTCCAATGATGTTGCTTCCGTTGACAGCAGACGACATTGAGATACCATAGACAATGTGGAGATCAACTGTAACATGGAGGGGTGGGAGTGGGTGGGGGCGGGGGGGGGCTGGGAGGTAGGTCATTGTCTAGAGGGGGGGGTTGGGAGGTAGGTCATTGTCTAGACATAGTATCATTGTTGCATTGTAAATGAACAAACCGAAAACTCACTCGAGTCAAACCTCTCTAAATCGATCGACCATTGGACCGACTTTAAATGGTCCATTTAGGGAGTTGGTCAGTTTACAGAGTTTTGTTACTGTTACAATGGTATTGTAAGGGCGATCACTTGAGACCCAAATAAGGCGATCGATAGAGGGGAGTGGTCGATCTGTGGAGGTGGTCGGTTAGAGAGGTTTTACTGTATAGTAATAGAACCCAACATACAAGTGCATTGTTACGTTGCCAGGTTGATTATGGTTACTATTGATGCGCGAAAAGGAAGAAAGGAAGGCGGGGGTGGAAAAAAAGGCGTTTTATTAACGCCTCAACACAGAGCATACAGAGGAACAGACAATAAGCAGGCTGAGGAGGAAAAAAGCAAGGAAGGGCTCAGGAGGAGCAACAATAACCAGGCTCAGGAGGAGCAATGCAGTGAAGGGCTCAGGAGGAGCAGAAACATGAGAAATAGCAGGGGCTCATAAGGAGCAATGTCAGAGTTCTGGTGAGGGGGGGGCCAAGGAGCCCTCCGCCGCTGACGGAGGAGGGTAGGGAGGGAGGGTTGGGTGGGTGGGTGGAGGAGAAAAGGGCAGAGAGCTGGAGGCGGCAGGAGGGCGAGTGACTGAGGGAGGCCGGCGGGCGGCCTTATAAGGGAAGGGGGGGGACGGGCGACAGCAGGTGAGTTGTGAAAGCTGCCAGCCCGGGGGAGGGCGAGAGGGTGAGCAGCGGGCGTCGGGTGAGGCGCGAATGCTGCGCGACAGGGGGGCGGGGGAGGGAGGGGCGTGCGGCGGCGTCAGGTGAGGTGTGAGCGCAGCGCGACAGCCCGGGGTGGGGGAGGGTCTCTTCCTCTCCTCGCATCAAACGTAATGCTTCGCATTACGACCGATGCGCGAAAAGGAAGAAAGGAAGGCGGGGGTGGGAAAAAAGGCGTTTTATTAACGCCTCAACACAGAGCATACAGAGGAACAGACAATAAGCAGGCTGAGGAGGAAAAAAGCAAGGAAGGGCTCAGGAGGAGCAACAATAACCAGGCTCAGGAGGAGCAATGCAGTGAAGGGCTCAGGAGGAGCAGAAACATGAGAAATAGCAGGGGCTCATAAGGAGCAATGTCAGAGTTCTGGTGAGGGGGGGGCCGAGGAGCCCTCCGCCAAAGAGTAGGAGAGGGCTCGAGGCGCGCCCGAGGCGGGGGCACGCGGCGCCCGAGGCGGGGGCCCGGAGATGCAGGTCTGGGTGAGAGGAGGGTCCGGGGCCTAGGTGGAGGGGGAGCGGGCGGCCAAAAAAAGGGAGGCCCGCTCCTGAGGGTTCCTCGTGAGGCTGGGCTGGGCTGTGGTCTGAGGGTTCCTCGTGAGGCTGGGCTGGGCTGTGGTCTGAGGCGTGAGGTCCGAGGTGATGACCCCGGCTCCGTATGGGCGGCGTTTCGATCGGAGGTCGCTGAGGGGTTGTCGGTGGTCGTGACGGTCGGCGGCGGTGGTATCGGCAGAGGGTTCCTCGTGAGGCTGGGCTGGGCTGTGGTCTGAGGCGTGAGGCCCGAGGCTGGGCTGTGGTCTGAGGTGTGAGGTCCGAGGTGATGATCCCCGGCTGTGACTGGGCAGTGCTGCGATCGGTGTTCGCTGGGAGGTTGTCGGTGGTCGTGACGGTCGGCGGCTGTGGTATCGGCAGAGCGTTCCTCGTGAGGCTGGGCTGGGCTGTGGTCTGAGGCGTGAGGCCCGAGGTGATGAACCCCGGCTCTGACTGGGCGTCGCTTCGATCGGTGATCTCTGGGGGGGTTGTCGGTGGTCGTGACGGTCGGCGGCTGTGGTATCGGCAGGGGGCTCCTCGTGAGGCTGGGCTGGGCTGTGGTCTGAGGCGTGAGGCCCGAGGTGATGAACCCCGGCTCTGACTGGGCGTCGCTTCGATCGGTGATCTCTGGGGGGTTGTCGGTAGCGGTGAGGAGGTTGTCGGCATCGAGGTGGTGGTGAGGCGCCGGAGAGGGCCCCTCGGGGGGCGGCGGATCAAAAATCCGCCGAGGCGGCCGGGGTCTGTGCTCCCCGGGGCGGTGCTTGAGGTGGCGGGGGGGGGTGCGCTCCCCCGGCGAGGTGTGTCCGAGGTGATGGGGTGGGCGGTGGGCTGTAAGCCATCCGAGGCCGACGGGCCGTGATCTGGGGGTGGGCTGCCCCGGGCAGAGTCGCTTGAGGTGGCGGCGGGGGCCGGGCCCCGGCGGCGGACCGCGCCCGAGGAGCTGGGGCGGGCGGCGTGGTGTATGCCGCCTGCAGCTGCTCCGGTGCTCCTCGGGCTCCCCTCGACTCGATGGCATCCATGCGGGTACTGAGGCGCTGCAGGGCCTCGAGTATCAGGGCTGTGTCGGCACTCGAGGTGGCCGAGGGGAAGGCCGGGGCCGGAGGTGTTGAGGCGTCGCCGGGTGAGCCCGAGGAGGGTCCCGGCGTGGCCAGGGCGGTGGCCCGGGAGATCTTGCGGCCTCTTCCCTTTCCGTGTCCGGGCATGGTGCAGGAGCCTGAGGCGGGGCAGCAGTCCGAGGTGAAACAGCGGTGGTGAAGAGCCAGAGGAGGCGGCAGGAGAAAAGGGCAGAGAGCTGGAGGCGGCAGGAGGGCGAGTGACTGAGGGAGGCCGGCGGGCGGCCTTATAAGGGAAGGGGGGGACGGGCGACAGCACGTGAGTTGTGAAAGCTGCCAGCCCGGGGGAGGGCGAGAGGGTGAGCAGCGGGCGTCGGGTGAGGCGCGAATGCTGCGCGACAGGGGGGCGGGGGAGGGAGGGGCGTGCGGCGGCGTCGGGTGAGGTGTGAGCGCAGCGCGACAGCCCGGGGCGGGGGAGGGTCTCTTCCTCTCCTCGCATCAAACGTAATGTTTCGCATTACGACCAACTCACTTCAGGAGATTCACACATTAATGTAACTGTGTTGTGTTATGGTTTATGCAAATATGAATACAAATTGATGACTTCACATGGATCAGAAAACAAACTAAATACGCTATTTCCGAGATACCAATGTTGGATTTAGCCAACCACTAGTAGGGCCTGATGCCAAGCTGGGGTTCTGTTAAAGCTGTTTGTTTGTTGGGACTAGAATTCGTAGCAACATCTAAGGTCATATCAGGGTTGATGGACGGGTGAAACACGCTGAATGATTGTACACATGTCAACAACAAAAACAACAACAACAAAACAACAACAACACAACAACAACACCAAATAGCAACACAAACAAGAAATCAACAACAAACAAGAAATCAACAAAAAACAAGACAACAACAAACAATCAACAATAATAACTCAACAATAGGAAAGCAACAACATGAACATGAACAACAACAAAACAACAACACGACGACAACACAACAACAACATAACAACTACAAAATAACAACTACAAAATAACAACTACAAAATAACAACTACAAAATAACAACTACAAAATAACAACTACAAAATAGCAACTACAAAATAACAACTACAAAATAACAACTACAAAATAACAACTACAAAATAACAACTACAAAATAACTCCAAAGTAACAACAACAAAATAACTACAAAATAACAATTACAAAATAACTACAAAACAACTACAACCTAATTACAAAATAACAACACAATGACACCACAATAACAACACACAATAACAACAAACAATAACAACAAACAATAACAACAAACAATAACAACAAACAATAACAACAAACAATAACAACAAACAATAACAACAAACAATAACAACACACAATAACAACACCAACAACACCCAATAACAACAAACACTAACAACAAACAATAACAACAAACAATAACAACAAACAATAACAACAAACAATAACAACAAACAATAACAACGCGCTCTAACAACATATACTAACATCACACAATAACAACAAACAATAACAACAAACAATAACAACAACCAATAACAACAAACAATAACAACAAACAATAACAACACAAATAACAACACACACTAACAACAAACAATAGCAACAAACAATAGCAACAAACAATAGCACCAAACAATAACACCAATCAATAACAACAAATAATAACAACAACCAATACCAACACACAATAACAACAAACAATAACAACACAAAATAACAACAAACTATAACAACAAATAATAATAACAAATAATAACAACAAACAATAACAGCATACAATAACAACACACAATAACAACAAACAATAACAACACAAAACAACACACAACAATACACAACAACACACAACAACAAACAATAACAACAAACAATAACAACAAAACAAAAAGCACCAAGTTTTAGCTTAGTGCACATGCTTCGCGAAAAAGGTAGATTATTATATTTCAGCATGAAAATACTAGTGCCTTCTCGCTGGGCATGGAATACACCAAGTGTGAAGTTGGCGCCTTTTCAGATAAGCGAGTGGTTTACATGCTTTTACTTTTCAAAGTGTACAGTTGCAACTTTTGTTTTCCGTTGACTTTTTTTATTTGATTTTGTAAGCGAAAGTATCTCTTCAAATGAGAGCTAATTGTTTGGTACACCAGACGGGATGGCCAAATGGGTTGTGCACCCACCTCTCGTGTGGCAGATCCTGGGATTCAAACCTCGGGTATAAACCCTGGCCGAGTCTAACCTATGACTCAAAATTGTATACTTGTCGCTATTTATAGCCTGGTGATTGGCATTGCTAGGATAGGACAAGAAGGAGGGGATGGCCGAATGAGTTAGAGCGTCCGTCTCCCTTGTTGGTAGATCGTGGGATCGTGGGTTCGAATCCTGGTCGAGTCAAACCAATGACTTAAAAATTGATACTTGTCGCTTCCTAGCCAGACGCTCAGCATTACTAGGATAGGGCAAGGAGCAGTGGAATGAGGAAGACCAGTCGTCTGCGACTGAAATTTCACTGCTTAAACAACTAATGTACAAAAACTAAATAAAACAACAACAAAAATGAGGAAGGTTAATTGCGGTGTCCCAAAACAAAACATACAAAATGAGGTCATTCTCGAGGGGGAACCCGCAGGCATTTAGTTCTCACAGGCCCCGCTAGGAGGCGGAGAACTACGAGCAGGTGGGACCAGTTTGTAATATGTGGCCCAATGGGTAGAGTGCAGATTGGGAGTTTGAATCCCAGCCGAGTCAAACCAATGACTTAGAAAAATTATACTTGTTGCTACCTAGCTTGGCGCTTAAGATTACTAGGATAGAGCATTGACTGGTGAGCATTATATCAGGATAATGTGACCGTGTTGGATGTCAGGTCACGGTGCCAGCAGCCTGATGTCCTAGTGGGGCAGCACTATTAAGTGACCATGAGGCTAACCTGTCACAAGTCGGTACCCATACTGATATGACCTTAGATGTTGCTACCACAAAGAACAACAAACAAACAACCACTCCACTACCACAAGCACACTGAGACAATATACCCACTCTGTTTACTTACTTATATGTCTACTTCAAATGGTATAAAGATGCTTTTATGACAATGGAGTGCTTGTTGGGTGTCTTGGGTTGTTTTTGTGGGTTTTGTTCACGGTATATCGTGATCAGAATCCGTCATGTGTACATTAAACCACGTGATCAGATGCGGGCAGACAAACATGCACCCGTTACGTGTCTTACACAAGAGATTGTTATGGGTTTGATAACCAGAAAACAGTGTATGTTATTTTAAGTCACTTAAAACCGAAAGCGGCTGTCACACCTCGCAACGGACAGAATTGTCTAGTCTGGGCGTCATAAGTATCAAAATGTATTAAAATGTGTCAAAATGTTGCGATATCGGGTCAAAGGCCACTGGACGAATGGACATTGATTGATTGATTGGTGGTTGTTTTACGCCGTGTCAGCAGCATAGGCCATATTCACGGCGAGAAATGTTTGTTTTTTGTTCAAACCATCACTTTTACATGTAAAAGCAGACAATCAATTATGTGCCAATAGACACTCATTAAATTAGAAAGCTCACAATCATATATTTGTGGTCAAGGGAAACAAATTCCCATAGAAAAAGAAAAGTTGTATTAATAATTGATAGAATCTATTAGTAAACTATATGAGGTGGTACAGTCCAGCTGCCCTCAAAAAGGCTAACATGTTTTCCTGTTTTACCTTAGTAAAAAGGTCATGCATACTGTCTGCAGTGTAGAACTGTTGACGCAGGGCCAACAAATCAACACAAATTAGTAAAATGTGTTTGAGTGTCAGTGGGGACTGACACCCAATACATTCAGGGGGAGGTTCCCCCTTGAGCAGAAAAGCATGTGTAAGCCACGAGTGGCCAATACGGCAGCGGCTAAGGACCACTTGGTCCCGCCGACCTCCCGCATGAGTCTGTGGTGGCTTTCCCACAGATGGTTCAATTTCTTTAAGTTTATTAATGTTTTCATCCCACTCATGTTGCCATTTGGATTTTATGTGGGTGGCTATTAGTGGTTTCAGATCAGAGTGAGGGATCAGACACGGTTCAAGATCACACAGGGCCTTCTTCGCAGCCCGATCAGCTTGTTCGTTTCCTTCTATGCCAGCATGGCCAGGCACCCAGCACAGGTGGATGTCATACCCATCTGTTGTCAGTTGGTTCATTTTATAAATGACCGTTGCTAGAATACGGTGATTCATTTTCAGTCCAGCAACAGGCACGAGGCAAGAGAACGAATCACTGTATATAACATAGTTAGTGTGGTTGGATACCTCGATACACTCCAACGCGAGGAGTGCTCGGGCTTCTGCAGTGAAAATCTAGCTCTGATCGGGCAAACGTACACCAACTTTTTCCAACGAATGGACATGAAACAGACATGAAACGGACATGAAACGGACATGAAACGGACATGAAACGGACATGAATGGATAGCCAACGGACGGTAAGCGGACTAAACTAAATGGATTCAACCCGGACAAGAACTGTGGATGTCAATCCGGTGGCATCCGTTCCTAGTTTTGTGCATGTTCAAAACTTGTACGGAAACAAAACGGACTTTGTTCGGTTTCTGTCAGTTTCTCACAATCAGGTGAGGTGTGACAGGGCCTTGACCTAGATTTGATCCCACAAATATAACTAACTTAGATAATAATTCAATCTGTTCAATATGTATTTGTACACAGAACAGAACGAGTATTAAGTCAATGTAATAGAACATGTCACTGCTGAAATCAAGAATGTCCTAACATTTCACTTTAGACTTTGAAATTAACTGAGCGTGCTTTCACCTCAAAATCTCCAAAGTTAACCATTTTAAATATAGAAGTCCCTCTAAACTAAGATAATGTGGATTATTATGATCAACGTAATATAATATTTAAATTATCTGGCAGACACGCAAAACAACGGTTATGCAACTTTAACTTAATACATTAAGGTATTTCTGCTGTATAATGGGCCGTAATCGATTAACACGACCCGAGCGACTCGGGTGACCCGAGTCATCAGAATTTCAAATCGAACACTGCGAGTAGAGTCGACAAATACACGTGCCGTGTGCAAAACGATCCGACCCAAGTAACCCACCTCCTAGCTGGGGTTGGCTACTAGCGATGACGTCACATTTTCAGGATAAGAGCCAACTGTACCAGTAATAATACTAATATATATGTTTTTTTTAAAGAATAACTTAAAACTGTGTTTACACGGGCAAATGTAAAACGATTTAGACAAAGTGATTGATATGAAGCGATGTAGTGGCGCGTTTACGCGCAACTAGTTTGAAAGCGGTAATCGATATCCGCGCATGAGCAAGTCCAGACTAACCAGCGCCAGTTTGGGTTCGTCGACATCACCACGAGAGAGTGTGGGTTCGACCTAGATATGCATGGACTGAATCATATTGGTTTGGAACGGTCAAAACTTCTGCTGGGCAGTGATTCCCTAAAAATAAATGATGAAAAAAATATCTGTGCACAGCTAGCGGTTTCATAGACTAAATTCTATAATATGCGCCTTTGATCGACCGGAAAGTCAACAAACTAAGATCTCGACTGCGCATGCGTGTGACGCGCTTAAGCTAGATCGCTTCATCTATACTACCTCGCAAGGTGGTTTACATATACCGATTTATATGAATCGATTCAGCCCTAAAACACCTCAGCGTCGCGTTTACACGGCAAATGTAAATCGATCTAGACAAGTGGTTTAAAGCCGTGTTTACACGGGGAATTGTGAAACGTTCTAGACAAGGCGATTTATATGAAGCGTTTTAGAGGCGCGTTTACACGGACAGAGTTTAAAAAGTGTTTTGGCGCCCGGAACCAGCAGCCTGTGGTGTGCCTGTAGCCGGTGAGCACTGCTATGTGTTTAGTTTACACTCGTCGATTCGACTCAGATGTAGCTGCTACGTTAATATCGCTTGGAATTTAAGGTTAATTTAATTAAATTTCATTATTTGAGTATGAAATTCTGTTAAATATGATCGCATTCACTAGATTTCGGCCTAATCGGGCCCTAACACTGCCGGGAACCAGCTGAAACGCTTCATCTATACTACCTCGCGAGGTGGTCTAGATGAAACGTTTCATATGAATCGATTCAGCCCTAAAACGCCTGAGAGTCGCGTTTACACGCCAAATGTGTGTTGATCTAGGCAAGTGGTTTCATATGAAATGTTTTAAATCACCCGTGTAAACAGGGCTTTATATGAAGCGTTTTAACTCGCCCATGTAAACACGGCTCTAGATTAATGAAATGGAAATATAGCTAAACTAGGCCATCATAAAATACTTTAAATCCTATTTTACTGTTGTTTTATCGGTTATTAAAAGAAAAGAAAAAATTGTCCACCCGAGCGCGGAGAAGCGTATTCGATTATTCGACCCGAGTTTGTAGGATGTGCGCATGCGCCAATAAGTGGCTCGGGTGACCCGAGTTGATTAATCGATTACGCCCATGGTGTTCTCTGTGGCGGAGTGGTTAGAGTGTCTGACTTTTTTCTGGTCAGACTCCTAATCTGAGGGTTGGTGGTTCGATTCCCCATGCCCCCCACCTCTGCCACTTTGGATTTCCACTGCTGTGGATAACTTACAGTGTCATCAAAGGCCAGTTGCTCTCATACCATGTCTATGTGGTGTGGGAGGTTAAAAATCCCTTGGGTCGGTAAAAGTGTAGGCTCGGGCTTTCTATCGCCAAACTGTCTAATGGTGAAAACAAGTCTAGTCAGACTTATCCATGACAGGCAGTATAAATCTTCAAGAAAAAAAAAAGAAAAAGAAAGAAAATCCCAATATAAATAGGTATCTGGTGCTAGCCGAAATCCCCACCAATGCTTCCAGGTTCCCACCCTCCCTCCCTCATACCCTCACACCCTCACGCCCTCACGCCCTCACGCGCTCACGCCCTCACACCCTCACACCCTCACGCCCTCACGCCCTCACGCCCTCACGCCCTCATGCCCTCACACCCTCACCCTGGATGGGGATCCCATTAAAGTCGTTGAGAAAACCAAATTTCTGGGCCTCATTCTCGATGCAAAACTGTCTTTTGTGCCATATATAAAGTACCTGAAAACAAGATGCCTGAAAGCGCTGGATATTCTGAGGGTGGTGTCCAGCTCAGAGTGGGGAGCGGACAGAGATGTTCTGCTCTCCGTGTACAGAACCTTGGTTCGTTCACGAGTGGATTACGGCAGCATAGTATTGGGCTCATATATTGGGCTGCTAGACACGATCCACCACCAGGGACTGCGCCTGGCCCTTGGGGCCTTCTGCACATCACCAGTTCTGAGCCTTTATGTCGAAGCCAATGAACCATCACTTAACAACAGGAGAATCAAACTGGCCATGCAATATGTAGTCAAGATAAAAACTAATGCATTGAATCCTGCACACAATTGTCTATTCGAGCAACATGACGAATCCAGGTATGAAGCCAGGCCAATTTACATCCGGCCACTGAGGCTCCGAATGAAACCTCATTTGGAGGCCTTGGGCGTGGATTTGGACGTGTTGGAGGATGCCAAAGTCCCAGAACATCCCCGTGGTCGTTGAGAAAGCCATCGGTTATCCTCCGACTCACGGAACTGAGGAAGTCTGGGACACATCCACTCGAGTACCAAGAACTGCATGCAGAGATTCAAGGCCAGTTTGCAGACCACCTCTCCATATACACTGATGGTTCGAAAGACCAAAGCCGGGTAGCTGCTGCGGCAGTCTGCCGACGGGAAAAATTTGGTGTACGTTTGCCCGATCAGAGCTCGATTTTCACTGCAGAAGCCCGAGCACTCCTTCTCGCTTTGGAGTGTATCGAGGTATCCAACCACACTAACTATGTTATATACAGTGATTCGTTCTCTTGCCTCCTGGCTTTTGCTGGACTGAAAACGAATCACCCTATTCTAGCAACGGTCATTTATAAAATGAACCAACTGACAACGGATGGGTATGATATCCACCTGTGCTGGGTGCCTGGCCATGCCGGCATACAAGAAAACGAACGAGCTGATCAGGCTGCGAAGAAGGCCCTGAACTGTGATCTTGAACCCTGTCTGATCCCTCACTCTGATCTGAAACCACTAATAGCCACCCACATAAAATCCAAATGGCAACATGAGTGGGATGAAAACATTAATAAACTTAAAGAAATTGAACCATCTGTGGGAAAGCCACCACAGACTCATGCGGGAGGTCGGTGGGACCAAGTGGTCCTTAGCCGCTGCCGTATTGGCCACTCCTGGCTTACACATGCTTTTCTGCTCAAGGGGGAACCTCCCCCTGAATGTATTGGGTGTCAGTCCCCACTGACACTCAAACACATTTTATTAAGTTGTGTTGATTCTTTGGCCCTGCGCCAACGGTTCTACACTGCAGACAGTATGCATGACCTTTTTACTAAGGTAAAACAGGAAAACATTTTAGCCTTTTTGAGGGCAGATGGACTGTACCACCTTATATAGTTTACTAAATGGATTCTATCAATTATTAATAAAAGTTTTCCTTTTCTATGGGAATTTGTTTCCCTTGACCACAAAAATATGATTCTGAGCTTTCTAATTTAATTAGTGTCTATTGGCACATAATTGATGGTCTGCTTTTACATGTAAAAGCGATGGTTTGAACAAAAAGCAAACATTTCTCGCCGTGAATATGGCCTATGCTGCCGACACGGCGTAAAGCAACCACCAATCAATCAATCAATCAATCAATCAACCCTCACGCCCTCACACCTTCACACCCTCACACCCTCACACCCTCACACCCTCACACCCTCACACCCTCACACCCTCACACCTTCACACCTTCACACCCTCACACCCTCACACCCTCACACCCTCACAGATTCACACCCTCACACCCTCACACCGGCACACCATCACGCCCTCCCCCTCACACCCTCACACCCTCACACACTCACACACTCACGCCCTCACGCCCTCACGCCCTCACGCCCTCATGCCCTCACGCCCTCACACCCTCACACCCTCACACCTTCACACCCTCACACCCTCACACTCTCACACCCTCATGCCCTCCCCTTCACACCCTCACACCCTCACACCCTCACACCCTCACACCATCATACCCTCACACCCTCATGCCCTCACCCCTTCACGCCCTCACACCCTCACATGTTCACACCCTCACACCCTCACACCCTCACACCCTCACCCCTTCACACCCTCACACGCTCACACACTCACACTCACACCCTCACACCCTCACACCCTCACACCCTCACACACTTACACCCTCACACCCTCACACCCTGACACCCTCATGCCCTCACGCCCTCATATCCTCACACCCTCACCCATTCACACCCTCGCACCCTCACACCCTCATACCCTCACACCACTCACCCCTATCACACCATCACACCCTCACACCCTCACACCCTCACACCCTCACACCCTCACACCCTCTCACCCTCACACCCTCACCCCCTCTCACCCTGACACCCTCACCCCCTCACCCCCTCATGCCCTCACGCCCTCACATCCTCACATACTCACACACTCACAACCTCATGCCCTCACACCCTCACGCCCGCACACCCTAACACCCTCACACCCTCACACCCTCACATCCTCACACCCTCACACCCTCACACCCTCACACCCTCACGCCCTCACACCCTCACACCCTCACACCCTCACACCCTCACATACTCACACCCTCACACCCTCACACCCTCACACCCTCACACTCTCATATCCTCACACCCATACACCCCCACAACCTCACACCCTCACACCCTCACCCCCTCACCCCCTCACACCTTCACACCTTCACATCCTCACATCCTCACACCCTCACACCCTCACATCCTCACACCCTCACACCCCCACACCCCCACACCCTCACACCCTCACATCCTCACACCCTCACACCCTCACACCCCCACACCCTCACACCCTCACACCCTCACACCCTCACACCCTCACACTCTCACACTCTCACACCCTCACACCCCCACAGCCCCCACAGCCCCCACACCCCCACACCCCCACACCCCCACACCTCCACCCCCCCACCCCCCACCCCCCACCCCCACCCCACCCCACCCCCCACACCTCCACCCCCCACCCCCACCCCCACACCCCCACACCCCCACACACCCCCACACCCACACACCCACACCCACACCCCCACACCCTCACACCCTCACACCCTCACACCCTCACACCTGCCCTGATTGTGTGTAAGATCTAAGTCAGTCGGCAAACAGCATATCTATTAGCACCATTCGCCCACAAGGTGCACTCTATACATCAGCCGACATTTCAGGGGCTTCGGTCCCATCTGGGGAGACAAATTGTGCACCTCGAGGTAAAAGCATCCCATTGCTGTTTTATAAAGTTACCACTGGTTACATAGTCTGAGTGATAAAAGCATAGCATTTCCGAAAGCGAAGCAGTTCTCTATAGTTGGACCTCCATGCCCAACAGATTCGGTCTGACCATTCTGCAATAAGAACCCCCCGTAAAAAAAGCAATGTTATAAGCCATGGATTTGTATCAAACATAACTTAATTGTAAGACTCGCCAGATATTTGTAACCCGATTTTATTTTCTCACCGGAAGACACCAAGTATTACCTGCATTTCATAATTGCGCACGATTGTTAGCTACGGTAATTGTGGTTTTACCTCCTAGCAACATATATATAGTCATATCAGGGCATGTAGCGAAATGTCTTGGTTTTGAAATTCGATGCTTTCATCTGACTATGCAGGTTTAATCAAAACAGGTTTGTTTGGTGACGTGATGAGCACTTTGACAAATCTTCGCCATCCCACCTACACGCCCCCCCGCCCCCCCGCCCCCCTCCGCCCCCCCCCCCCCCACCCGCCGGTTCTCCTTAAGGGCCAGGCCAATGAGAGTCGAGAGCTGCGTAGAATTGATGTCACTTCAGCCCGGAACTCCTTCAGGTTGTCTAGTCCAATGAAAGCATCAACTTCTCAAAAGCACCGGGCGCGGTGGCCCAATCCGTAGAGCGCAGGCCTCCCGTGCGGGAGATCGAGAGTTCGCTTTGTTTGTTTGTTGTTGTTTTACGTCCTAGCAACATCTTAGGTCATATCAGGACGGGTACCGGCTTGTGACAGTGCACACTCATGGCGACTTTATAGTGCTTCTCCATTGAGAGACCCGGTCACCATCACCATGACCCACTCAGTCATGTTATCCTGACACTGGGCCAACCAGTCCTTGCACTGTCCTAATAATGTCGAGCGCCAGGCTAGGAAGCGACAAGTATCAGTTTTTAAATCATTGGTTTGACTCGACCAGGGTTTCAACCCACAAATCGGGTGTTCAGTTCCTGGTCGAGTCAAACCAATGACTTGCAAAATTTATACTTGTTGCTTCCTAGCCTGGCGCTCGGCATAATAGGATAGTGCAAGGACTGGTTCGCTCAGTGTGAGGATAATGTTAGTGAATGGGATATTGGGTCATGGTGCCAGTAGCCTGATTTCCCAGTGGGCCAGCACTATAAAGTCGCCATGAGTGCAGGCTGTCACAAGTCGGTACCTGTCCTGATATGACCTTAGATGTTGCCAGGACGTAAAACAGCAACAACCAACCAACTTCTGAAAACCAAAGCACTTAACGCACAGTTGATCCTATATAGCCAACTTAAGTTAGACATCGATGCATTTATAAAGCATTTGTTGCTACATAGAATGACATACTAAGCACATTTAACAGAACCGGTTACTGCTGAAGCTTATCGTGTCAGAATTTGTATGTGTGTGCCAAAATTAATTTGGCATGTTTTCACAAATATATCCAAAGTTTGCCATTTGTTATAAAACTTACTTCAAACTAAAGTAAATATAGATTATAAGGATCAACCTAATATAGTTCTCCAAAAAGAAGATATGAAACTCAAAATGAATGACCAGGTAGAACTTGAAACGCAGGTCGTGGGTTCTAACATTGACTGAATCATATTGAAATGTTCTCTGTTTGAATTATTACAGAATATGCAATTTTAAGCCGATGCTCCATTAATGCGTAAATATTGGTCCATTTTGCGACATGCGTAATTTACGAAGGCGGCGTCATGATGTTATAGTGGTTAATCTTTATTCAGAAGCAGACAGGATCAGTATGTTCAATCTACAATGGTTAGTTCAGGTCAGATATCAATCAGTACATTCAAATCTACAATGTTTATATAAGGTCAAATGTCAGTCTCTTCATTCACAGGTCAATTTGTGGGCAGGACTCAAACCCTCAACCGCACCCGTTACCTGTTTTATCAGCGGTGTGGGTGGGTGGGGGTAGTTGGATAGGTGTTCCGTTGATGGCGGCAGGAACGGCTGTGATGGTTTGAACCTGGAGGAGGTTGGTCACGTGACCGTTTGGCAGGAAATTCAAAGTCGTGTTGGGTCGGTGGGCCCTGGAGGCGGCAGGTAGAGTTATTCCAGTGTAATCTGCCAGACGGTACGTGCGCTGGCGGCGGCCATGGGGTCAGTTCGGGATTTAAGTCTAGGTGGCACCACCAGTGTCATATCGTTTTGGCGACTCTCCACCCCATAAATTACCCATGTTACAGATAACATGCACAATTCACGAAGGCGGAGGTAGGAGTTGGTTATAATGCTTTATTTATTTGGTCTCAGGACTCAGGGGTGTGAGTTCAATCGGGAGTCGGAATCACTGTCAGATCTGCTCCTTCTCTCTTGTTCAGTTCAATGGTCTGGATGGGCCGGATTTGAACTAATTGCAAGGTGCTTGCAGGGCAGGTCGTTTTTCTTGAAGATTTATATTGCCTATCATGGATAAGTCTGAATAGACTTGTTTTCAACATTATACAGTTTATCGATAGAAAGTCCAATCCTACACTTTTACCAACCCAAGGGATTTTTAACCTCCCACACCACATAGACATGGCATGAGAGCAATTAGCCTTTGATGATGCTGTAAGTTATACACAGCAGTGGAAATCCAAATTGGCAGAGGTGGGCAAACAGGGAATCGAAAAACCAATCTTCAGATTAGGAGTCCGACCTAGAAAAGAGTTAGGCACTCTAACCACTGCTCCCCCAGAGAACACCACCAGGTCGTGGGTTCTAACCTACACCGAATCAAATTGAAATTTTCTCTTTTTATTAAAGCTGCATAGTCCAATGAAAACATCCAATTTTCAAAACCAAAATAATTATGTACACATGATTCTGCATATCTAACTTAAATACTGGTGCAACAACTGTCGCAAGATAGAAGGGAATACAGGGGTAATTTAATAGAATATGTAACTGCTGAAGCCGATGGTGTCAGAGTGTTGGCATGCTTGCCAAAATTAATTTAGCATGGTCACTCTTCAAATATCTCAAAAGTTAGTCATTTATAATAAATGTTATTTTAATCTAAAGTAAGGTCAATTGTAACGATCAACCTCATATATTTATCTCAGAATATGACATAAACTCAAAACCATCGGCCTATACAACTTACAAAATGATTGCATGGATTGATCAAGCATCGAGAATTTCAGTCGACGACAATTGGCTTACCTCATTCCACTGTTCCTGCCTTATCCTAGTAAGTGTCAGGGTAGGTAGAGACACATGAGGACCATCATCTCAAATGCTACCCAGCGAGTAGGAATAATTTAAAAAACTTTCCATTGCCTCAACAAGAATAATTTTCTCATTCTATTTAAGTCTCTTTTTAGGCCAATTTTGGAATACTGTCCACAAATTTGGAGCCCAATTTTTCGGAAAGATATTCTGGAGATCGAAAAGGTTCAGAGAGATGCAACGAAATTAGTTGCAGTTATAAAGGACTTACCCTATGAACAAAGGCTTAGGGAATTGAAACTTCCTACCCTTTCCTACAGAAGGAAAAGAAGTGACATAATTGAAGTATTTAAAATTATGAAAGATTTTGATCAAATAGATATGAACCAATTTTTCACCTTGAATAAAAGAGAAGGCAGTCGGGGCCATACTCTCAAGCTAGTAAAACCCAGAGCCATTTCAAAGTTAAGGCAACACAGTTTCTCAAACAGGATCATAAATATATGGAACAGTCTCCCACAAAATGTTATTGATACCGAGTCAATAAATTCATTCAAGAATAGATTAGAAAAAGCATGGGCTGATGACCCAGGGAAATTTGACCCCTTATTCACCACATGCTACTAATTATTCCTTGTGTTGCTTATTTACTTGCACTCAAGCAAAAATGAGAGACAAATAAGTGTTCACGCTTCCTGTCTACCATTCGCGATATCAAATGATTGCTTTGACCCGGCTGAGTTTGAATCCCATTACCTGCCCCACAGGAAGCGGGCATTCAGCTCATTCAGGCAGGTCTCCTCTGGTCCATGAAAATAACAAAAACAAACAGCAACAAAACCTTGCAAGAAAAAGCTACCCTGCGTCTGACCTAAACGAATCGCTAGCGGTGGCCGCAGGAAGCTCACTCCCAGTCTGTGTGACCTGCAGTTCACTTATGAATGCCATTATCCATCAGGGAATCAACAGCATGCAGGTACAAACAAACACACCAGCACCACGTCATACTAATGTATGTACTGGCAGTCAGGCAATGCCCGGCGGATATGGATGTCACCAAGTATCTGCTTGCTTTGAGCTTTGGTCTAAATAAATCACACTCGCCCCCCCTCCTCTCCGTCTCCCTCTCTCTCATGAGGTGAACTCTTGTGATATGTGTGTCAGTAGTATAGTAGTATGGTTGGTGGCCATGTTTACAACAGTGGGCGCCTGTGTTTCCAATAATTGTTGTTCTCCGCCAAAGGACAGAGTAAATAAGCGAACATTGTTGTCAGGGAGGGCGCACACCACAGAACCGACCTAGTCACAATGGGAAGGTATACTTACCACTTACTTGGCAGTCTGAATGCCGCAGTACATTTCCCGGTAATTTGTCTTGAGCTCCGATAAACGACAAAATGAAATGGTTATTATTTCTTTATTGTTGAAATCATAGCAGGACGTGGAACGGTTATTAAGTTTGTGGTTTTACATCCTAGCAACACATAGAGTCATATCAAGAGAGGTACCGACTCATGGTGACTGAGGACAGTGTGGCAGCACTATAAAGTTGACATCAATATATGCTGTCACTAGTCGGTACCTGTCCTGGTATTAGATGTTGATAGAATGTAAAACTCCAACAAATACCTGATATATTATATATATATATATTGTGTATTTATAGACACAGGTATATATGTTTGTATATATACTGTACTCGTTGGCGACAAGTATGCATATATACTGTCTTTGTGGCTGTATGCATATATATATATATATATATATTCATATAATCCCCCGTACTCTTGAATTAAGTAGTCAGAAAACTGCTGTTTTTGTTGCTGAATTGGATATCTGGAGTGTGGGAAACCTTCCAATCTACAAGTCCATTCTATAATCAGACCCACATGCCTGTATTAGTTAAGGGAGGCCACCTCAGCTCTGAAATCACTTCAACGGATATAAAAGCATGTCTCAAAAGGTGATCACTCTTTTTTTGTTTGTCCATTGTAACAATTGACACAAAACAGCACAGAAATGGTTACACTGAAAACACAAGGACATTTGCTTCAAATCAATATGTATTCTATAGAGGGGGTGTACTGACGTCACGAGACAACTTCCGGTGGCCATATTGGATTACATATGAAAGGCTTGGAAGTGCTTACATTGTGTTTATTTACCAATTTGTTGGTTTATTTGTCACTGTTTTGAGCAGTTTGGCCTCAAAAGTTGGGAGAAATGGGTTTTTTGATGGAGGAGAAATATTTTTTTAATCATGTAGCCTCACATCTTTGCTAAAGTGCAGTATGTTGACACTTTGAATGCTCTGTTGAAGAATTAGATATGTTCAGGCAGTACCCACTAGGTGGCGCCACACACTTCGGCAGCCCTAACTATAGGTAGGCCCAATGGTGGCTGTAGTGTTCTTGGTATATGACAGGGGGCGCCATAGGTGGTATTAAGTGTACTCCAAGATGGCTAACTGCTAAGTGATGACATCACATGCACTCCCTCTATTGTGATTATGAAAGACCATGTAAAAAACGAATCAGTTTATCCTGAGCAAATGCATAAGCAGATAGTATGTTGATCGTTACAATGGACAAAGTTTTGTCCCATATTGCTTAGCTCCTTTTGAGACAGTCTCATATGTACATATATATATATATATACTTTATTTGTGAAGGATAGTTGATTAGCTCAAAGAAAACCAATCTGAATTATATTAAGGCAAGATATACTTTTCTTTAACCAATATATTTCATTACTTTTAGTTGTTAACATTTATGTAAAGTTTCTTTAGAAATTCCTGGTGCAATATTTCCTTTATGTGTGCTTGACATTAGTGCAGCAATTCCCGCAGTTGGGCCTAGATTATGTAGGGACGTCACCTTTTTTTAAAAACAATAACTCACCTGATGTGGGCGCAGTGACTGCTTGCTGTGTTCTGGCACAAAAAGACAGGCCAGAAAAGTTGGTAGATATTACAAATATTGAAACTAGCCCTCCTCAGTACTAAGGAAATCCAAATGACTATCACCATATGGCACAGTTTCTGGGTATGTGTAATGGCACAAACAAAAGCAGAACAGGCAGGCCACGGTCAAGCATCGGATTCACCCTGAACTACAAAATGGCTAAGTATACAGCACAACCATCCCACCTAGCCGCAGTCCTGAAGGGTCCGGGTGTGTTCTAGCACACTGGTCCACTATCTAAGGACAGGGCATGGGTGAAAGGATCCTGTAACAAAGCACAAAGGGGACGGGATCCTCTCCTGAAGGACTGTATGTCATCTGGGTAGATGTACATACTAGGTTAAGGTATCATACTCATATTACGAAAAAAAACTTTGAAAAATACAAAAAAACTAATATAGAAACTACGAACATCTAATACTCCAAACGGTTGGCCCGAGCAAGACCAGGTAAACATTCCTGAGTGTGGAAACAGACCAAAACAGAATCACAGCTGCCCAGCATTGAAAACAAGCACCCTCACAGATATAGGAGCTTATACGCTATGGACAAAATAAATAACTTGTCACACACAAAAAAGAAGAAAAAAAAAGAAGAAATTCCCTGCCCACATAAAGAGCATGTCCGCCAAGGGCATGCAGATCTGGAGCTTGCCAGACTCGTTGTAGTTACTCTTTGTAGTGACAAGAGGCCCTCGTTTTTATATAGGCCGTATGATGAGTGCCCAGAAGCAGTGTTCTCATAGAAGCTGGATATGTTTAAAGTTGTACAGTCCATAATGCCTAGTACACACCTCCCGTATACGATCTAAAACTGCCCGTTTCGCGCATAAGACTGAGTTTTAGTCGTTAGGTGTGCGACCCCCGCACACACTAGACGCTTGCGATTCGCGTATAAAACTAAGTTGTAGGGCTTACAACTCGAATCGCAACCGATTCGAAAAACGAATCGGCCCGTTCGAGAATCGGTATATGTGAGCGGTCAGTCGTATCGTATACGGTAGGTGTGTGCTAGTCGGTGATCGATCGCGTCGGGGTTTTAACGCATCAGCCAATCGCCGGGCACCAACACCAGCACCCCAATGTCCACCCAAGATTGGGTGAACCAAAAAAAGCGCAAGAGATGGGAGGGCGACGGAGGAGATGACGATCTTATGCAACTGGTTATTAAGAACCTGGAAGACACACATGCCCCTCCAGACGACGCGCTCACGACTTTCGGCAAACATGTAACCAATAGGCTACGAACGATCACAGATCCAGAAGTGTTGATGGTAGTGCAAAACGACATTGATCAGGCTTGCTTCCGCGGGAACATGAAGATCATCGCGGCGCGAAACGCGGCATGCAACAGAACCCCGCCAGCGGACAGTGGAAACAGACCCGGACCATCGGGGACCGACGCGCATAGGCCCAGTGTGCATAGGCCCGGTGGTGGCTTTTCGTTCGTAAACATGTTGGAATCGGATCAATATTCTGAGTATGAAAATTAAATTAGTCGGTTAAATTAGTCGGTTAACGTTTTTTAGTCGGTTCCACTATTCAAGTAAGACAAAGATGTAGCTCATAGGCCCGTTACTGGGTCCTTTTCTTTTGTAAAAATGTTGCAATCTGATCATTATTCTGAGTATGACAATTAAATTAGTTGGTTAAGTTGTTTTGGTCGGTTCCATTATTCAACTTTAAGACAAACATCTAGCTTAAGTTTTAGTCGGATCCATTTTTTTTATCACACTGTGTGTACTCATACTAAGAACGTTAGTTTTAGTCGGTTCCATTATATTTTACTCACACTGTGTGTACGCACAGTGCTAAAGATTGATTCTGATTCTGCTGTGGCAGAGTTGTTGTTACTGTATTCTATACTTGTTACGGTATTCTATTAAAGTTGTGTGAAATTCAATAAATAAACCATATAAAACAATCTTACCTTGAAATAATCGTTCTTCAGCGACTGGTAGATGGCGTCACAGGTCTCGGGGACAATTTGGCCGATGGTGGTTGCCCCCACACGAAACAGGTAGCTGAGACTCCGGAAGGATTCACCTACAAACACAATTAAATTTTGGTTAGATATATCGGTTTATTTAAATTTCTAGTTGCTAAACTAAATTATTTGGTTACATATTTCGGTTTATTTCAATTTGAATATATTTAAATGTGAGCACAGAGCAACGATATCGTGAATCCGACAAGGAGACAAATATGTTGAAAATAAAGTTAAGTCCTTACCAGTTACCATGAATCGCAGCGTGACGGCCAACCTCTCCGCAGCCGAGATCGACGCTCGATATCGGGTGTTTTGGCGCGTGATACGATCCTCTACCAGGCGCAACAACTCGTCGAACTGATCCGACGGCATACGGCTGAAGTTGGTGAAGGCCTGTGGCTCGTCCCTGCGTAGACCAGCCATCAGGGCATTGAATGCTCCTAGCTCCGATCTTTGAGCGATGTGTGGCCGAACCCACACATTTCGAGCAATCTTCCGACGTCGTCGGCGACGGCGTATGACAAGCAAAGCAAGCCCAATAGCCACGGCTCTCTTTTGAGCAGTTGAACGCGGCGCCATGTTGCTGCTCAGTTTAAACGGCTCAACGTGGTTCACGGCCCCGACGCCAGTCGCAGCGATAAAAAACAACTTGGCGCCATCTAGCGTTGCTGACCGACGGCCGATCAACAACTGCTAGGAGGCGCTGATGCGAGTGTAGTTCGCGCTAAATACACCAGGTTCGTGGAACGCAGTCGCGAAACGGACGGTATATGTGCGCACACCCGATTGGTATATGTGAGCACCCCCTGTCATCAGTTTTAAGTCGCAAACGGGATGGACCGAGTCGTGACGCGTTGCGTCGGCCATCCAGTTTTAGTGCCCGAATCGTATACGGTAGGTGTGTACCGGGCATTACACGCAACAAATTTCCAACAGCAAAACACTTATCTAGATTTGATCCTACATATCTAACTTAGATACTGGTGCACTTATTAAGTATTCGTTGGCACACAGAAGGGCGTACTAAGTCGCCAACCAAAATTATTACTAAGACAAAATTCTAAAGCTTTAAATCAAATTGGACTAGTGCTGCCCAGCAGTGAAAACAAGTGCTAACACACTTATCCGTTATGAGCAGGGTAAATAAATTCATCACACAAAAAAAGAAGTCAATTTAATAGAACATGTTATTGCTGAAGCCTATTTAGCAACACAATTATTAATAAGTGCATTGGCATCTAAGTTCGATATGTATATTCAAGTTTAGATAAGTGTTTTGGAGATTTTAAATGTTGTCATCAGACTACGCAACTTGTAGGAAACATTTTAATTTATTTTAATTTTTAATTTGTATAAGGCCAGTCTACTAAGGCCCCTACAGTCTGGTCACGTGACCTTCCTTCTAGTGTTACTGTTTGGGTGCGCTTTGGGTTTTGAAATCATCCAAGTCTTTTAAATGTGTTTTATTGTTATTTTGTTTGTTTGTTGTTGTCTTACGTCCTAGCAACATCTAAGGTCATATCAGGACAGGTTTATTGTTAATAGTGGATTCCTGCTTTAGGTTGGCTATGTACAATTAAATTGACGCAACACACGATCACGTAAAATATTCCAATTTAATGCATTGGTGGGGGAATGCAAATGTTCTATTATTGATCGGGTATACGTGACCAGGTGCATGTATGTGTATGTGTAGGTGCTGGTGGTGCTTGGTTGAGGGGTAAATAGACATAGTGGTGCTGGCAGGATTGTGTGTAAGGAGCACTCAGAGCCTAACCCCTCCCCCCTCTGCTAGTCAGGATCACCAAACTCAGGCTCAATGCAGAGGGTGGCCAGGGGAGCCACACAGCTTGGTGGTAGTGGTGGGCAGGTCACTGGTAACCATGGGGACCAGGAATGCTGGATCCCTATTGGTAGAGCTAAGAATGCTTGTTTCTCATTGGGAGAATAAGGTGGGGTGATACTCTACACTGAATCCATGTACCATATAAATAATACCAGAGGGCTTGACTCTCTCTCTTCTTTCACACTTTATACCCTTCCTTTCTTTTTGTCTGTATTGATTTCACTATAGCCTGCCTACACAACCATAGATTCGAGCCGTAGACTTTACAACGTGACGTATATGATGTATAAAGTCCGGCTACATCAGAAATAACACAGAGACGAACGGGCGATGGGCTGACCCTAAACCCCCACCACACACCACACTACATACCTACACCCCCACCACACAGACCTATGCACCCACCACACACCTACACCCCAACCACACACACCTATACCCCTACCACACACACCTATACACCCACCACACACCTACACTCCAACCACACACACCTATACACCCACCACACACACCTATACACCCACCACACACCTACACTCCAACCACACACACCTATACCCCTACCACACACACACTTACACCTCCACCACATCCCTAAACCGCCAACACACACCACACTACATACCTACACCCCCACCACACACACCTATACACCCACCACACACCTACACCCCAACCACACACACCTATACACCCACCACACACATACACCCCCACCACACACACCTATACACCCACCACACATCTACACCCCAACCACACACACCTATACACCCACCACACACCTACACCCCCACCACACACCTACACCCCCACCACACACACCTATACCCCTACCACACACACACTTACACCTCCACCACATCCCTAAACCGCCACCACACACCTACACTCCCACCACACACCTCCACTCCCACCACACAAATACACCACACCTACACCACCGCCACATCCCAACACCCTCACCACACACACCTTCACTCCAACCACACACACCTACACCTCAACCCCATCACTAAACCTCTACCACACAACTACACCCCCAGCACAGCCCTACACGTCCACCACAATCCTACACCCCCACCACACAGCCCACCTCACCTACACTCCCACCACACACACCACACCTACATTCCCACCACACACACACACCACCTACACTCCCACCACCTACACTCCCACCACACACCTATACCCCCACCACACACCTATACTCCCACCACACACCTACACCCCGACCACACGCACCACAGCTAGATCCCCACCACACACCTACACCCGACCATACACCTACACCCACACCCCACACCCCACCACACACACCTACACCCTCACCACATACACCTATACCCCCACAATACACCACAGCACACACATCTAAACCCCCCACAACACACACCTATACCCCCTACACCCCCACACACTTAAACCCCCACAACACACACCTATACCCCCCACCACACACCTACACCCCAACCACACACACCTATACCACCACAACTTACACCTACACCCCCACCACACACCTACACCCCCACCACAGACCTCACCACACAACTACACCCTCACCACACACCCCATCACACACCCCACCACACATATACACCCCCACAACACACCTAAACCCCACCACACACCTATACCTCCACCACACACCTATACCCCCACCACATACGCTACCACACACCCCACCACACACTTACACCCCCAACACTAGACCCCCCAGCACACACCTACACCCCCACCACTCACCACACCACACCACATACCTCCATTCCCACCACTCACCCCACCCCACATCCCACCACACGCCTACACTCCCACCACACACCAACACCCCCACCACACACCTACACTCCCACCGCAGAACTGCACCCCCACCACACCCCTAAGCCCTTACCACACACCTACACTCCCACCACACACCTACACCCCCACCACACCCCTAAGCCCTCACCACACACCTACACTCCCACCACACACCTACACCCCCACCACACCCCTAAGCCCTCATCACACACCTACACTCCCACCACACACCTACACCCCCACCACACCCCTAAGCCCTCACCACACACCTACACTCCCACCACACACCTAAACCCCCACCACACCGCTAAGCCCTCATCACACACCTACACTCCCACCACACACCTACACCCCCACCACACCCCTAAGCCCTCATCACACACCTACACTCCCACCACATACCTACACCCCCACCACTAACCCCACCCCACACCCCACCACACACCGACACTCCCACCACACACCAACACCCCCACCACACACCTACACCCCCACCACACACCTGCAGCCCACCACACACCGCACCCCCACCACACCCCTAAACCCTTATCACACACCTACACTCCCACCACACGCCTACACTCCCACTGCACACCTACACCCCCACCACACACCTGCACCACCAACACACACCTGCACCACCAACACATCCCTAACCCCTCATCACACACCTACACTCCCACCACACGCCTACACTCCCACTACACACCTACACCCCCACCACACACCTATACCCCCACCACACACCTATACCCCCACCACACACATATACCCCCACCACACACCTACACCCCCACCACAGACCTACACCCCACCACACACCCCACCACACACCTACACCCCCGCCACACACCCCACCACACACCCCACCACACACCTACACTCCCACCACACACCTACACTCCCACCACACACCTACACTCCCACCACACACCTCCACTCCCACCACACACCTCCACTCCCACCACACACCTACACCCCCACCACACACCCCACCACACACCCCACCACACACCTACACTCCCACCCCACACCTACACCCCCCACCCCACACCTACACTCCCACCACACCCCGACACCCACACGACACACCTACACTCCCACCCCACACCTGCACTCCCACCCAACCCCTACACTCCCACCACACACCTACACTCCCACCACACACCTACACTCCCACCACACACCTACACTCCCACCACACACCTACACTCCCAGCACACACCTACACCCCCACCCCACACCCCACCACACACCCCACCACACACCTATACAGATATAGAAATGACCTTGGATGTATAACACCAACAAACAAACGCATCTCTGAGGGACCAGCAGAAATAGGAATACCCGTATGGGCAGACATAAATGGTGTGTACAGTGTGGGGGGGTGTCTTTGGGGGGGGGGGGGGGAGATTAATGGCACCATCTCGACACAGCCCTCCAGCTCCTCCCCTCTGCCTCCTCCTCCCCTCCGCCACCTCCTCCCTCCAACTCCCCCCCCCCCTCCCCCTCTCCCCCTGCGCCAACCCTGCCCCGTTCCCTTCCTCACCCCTCCCCCTCCCCTCCTACTCCCGTCCCCCTCCCCCTGCTCTTCCCCGTCCCCTCCTCCCCTCCCCTCCCCTCCCCCCGCCCACCCCTTTCCTCCTCCTCCCTCCCCCCTCCTCTTCCCCTCAACTCCCATTCCCCCTCCCCCACCCGTTTCCCCCCCGTCCCCTTTCCCTCCCCCCTACCCTCCCCTTTCCCCTCCTTCCTCCCCCCTCCTTCCTTCCCTCCCTCTTGCCTCAGCTCACCTCATAATAAGCCTCTCCCCGAAAGCCGGGGTGTGTGTGGGGGGTGAGAGGTGGGAGGGCAGATGGAAAGGTTGTGGGGTCACGTGGTCACGGCGCAGTGAACATTGAGGTCGTGTGACCAGGTCTGCAGATCCAACTGGAACTCCCCAATACACCAAAGCCCCATCGTTAGCTAAGCGCGGATTAAAGATCCGGCGCCGCGGCGTACGCATGTGTGGCCAATCGAACGCGGCCGACTACCAGCGAGCGAAAAATTGTGGACCGGTGTGTGCGCGCGTGTGCCTGTGTGTGCCTGTCTGTGTGTCTGTGTGTGTGGCGGGGTGGGGGGGGGGGGGGTAAGGTAGTCTGCTGTGCCATGCAGGTAGACTGCATAGTGAGGGGAACACACGCAGACACACAGACACACACAAACACACACAGACACACATACACATTGACACTGCCTGGTCGGCTGGGCCCCAAGCAGTCCGGCACTGCCCCGCCTGTGTACAGAAGCTACCGCTGACTGGTCGGTGTGTTTACTGGAGCAGGATGCGGTCCTGGGATTCCTTCAGACTGCCAGGTTCTCATGATCCGAGGGACGGGGACATGCAACGTCTAGCACGACGTAACGGACAGGTAGGTGATTACATGCACGTGTGTATATATGTACGCACACGGCAAGAGAGGTGTGTGTGTGTACAATATGTTGTTTAAAATTATTTGTTGAATTGAGGATGTATTTATACTGTCCATAGCATATAAGCCTGGGTATTCAGGCTTGTTTTCAATGCTGGCCAGCTGGAGTGTTGGTGTTGGTAATTATGCTTGTTGAGAGAGAGAGAGGGGGGCGAGAGAGATAGAGGGCGAGAGAGAGACAGTGTGTGGATAATTATATAGAGCCATTATAAGAGTGGTAGGCTCGCATATGCAAATATATATATATATATAGGCTTATGGAGAGAGAGAGACTGTGTTTGTTTGTTTGTTGTTTGTTTGTTGTTGTTTTACGTCCTAGCAACATCTAAGGTCATATCAGGACGGGGAGAGAGACTGTGAGAAAGGAGATGGTATACACACAACTATGTGTGGATATAATAGACATTACTAATGTGGGATAATGAGACAGGTATAGTTTGTTGTTGTTGTTTGTTTGTTGTTGTTTTACGTCCTAGCAACATCTAAGGTCATATCAGGACGGGTACCGACTTGTGACAGTGCGCACTCATGGCGACTTTATAGTGCTGTCCCACTGGGAAACCAGGCCGCCGGCACCATGACCTGGTATCCCACTCAGTCACATTATCCTGACACTGAGCACACCAGTCCTTGCCCTATCCTAATAATGCCGAGCGCCTGGCTAGGAAGCGAGAAGTATCAATTTTAAAGTCATTGGTTTGACTCGACCGGGACTCGAACCCATGACCCCACAATCTACCAGCACGGGAGACGGACGCTCCAACCCACTCGGCCACCCCGTCTGGTCAAGAGACAGGTATAGAGAGAGAGAGGCAGAATGGTATTTACACAAATTTGGTGGGTATGTTATGTATAAATTCTTATGCGTATATTATGATGCGATATAATTATCCTGTATCTCTATATTGTCTAACCAGACGGGATGGCCGAATGAGTTAGAGCGTCCGTCCCCCGTGCTGGTAGATCGTGGGGTCGAGTCCCGGTCGAGTCAAACCAATGACTTTAAAATTGATACTTGTCGCTTCCTAGCCAGGCGCTCGGCATTATTAGGATAGGGCAAGGACTGGTGTGCTCAGTGTCAGGATAATGTGACTGAGTGGGATACCAGGTCATGGTGCCGGCGGCCTGGTTTCCCAGTGGGACAGCACTATAAAGTCGCCATGAGTGCGCACTATCACAAGTCGGTACCCATCCTGATATGACCTTAGATGTTGCTAGGATGTAAAACAACAACAAACAAACAAACTATATTGTGTTCTCCAGCCGCATGTGACCTTTCCTTGTAAGTATGTTGTGTTGTGCAGGTGGTTGCTGCTGGTTGGTGCGCGGCCTGGAGGGTGGGCTGGCTGCTCCAAGCAGCCCTACTCCCTTCCGTCCCTCCAGGTGGCACCTCTGCCCCCCCCCCCCCCCTCCATCTGCCCACTCCTCCCCCGGTTTTTGCTTAATAAAGTATGGGGTAGGTCTTTTTAGGGGGCCAACCAGAGTTATTGGCTCGATCCAACTTTCTGTCTTGTCTTCCTTTCTTATATAATGTAATACTAATAATAATAAAGAAAGATTACTAAAGGGGAAGAATGAGCCAGGCTCACAAATATATAAACTTGATATATATATATAGAGAGAGAGCAACAGACGGGGAGAGAAAGATGATCACATGTATACAAGTATATATATAGAGAGAGGAAAGAAAGAGGATCACATGTATACAAGTATATATAGAGAGGAAAGAAAGAGGATCACATGTATACAAGTATATATAGAGAGAGGAAAGAAAGAGGATCACATGTATACAAGTATATATAGAGAGAGGAAAGAAAGAGGATCACATGTATACAAGTATATATAGAGAGAGGAAAGAAAGAGGATCACATGTATACAAGTATATATAGAGAGGAAAGAAAGAGGATCACATGTATACAAGTATATATAGAGAGAGGAGAGAAAGAGGATCACATGTATACAAGTATATATATAGAGAGAGGAAAGAAAGAGGATCACATGTATACAAGTATATATAGAGAGAGGAAAGAGAAAGAGGATCACATGTATACAAGTATATATAGAGAGAGGAAAGAAAGAGGATCACATGTATACAAGTATATATAGAGAGAGAGGAAAGAAAGAGGATCACATGTATACAAGTATATATAGAGAGGAAAGAAAGAGGATCACATGTATACAAGTATATATAGAGAGAGAGGAGAGAAAGAGGATCACATGTATACAAGTATATATAGAGAGGGGAAAGAAAGAGGATCACATGTATACAAGTATATATAGAGAGAGAAGAGAGAAAGAGGATCACATGTATACAAGTATATATAGAGAGGGGAAAGAAAGAGGATCACATGTATACAAGTATATATAGAGAGAGAGGAAAGAAAGAGGATCACATGTATACAAGTATATATAGAGCGAGAGAGGAAAGAAAGAGGATCACATGTATACAAGTATATATAGAGAGAGAGAGGAAAGAAAGAGGATCACATGTATACAAGTATATATAGAGAGAGAGGAAAGAAAGAGGATCACATGTATACAAGTATATATAGAGAGAGAGAGGAAAGAAAGAGGATCACATGTATACAAGTATATATAGAGAGGAGGAAAGAAAGAGGATCACATGTATACAAGTATATATAGAGAGAGAGGAAAGAAAGAGGATCACATGTATACAAGTATATATATAGAGAGGAAAGAAAGAGGATCACATGTATACAAGTATATATAGAGAGAGGAAAGAAAGAGGATCACATGTACACAAGTATATATAGAGAGAGAGGAAAGAAAGAGGATCACATGTATACAAGTATATATAGAGAGGAAAGAAAGAGGATCACATGTATACAAGTATATATAGAGAGGAAAGAAAGAGGATCACATGTATACAAGTAGATATATAGAGAGGGGAAAGAAAGAGGATCACATGTACACAAGTATATATATATATAGAGAGGGGAAAGAAAGAGGATCACATGTATACAAGTATATATAGAGAGAGAGGAAAGAAAGAGGATCACATGTATACAAGTATATATAGAGAGAGGAAAGAGAAAGAGGATCACATGTATACAAGTAGATATAGAGAGAGGAAAGAAAGAGGATCACATGTATACAAGTAGATATAGAGAGAGGAAAGAAAGAGGATCACATGTATACAAGTATATATAGAGAGGAAAGAAAGAGGATCACATGTATACAAGTATATATAGAGAGAGAGGAGAGAAAGAGGATCACATGTATACAAGTATATATATATAGAGAGAGGAAAGAAAGAGGATCACATGTATACAAGTATATATAGAGAGAGAAGAGAGAAAGAGGATCACATGTATACAAGTATATATAGAGAGGGGAAAGAAAGAGGATCACATGTATACAAGTATATATAGAGAGAGAGGAAAGAAAGAGGATCACATGTATACAAGTATATATAGAGCGAGAGAGGAAAGAAAGAGGATCACATGTATACAAGTATATATAGAGAGAGAGAGGAAAGAAAGAGGATCACATGTATACAAGTATATATATATATAGAGAGGAAAGAAAGAGGATCACATGTATACAAGTATATATAGAGAGAGAGGAAAGAAAGAGGATCACATGTATACAAGTATATATATATATAGAGAGGAAAGAAAGAGGATCACATGTATACAAGTATATATAGAGAGAGGAAAGAAAGAGGATCACATGTATACAAGTATATATAGAGAGAGAGGAAAGAAAGAGGATCACATGTATACAAGTATATATAGAGAGGAAAGAAAGAGGATCACATGTATACAAGTATATATAGAGAGGAAAGAAAGAGGATCACATGTATACAAGTAGATATATAGAGAGGGAAAGAAAGAGGATCACATGTACACAAGTATATATATATATAGAGAGGGGAAAGAAAGAGGATCACATGTATACAAGTATATATAGAGAGAGAGGAAAGAAAGAGGATCACATGTATACAAGTATATATAGAGAGGAAAGAAAGAGGATCACATGTATACAAGTATATATAGAGAGAGGAAAGAAAGAGGATCACATGTATACAAGTATATATAGAGAGGGGAAAGAAAGAGGATCACATGTATACAAGTATATATAGAGAGGGGAAGAAAAGGATCACATGTATACAAGTATATATAGAGAGAGGAAAGAAAGAGGATCACATGTATACAAGTATATATAGAGAGGGGAAAGAAAGAGGATCACATGTATACAAGTATATATAGAGAGGGGAAAGAAAGAGGATCACATGTATACAAGTATATATAGAGAGGAAAGAAAGAGGATCACATGTATACAAGTATATATAGAGAGAGAGGGGAAAGAAAGAGGATCACATGTATACAAGTATATATAGAGAGAGGAAAGAAAGAGGATCACATGTATACAAGTATATATAGAGAGAGGAAAGAAAGAGGATCACATGTATACAAGTAGATATATAGAGAGGGGAAAGAAAGAGGATCACATGTATACAAGTATATATAGAGAGGGGAAAGAAAGAGGATCACATGTATACAAGTATATATAGAGAGGGGAAAGAAAGAGGATCACATGTATACAAGTATATATAGAGAGAGGAAAGAAAGAGGATCACATGTATACAAGTATATATAGAGAGGGGAAAGAAAGAGGATCACATGTATACAAGTATATATAGAGAGAGGAAAGAAAGAGGATCACATGTATACAAGTATATATAGAGAGAGGAAAGAAAGAGGATCACATGTATACAAGTATATATAGAGAGGAAAGAAAGGATCACATGTATACAAGTATATATAGAGAGAAAGAAAGAGGATCACATGTATACAAGTATATATAGAGAGGGAAGAAAGAGGATCACATGTATACAAGTATATATAGAGAGAGGGAAAGAAAGAGGATCACATGTATACAAGTATATATAGAGAGAGGAAAGAAAGAGGATCACATGTATACAAGTATATATAGAGAGGGAAAGAAAGAGGATCACATGTATACAAGTATATATAGAGAGAGGAAAGAAAGAGGATCACATGTATACAAGTATATATAGAGAGAGGAAAGAAAGAGGATCACATGTATACAAGTATATATAGAGGGAAAGAAAGAGGATCACATGTATACAAGTATATATAGAGAGGAAAGAAAGAGGATCACATGTATACAAGTATATATAGAGAGGGAAAGAAAGAGATCACATGTATACAAGTATATATGAGAGAGAGGAAAGAAAGAGGATCACATGTATACAAGTATATATAGAGAGGAAAGAAAGAGGATCACATGTATACAAGTATATATAGAGAGGAAAGAAAGAGGATCACATGTATACAAGTATATATAGAGAGAGAGGAAAGAAAGAGGATCACATGTATACAGGTATATATATAGAGAGAGATGAAAGAAAGAGGATCACATGTATACAAGTATATATAGAGAGAGAGGAAAGAAAGAGGATCACATCTATACAAGTATATATATATATAGAGAGGAAAGAAAGAGGATCACATGTATACAAGTATATATATAGAGAGGAAAGAAAGAGGATCGCATGTATACAAGTATATATATATAGAGAGGAAAGAAAGAGGATCACATGTATACAAGTATATATAGAGAGAGAGAGGAAAGAAAGAGGATCACATGTATACAAGTATATATAGAGAGAGAGGAAAGAAAGAGGATCACATGTATACAAGTATATATATAGAGAGAGGAAAGAAAGAGGATCACATGTATACAAGTATATATAGAGAGAGAGGGGAAAGAAAGAGGATCACATGTATACAAGTATATATAGAGAGAGGAAAGAAAGAGGATCACATGTATACAAGTATATATAGAGAGAGAGAGGAAAGAAAGAGGATCACATGTACACAAGTATATATATAGAGATGAAAGAAAGAGGATCACATGTATACAAGTATATATAGAGAGGAAAGAAAGAGGATCACATGTATACAAGTATATATAGAGAGGGGAAAGAAAGAGGATCACATGTATACAAGTATATATAGAGAGGGGAAAGAAAGAGGATCACATGTATACAAGTATATATAGAGAGAGGAAAGAAAGAGGATCACATGTATACAAGTATATATAGAGAGAGAGGAAAGAAAGAGGATCACATGTATACAAGTATATATAGAGAGAGAGGAAAGAAAGAGGATCACATGTATACAAGTATATATAGAGAGGGGAAAGAAAGAGGATCACATGTATACAAGTATATATAGAGAGAGAGGAAAGAAAGAGGATCACATGTATACAAGTATATATAGAGAGAGAGGAAAGAAAGAGGATCACATGTATACAAGTATATATAGAGAGGAAAGAAAGAGGATCACATGTATACAAGTATATATAGAGAGGAAAGAAAGAGGATCACATGTATACAAGTATATATAGAGAGAGAGGAAAGAAAGAGGATCACATGTATACAAGTATATATAGAGAGAGGAAAGAAAGAGGATCACACGTATACAAGTATATATATAGAGAGAGGAAAGAAAGAGGATCACATGTATACAAGTATATATATAGAGAGAGGAAAGAAAGAGGATCACATGTATACAAGTATATATAGAGAGGAAAGAAAGAGGATCACATGTATACAAGTATATATAGAGAGGAAAGAAAGAGGATCACATGTATACAAGTATATATAGAGAGAGGAAAGAAAGAGGATCACATGTATACAAGTATATATAGAGAGAGAGGAAAGAAAGAGGATCACATGTATACAAGTATATATAGAGAGAGGAAAGAAAGAGGATCACATGTATACAAGTATATATAGAGAGGAAAGAAAGAGGATCACATGTATACAAGTATATATAGAGAGGAAAGAAAGAGG